>VXBZ01000926.1:165816-205378 GCA_013399135.1 Heliornis fulica
GATTCTGATCACAATTCACAAACAGGTGGAAATATCCCTGACCCTCAGACCTCTGGAGAAAGCCCTAGAAGCAACCCTTACCTCCCCACCATGCCTTCAGCTGTGATCTGTCAAGATGCAGCGATGATGCACATCGCTTCTGCCGCATCCTTTGCTAGCTGCGTTTTTATAAACCTCCTTTTGCAAACAGATTTGAAAGGAAAGGGCATTTAGTTTAATCAGGAGCCTCTAGAAGCAGAAGCCATTTGTCAGCCACTTAACCAAACTCTCCCTTTTTCCTGGCAGCAGCAGATGCCTGAGCCCAACTGGTTTGCAAGAGGAACTTGCGGTAGCAGACCCAATGCCAGCCGCTGCCGGAGATTTACTGCTCTTCTGGCATGCAGCACTTCACTCATTAAGGCTCTCACATTGTTGTTTGGCTTTTTCTAAAGTGCAAATACATGAAGCAATGCTTTGGAGGAAGCCAATTAGGAAGGACAGAAGAAACATTTCCCACTGGCTGGAGCCAGACCCAGGACTAAGCAGGATCAGGGCTGCATGGAAATTGGGAGCCTGTTACAGGGTGGGTTAGAGGTTTGTGTGCAGGAAGCTTAAGTACAAGTCAGCTCTGTTGTAGGCTGGTTGTTTCTCTGGGAAAAGCTTCTTAATTTCCTTGTGCTTTGTTTCCTCATCTGTGAAGGCAGCACAGGCTTTTTAGACTAAAAGCTTTGTATTCCTAACCCAACCTCTGGCTTTCAGGATTCTCACTTCTTCCATAATTGTTCTTCTGTAGAACAGTACTTGCCTGAAATGATGTCTGAATTTGGCATAAAGGTTTAGACAGGGAACATGCAGCTGTATTAATATCCCCCTGATCAATGCAGGCGAACCAGCAGTTCTGATTTATTCTCAGAGGCTGTCCTATACTCCGGTTCAACTCTGCTTCCATCCAGGAGCAACACACTCAAACCTGGGAGCTCTTCATTGCCATGGGTGAAAAGGGGAGCAGCATGTGGCTCGCTTCAGCCTCTCCCTGTGCCCAATCTCTGATGATGTCTCGATGGGAGATGCTTTCTGTTGTCAACAGGTTGGACTCAAACGACAGGTCCCACCTGCGATGGCCTCCAGGAAGGAGTCGAGGGTGAGGCTCTGCAGATTATAGATCTGTCCCCAACTCCATGGAAAACACAGGGCTGTGTTCCTTAAAGCAGACTGACTTCCTACAACACTGATCTTTCAGGAACATTCGGGGTGTCTGAAGGGGCTGGTATTCAGACCACTGAAAGGGGCCACTCAGGTGAATGCTGTGAGCCAAACATGCAGTGGCATTCACAGCTATTTGAAGCCAATGGCCCAGCCTGGGCCACACTTTCTATTTGTTTTTACACGTTGTGAGCTAAGTTTGGGTATGGTATGCTCAAACACACAAGCAAGCCTCTGTCTGCCTCTAAAAGGAGAGGGGGGATTGCAAAGGGAAAGTACATTTTTCAAGCAAAGTCAGGTTCAAATTATGAACCAGCTTTTCATATTAGCAGGAAATACTTGATCCTCCTGCACCTTCCTTCGGCTGGGCCCACAAAATGGCTTTGAGGGGAGGCAAACCCCAAGGAAAATACTTTTCATGTGGAGAAGGCAAAGCAAAGGCTATATTTGCAACCAATTTGTAAATGAAAGATGGTTAAACAGATCGATTTTTAAACCCAAATGTTATTTTTAACCCTAGTTGCTCAAAGATGATCTGGACATTATTGTGGTTTAGTGCAGCTCTAGCTGCCCCAGGGTGCAGGGCTTGACACTTGTGCTGCCTTCAGGCCTCACCTACAGATTTTGTGCTTTCCCTGCATCTGAAGAGATTTCAATTTCATGTTGTACCAGTGATTCTTTGCAGCTGGAATATGGTTGTTAATAGTGGGGAGAGGCTATGCTGAAAAATGTGCTAAAACAACCTCATTTTTAGCCTGAAAAAATGCACCATAATAGTGACAACCAACAGTGATGTCACAATTGTACCAGTTGTTAGTCATAAGTAATTTGGTTCAAAAGTGACCTGATTTGATTCAAAAGTGTCTCCAAAGAGGTAGGGTTTAGTCTACACCTAGTCTGAGGTCCATTAAAATTTATAGCAACTGTTCTTCACTTATTCCTTCCTCTCTCCACCTGATTGTTTCATGGAGGATAGGAATCTCTGAAACACTGGAGTAAAGTCTGTATTCATAATACAGCTTGGAATAAAAAAATACAAAATAAAACCTCAACCCTGCCTGTATGTGTGTATTCATAACATTGTTCTGTGTCTGGAGGAGGGAAAAAAAATAAACACTCCTGTCAGAAATAACATTCAAGCAAACCTCCCTTTCTCCATCTCCAGAGCTGCAGTTTCTGCCACACTAGGGCTGATTTTCTCTTCAAGATGATGTGGAGTAGGGATGCAGAAGTGTTGTCTAAAAAGCCCATTTGGCCAGTAAAAACTGCATCTCTAGTAGGGGATTCCTGTTGTATCCTCATGGATCAATTTAATGGCACTGTAGGTGCCTGCTGCCTCAGCATTGAGTATCTCTGGAGGGTTCATGACCATCTGGTGCTGTGCCCAGTGTGGGCTGGTGCTGTGCAGACACACAGGGGACAGTGCTGTCTCTCTTGGGGGATGACAATTTTTAGTCTTGCTGACTAATATTAGGCATTTGTGCTCATTCAGCTGGAGCTGTGGCCAGAGGAAGGGGAGCTTTTCACAGGGCTATGAGTATCACAGAGGCTGTGGTCAGGGTGAGGCCTCCAAGGCAGAGGCAGATGAAAGGCACCATCCTGATCTGCTCTGTTGTGCTCATAACCTGGGACAGGTAAGGAGGAGAGGGGCAGAAATGTCTCCTGTAATGGGGAGGTCAGTGCTTCAGCAAAGTCCTGACACCTGGAGAAGCCTTAATCTCACCTAAAATTGGGGAAATTAAAACAGCACACAAGACTGTTGGTACAGTGAATTTCCCCAAGTTAACAGACACCCACTAGCAGGGCTGAGATCACAAAGCGTTTGCAGATGTGGCTATTCTTCTCTTTTATTTAAAAAAAAACTAAAAACCCAAACCCAAAAGCACACCCTGCAGTGAAGACACTTGAAGCAAAGGAAGATGAACCTCTTCAGTGGTTAAAGAGCTTTGAAAATATTTCCCATCACACTTAAAGGAAGACTGATAGAAAGATATGGCTTTAAAACAAACAAAAAATCACATTTAGAGGGGGGCTGCAGCCCAAGCGCTTCAGCACTGTGATAATGCATGACAGAATCTTTACCTTTGTAAATAAACAAAATCTGCCTGTAAAAGAAGCATTTCCCAGCAGCTCCCATGGCTTTACTTTTGCATTTAAAGGCAGGAAGCTGCAGGAGATCTCTTCTAACAGGAGACCCATAACTATACTCTGTAGAAGTTACTTTATTTCCCATCCTAAAAAGAGGTGGAATCTGTAAAATCTCATACTGGGGAGGAGTGAGACCAAACATACTTCAAATATACCCTGCATAAAAAATGTATCCATGAAATCTGGAGCTGTTCAGAAGTCAGGCAGGTTTTGAGTGGATTGCAGAAATATAGTTTACAGTGATGCCATCTTTTGCCAATGCTGTAATTTCAGAGTCTATAAATTTCATGTTTTCCCTGCAATGAAGTCTCTCCTCGTAAACTGAGCAGTCTGTGAATCCACAGGCACTAGTTACCTTCCCAGCTCTCTTCTGGCCAACGGTGTGGCCAGGAACTGGGGCATTTCTGCACACATTTCTCAGTTTCCCATCAGTAGAAAAGTGATGATGGTGCCTGCCCACCTCTTCTGAGCCCACTTGGAACCCTGGATGGAAAGTAGAAGGAAAGCAGATCTCTCTAGTCTTGGTGAGGATGAATTACTGTGGGCTCAGCTGGGTTTGGAAGGAAAATTTCAACTGGAGTTGAAACCATGGACTTGGTCTGAAATAAACCACACCAACCTGGCCATACAGCACTGAGCTAGGGTAACCCAGAGCTGACTTAAAGCCAACTTAATTTCCTCTCTCTCCCAGGATGCTCAGCCTTTTAGTGTCTTCTTTTTTCTTTTTTTTTTCTTTTTATTGCATTTGAACATTTCTCTTGAATCAGTGGATGGTAGAGAGCACAAGTTACTCATAGCAGTGTGAGCACTGACTCAGAGCTTGTCCCCAGGGGTAGCCCAAGGATGCTTTCAGCCTCCTGACAACTCCAGGGCAGAAGCTGTACTGCTGTCATCAGGTTTTTGAAGAATAAGAGTCTATCTTCTTGCCCAGCTTGTTCTGAGATAGGCAAGTATGCAGTATAATCTCAAAATAGTGCAAAGAAAAAAAATATTCTTTTTCTTCTGTTCTGATGCACTTAGCTCTTATTTGTAAACAGGTTCCCACAAATGTCTGACAGGAAAACAGAGAGACATCCTTAAGGGCAAAAAAAAGAAAAGAAGAAAAGAGAGAACCACGTGACTTCAAAACCTGGGACTTACATAATAAACTGTCAGATTTGGTGAGATTCCAAAGAAAACCATGGGAAGATGCAACAGAACCCAACTGCACTGCCCCTGCCCTGCCCTGGAATGTCTTTGTGCAGCAGAGATCCCTGGCTCTGGGCATAGAGACATGGCCAATCTTTCAGAGACCATGTGATTTAAGTTATAAGTTGACCCTGTCTTAGATACAGCCTCTCCACAGTCATTCATCTACTTATATTTCATCCCATTGCTGCCCAAACCTCCTGGTTTTCTCTAAAAACGCAGGGTTTTAGGAAGTTCCATCCCTGTGGAACTTCCATAGCTATTGAGAACATCCACTCAGCCAAACTGAAGCTTTCCAGAACATGTCCCATAACGTAGCTGGATGTGTAGAACTCTGTTCAGATTTGGGGGGCTACAGAACATCCATTTCCTGACATTGATGTGGAATTTGTGCATTTGGATTCATAAGAATAATCAAGAAAACTCTCTGCCTAAGCACTGTAGGACCTTGATGCTATGCTGGTGAGGAACACTCCTGGGAGTACATTTGGGCTGGTACACAAGTCCCCTGAGAGCTTGTTTGAGTGTGTCCAACTCTCTCAATACAGTTACCTACATGTATTTACCTGATGGACAACTGCCACCATGATGTGACCAATTTGTCCCACAGAAGGATGACTTTTCTGGGAAATGGGAAGAAAAAAAAAGGAAAACTAATTATTTTGCTGAGAATGGTAATAAATATATAGCAAAGAGCACATTTTAGGAAGTTCAAGCAGGGGTAGACAGTCTGGTAACCTGCATGGTTTGCTAAGTCATTGGGATCAGGTCCCTGTTGCTTTGCTTTTCCAGGAGCTGACTAACAGGAATCACATCAGCTATGCCAGGAGCCAGCAGCAGATCTGCAGATCTCTCAGCCAACAATCCTGACCCTTGGAGTCTCACCACCCTTCTGGTCCCAGAGGCCAGAGCTGCTCAAGCATCAGCTTCCAGGAGCACTTCCAAAGAACGGTGACTTTGCTGGCAAGGAACAAGCCACTTCAAACTGAGGAATTTGGATGCCTCACTACAAAAACAGCAGGTCAAGTTTAAGGTGAAATTCTTGGCCCCCTGCTTTTGTTTCTGATGATTTTTGTAGGACAAGGTTGCACCCTGCTTTGGAGTCCTCCTCTCCCCTACATCTCCCTTGCTGGACACCACCTGCCCGAAGCAGCACTTACATTTCCATCCTGGATGTGCAAGTAGTTAAAGATCTGTTAGCAGAGCAACCCAATTTTGCTTTCTTTATTATTGAGAAATCAAAGACCTCATGTGACTTTGTAGATGACTTAACACATTTATAGACCAGGAAGGAAGTTGAGCTGCTCTGCTCCCTTCGCTTTTCAGTGGGGCAGTTGCTTCGAGTTCAACCTCCTTCGCTCGCAGCCGTGCAGAGGGATCGGAACATGACTGCCCCAGCGACCACCGAGCCCCCCAGATGTTGCTTCTTCAACATCAAAACAGCAACAGTTGCTCTAGGGATCTTCCACATGGTAAGTTACAGGACTGAAAGGGGGGGGCACACAGGGAGGGAACAGGAAAGGAGAGGTGGAGGTGTAATCTTTGCAGTAGGTGTAAGCATTGCAGATGACAAGGTTTCCTGGCTGATGAGTTTTCTGTGTTCCCAAAAGAGACAAACCAATGATTTAGGAGGGATGGAAAAAGGAGGAGAAGGTGGCAGCATGGAGGAGGGGGAGGCAGGAAGAAATTTATTGTACCAGGAGGATTTTTTATCTGCTTTTCCCTGTCTCTCCCAGCTGGAGCTCATGGAAACTCATGCTGCTCCCTGTCTTTCCCTTGCAGCTCAGTGCAGGAGCAGAGCTCTTACCTGAGGGTGGTGTGGGACCCTGGTTCAGTATGGAGACCTGGACCCACTGGTTAGAAACTGGGTAGCACATTGGCAATGGAAACTGGGCTTGCTGCAATTATGGGTCACTGGAGGGAGGAGGGATCCAGGTCCCAGGCAAGCAAAGGGCGCGTGGGCAGAGCTGCCTCGCTTCTCTCTCCACGGCCAGTTGGATACTTAGAGGCACCAGTTTGGTTTCTGATTTGATCTGTGGCTGTGTTCAGCTGCCAGGCAGCTGGCATAGCTGCTCAGGGGTGGGCACAGAGGCAGCAGAGCCTGGGGAGACATTTCTTTCTCTCCACTTGGGTTCAGAGAGATGCCTTCAGGTCCCTTTAAGTCCCACTGCGGATGTGGTTTCTCACACTGCAGAGGCACTTCAAAAAACAACACCCCTCTGCAACACTTGGTGTGCACAGTCATGGGATGGGAGTCTGCAGGGTGACAGTGGTTAACAGGGTCTCTCAACCCACTCTCTGCATGGGAGAGTGCAGTGAGGGGAGATGTAGATGCAAATACCTGATATATGCATTATAGACACCCCCCCTCCTCCCAACACCATCCAGAAAGAGTAATCCAAGCTGCCTGAACAAATCCTCACAGCATCAGAGCCCCCTCGTCACCCACACAAAGCCAGGACAGAGGTCTGGCTTGCTGGGTGAGTGGGTTTGAATTCCACGATGCTGTATGTCTGCATACACTGATGGAGGATCCAACTCAAGAAACAAAAGGCAAGGAAATCTGGAGAATGGTTTAGTTGGGTTTTTTTTTTGGATACTAAGATAAAAGGAGAGCATTCAGGGGGTGGTAGGGTTTCATAAGCATGCCAGGAGCAGCAGCACCGTGTGTTGCTGGAGGCAGTGAGGAAGGGTGTGGCTGTGCTTGGCCATACTGCAGCATCTCTGCACCTCCCTGGCTTGGGGCAGGAGATGGTCTTGTGATGGTCCAGAGCAGGAGAGCGGAGAAACTTGGGTCTACAGCGCATCTTCATGTAACTGCCAACACATTTTCCTTGGCATTACTACAAAGCCAGGTGCTGTAATGGAATTTCCATGCCATATTTTAATCATTTGGGGACCTCAAAGACATTATGAGATTGGCTAAAAGAATCATGCAATTTTACAACCTCTTTAGCCTTCTGCTTTTTGAGCATCTAGATTACACCCTGGGCAGGCTACTCATCTGTGCCATGAGCACAAAGCTGATAATTTCACTGCTTTAAAGAAAAAGAAATTGCTGCATTTCTTGTACATTCTCATGACCCCAAGACACAAAAAAAATGAAATGTGTGAAAGCTGAGAGTTGGCAGCAGAACACAAGCAATTTCTGACAACCAATTAAACATCCAGCCATCACAGAGGGATGGTCATGAACTGTTTAGAGATGGGACCTTCATAGGAAGTATAGCCAAGATCTGAATAGAAGCTGGCAAAATTAAAGGTCTGTGAAAAGATAGGAAACACAAGACAGGGAGCTACAACACATTTACAACAGAGGGCTACAACCTCGCCTTGAGACTTGAACTATCTGTTATCAGTAGTGAAATAGAGGTGCAGAACATGAAGCAATTTTTCCTAGCTTTTTTTTTCATAAAATAGCCCCTTTGTCTTTTCAGAAGTCAGCAGCTGCTTTGAACTGAGGCACAGTTTTCTCGTAAGTCTTTCACCATGATGCCACTCATAACAATAGGGATTCCTGATTTACACCAGTGTGTAATAGGAAAGAATGAAACACTATCTCTTGGTGCTGGTGGTTAACAGGAAAAACTTAATTGCCAGTGCTATCATATGAAAGATATGCTACTTCAGATCTGTTTTGTGGGTGTGTTGAAGACATCAGGCTGCCTGGCTTGGGGACAGCCTCCTCTGGAACAGATTGGTCTTGAGGAAAAGTCATTGGAGTGGTTGAAACCAAAGCCAAGGAGCAAGAAAAGAATGGCAGTAAAGGCCATCAGGGATCTAGTGCTGTCACTACCCATTGACCTTCTTTTACATGGGAGAAGTCTGCATTGAGTAGGAATGTGACTCTGAGACCACTTTTAAACCAGATTTGCCCATCACCCACAAGATTTTAAGCACATTCACAGGAAAGGGCTTAGAAGTAATAACTTACCCTGATATTTAATGAAGAATAAACTCTCACATTATAGTCAAAGACATCTCCCTGTGTTCCCTTTCTGCTCTGCTAGGGCATGATTTGGCTTCACCCTGCACCTGACAGATCGCAAGGGATATCATCTCATCATGGGATCTCACCATGGTTTTGGAGAGAATCCCTCAGAGCCACAGCTGGGTCCTTGCCCAGCTCTCTTCATCGGCAGTCTGGGTAGGAAGCATCCCCATGTCTCTAAATGACAGCTCTTGTGCAGTTCACAGTGTCCAGCCAGATGTGGCTGATGGTCAGGAGGGTTTGAGGCCACCTTCTGAAACTCTGTGGCACCTCGTTGCAAAACCAGAGGAGTGATCACTGTAAGATAGGCACTAACATGATGTACAAGATCAGGGCAGGGGATGTAGTGCCAGGAAGCATTAGCAACTAACATGCAACTTGGGTTCAGACTGTGGAGCCAGAGATCCTATTGAAGACCAGGGTTGATCTAGTAGAGGGTATCTGGAATGGAAAGGGGCAGCTTGAGCTCTCAGGTCTTCAGCCCTGCTGCTGCTGCTGGCTCCTGACAGAGCAACCAGCACCGCAGTACAAGAGCCCCTAACTCCTCACCTCTCTGCAGGTCCCAGGGTGTCTCTACCTACTGTATCATCTCAGTGGGCTTCCTTGACACAGATCCCCTGGGGAAACAGTTTGATTTTTGGAGATAGTCTTGTCTTATGGCTTTAAGAGATAACAAAAAATAGCAATTTTTTTTCCCTTGCCTCTTCACCATTTTTGAGCGTGTAGCTGCAGCTGGGTGAAGGGAGGGAAAAAGAAAAGGGGATTTATAACTCAGCAGTAACTTGGGTGATTTGGTACATCAATACTGTTGGTTTGTATCAGTATAAGTTATTACTGTGGGTCCTAGTGATGAATCACAGTGATGCTGGGTGATAGTAATGCTATCAAACACGAGCTCTCAGGCTTTGTGGTGATGCCTTGTCCTCCTATAAATTAGATTTGTCTCACTGCTGATCTCTCCGTAGACACTTGAAATAAATTCTCAAACATACAGGAAAGAAGAAGGAGAGGGACAAGGAGAGGGCAAAATTGTGTGATTGGCAAAGCCTCACTGGGTCTTGTGAGGTGACTTGCATGTGTCTTTCTTTGAAAGCGTGGGGGAATTTGTTCTTCTGCTCATTGGTTCCTACCAGGTATGAAGCAGGCCAAGTCATTTGATGTTAGCTTCAAGAACAAGTCCAGAAAGCTGCTTCTGTGCATGCAGCATGGGCAGAAGCCCCACAAATCATTTGCTACTAGACCTTGATTAGAGACAAAGGAAGTCTTAGAGGGCAGCATGTCTGTAGCTTGGCCTGGTGCCTGAGCTTCTTCTCTTTGGTCTGGCTGAGCTCTTCTCTTTGTCAGTTCCTTCACTCAAAGAGCGGAATCTCATCTCTGGAACCTTCTATAAGTCTAGTCCTCATCTGTGGATATGACTCTTATTGGTACAGAGCTTCAATGCACCTTCAACCGGCTGTGGCTGACCTGAGATGTCCAGCAAACCCTGTGCTGCTCCCTCATCCTCCTGGAGCATCTCTGTTGTACAGACAAGGTGGAGGAGGGGAGGGAGGAGGAAGAACAAGATGAAATGTTTTGAAAAGAAGCCAAAAGAGAACTAAAACCATTCCCCACTTCATCCTACCCTGCCACAATAACCACTTTTAAATTAAAGGAAGAAAAGGTGAAGCACTGAAAGTACAGCATTTACATGTGGGGCTATTTGCCTTCAAAGTGCTGGGTGTCACCTGTTTGTGTGCAGCACTCTCAGAAACCTTTGAAGCACCCTGGTGCACTGTTGCATCACTGTGTCACCACCCCTCACTGCCCCCTGTTCATTACAGCTTCAGGCTCTACTTGTGGAAACACTGGGGGTGAAAACAAAAGGGAGCAGTCACCACACTGAGGCCATGTGCAGAAAGATAAATTATTTGGAGATCAGTCAAGTGGCACATATTTCAGAAACAAACAAAACAAAAGACACATGACACAACCTCTAGCAGCAGTTTAACCCTACTGTAGGTGCAACAGAATTATCCACCAGTGACAGGCGCTGTGTGTGTCAAGCTGTTAAGACACCACTGATTTAGCAGCCTTGGTTTAATGACTGGCTCTACCTCAGTCCTACATTATTTGGCTAAATCACTTCATTCCCTGGTGCTACAAATCCTTTACTTGAAGCACTATGAGGACAGGCTGAGAGAGTTGGGGCTGTTCAGCCTGGAGAAGAGGAGGCTCCAGGGAGACCTTCTAGCGCTCTGCCAGGACCTCAAGGGGGCCTACAAGAAAGATGGGGAGAGGCTGTTCAGGAGGGCCTGTTGTGACAGGACAAGGGGTGATGGTTTCAAAATGGAGGGAGATTTATATTAGGTCTACCTAGGGAGGTGGTTGAGTCCCATCCCTGGAGGGGTTTAACAGACGGGGAGATGCGGTGCTTGAGGACATGGTCTAAGGGTAGACTTGGTGGCGGTAGGTTAATGGTTGGACTGGATGATCTTAAGGGTCTTTTCCAACCTCAACAATTCCATGATTCCATGATTCCACTCCTTTTAAAGGAGGCATCAGTAAGATGAGAGGTGTCCTGCAAAATTTGCAGCTGTAGGAGGTAAATAAGGGCTGGCTGGGGGAGCCGCTGGGAGGCTGCATCACACCGAGGGGACCATGACTGAGCAGTGGGAGATGAAATTTCCTGTCTTAAACCTGCCTCTGCTGTCGTGGCACAGCAGTAAGAAAGGGAGGTTGAAGCTGGTCTGAGCAGTCCTGCCTCAAACCAAATGGGAACCTGTTTTCTCACAAGCTGAACAGTGGATCTGGAGGGAGAATATGTACAGCCTTGCAGAGCAAGGAGTGTGAGTCAGACACCACATCAATCTTTCTCTACCTTCTCCTCAAATGGAGGCAAGCAAGTCACTGCAGAGGCTTCATCTCTTTGTGTGTATAACCTCTGGAGGAATAAATGAGATTGTTGGCACTGGGCAGCAGTGTGTCAAACCCAAAATCAGGTGATGGAGACTTACCCTGGTCCTCACACAGGCAGTTGTGGTGGAGAGCCAAGGGGAAGACACACAGTTCATTGTTTGTTTTATCTCATTGCAGTTCAGTGGCTTGTCCTTTCTATGCAAAAGCCCTTTTAAATGGAAAGTTTAAACCAACTTTCCATTTGGAAGTTTTCTTCTTAATCTTTCAGGTTGGGCTTGGGTTTTCTGACATGTACTTTCAGGAATGACAATGATGTTTAGAGGTCAGGTCATCCATTCTGCTCAGGCCTCTGTTTAACAGAAACCTGAAAAAAAACAATTTCTTCATGTACTGAAATTTGAGGGGTTTGACCAACAGTAACAATAAAGGAAGTGAAATATCTTTGGGAGTGTGTACATGAAACCTCTCAGGCAGGTTAGGGAACTTGATGGCAGCAGTTAGCTAAGGGATCCTTTATCTCCCAGGGGAGCCCATCAGGTTTAAAGAAACTTTGAGTGATGCAGTTTGATCTGTGACAAGGTTCAGTGCTTCCATGGAAGTCCAAACTCTGTTACATTAAACTGAATTCATGTTAACTTTCTTGTGTCCCCATGTAATGAGATCTAGATATTTATCCTTTTCCTACCAACCTCATGAACAAATTGCAAAGTTAATTTACTGCATGGAAAAACAAGCAAACAAAAAAGCAATCATGTGTAGCTATTGAACAATCTGGTATCAGAAAGGCCAAGAGAAAATATGGCACATCCTTTCTTTCAACTCAGACTCTATACAGCACTTTAAATCCAGAGGGAATGCTGGTGGTGGGACACAGAGTTACAGTCCCCATTGCAGCAAGACGGTGGCTTGGTGGACACTCACTCCAGGAGCAAAGCACTGTTTGGGGATGTCCTGCAGCTCTGCTGGAAACTGCACTTGGAACCTGTGACACAGAAAGTTGAGGAGTGATGATAGTTTCTCTGTCTCCTGCAGCTAGTGCAGAGGCAGTGGGAAAGTCTGCATTCAGTTCCTGTCTCTGCCACAAGCCATCCCAGACAGACCCTCTTCTCCATTTCACAGCAATGCAAACTCTTCCCATGCCTCTTCGCTATATTTGCTTGCAGCATCAGCCCTGGCACATCAGTCTGCATGGTACTGCAGCCTGAACTCTGCCTGGATCCAGTATGGCACATCCAGCCCCTGCTCTGCAGGAAGACAAGAAACATTCTCCCTCCTGCTCACTTGCTGTTAGTTTTGCCCTGTCTCCTGCAGATGCTGTTTGTGGGCTGTTCCCATATATGAAGTTTGCAAGCATGAGCATAGACCACAGCAGTTCCGGTTCCTCCGTGGCTGCATCGGTTCTTTAAGCAGTTTTTGAAAGAAAAAGCTGTTATTGTGAAAAAAGGTTGTTTCAGCTTCAGTATCTGAGCTTGTGCTGATCTTGGTGGTAGATAGAAACCTGGTTCTTGCATCAGAGTGGGGTTCAGATGACTCACAGAGGTTGTGCAGTCCAGATAAAATGGCCTCTGTCACTCACCTCTTCAAGACCAACACTTTTTTGGTGATGGTGCTTTTGTTGATGACTCCTGCCTCTGGAGAACAGTCTGTAGAATGGGTGCTGGACCTGGTGTGTGTGACGTGAAGATGGAGAGTCATGTTTGCACAGGTTTCTCCATTGTTTGTACACCTCAGGATTTCCTCTCCTGCAGACTCAGTTCCCAGGTCTCCAAGAAGAAATGCACAGGGCATGATGGTCACAGAATCACAGAATTTTAGGAGTTGGAAAGGACCTTGAAAGATCATCTAGTCCAATCCCCTGCCAGAGCAGGGTCACCTCAGTTAAATCACACAGGAATGTGTGCAGATTGGCCTTGAATGTCTCCAGAGAAGGAGACTCCACAACCTCTCTGGGCAGCCTGTCTTGGGGCTCTGTCACTCTTACAGAGAAAGAGTTTTTCATTACATTCCCATGGAACCTCCTCTGTTCCAGCTTGGACCCGTTGACCCTTGTCCTGCCACTGGCATTCCCTGAGAAGAGCCTGGATCCATCCTCCTGACACTCACCCTTTGCATATTTATAGACATTAATGAGGTCACCCCTCAGTCTCCTCTTCTCCAAGCTGAAGAGCCCCAGCTCCCTCAGCCTGTCCTCAGAAGGATGGTGTTCCACTCCCTCCATCATCTTGGTGGTCCTTGCCTTTCTCCTGGTCAGACTCCTGCTCTCTGCTCTCATGGTGTGCTATGTCATTGTGGCAAGATGTCCTCCTGGACAGAGGTAAAACCATGGCAGAAAATTGTCAGCTCTGCAGCAGAGAGGCCAGAGCACTTGTCCAGACAGTGAGATGCAGCTGCAGGTGACAAGCCCATGTTCCCTGCACCTTTGGGGAACACAGGAGCAGGCCTCCTCCCAAGCCAACCACACCATCAAGCCAGTGTTAAAATAGGGCAGCACAACGCTGCTTTGGGAAGGGCAGCTGCAGGCATGGGGCTGGCAGGCTGGGCTGTGCTACAGCTTGCTGCAGCTGAAAAGTGCAGAACAAATGGGTGACATACCAAGCATGAGGGGAGACAGTAGAGATGGGAGAACAAGGAAGACAGTGATGCACAAGGTTGGATGCACAGTGGAGTCAGAAATGTGCCATCTCATTACACACTGCTGAAACTGTCATAAGGTGATGAAAGAGCAATAAATCATAGAATCACAGAATGATCAGGGTTAGAAGCGACTCCCAGAGGTCATCCAGTCCAACCCCCCTGCAAGAAGCAGGGACACCCCCAACTAGATCAGGTTGCTCAGGGCCTCATCCAACCTGGCCTTGAACGTCTCCAGGGATCCAGGGGCATCCACCACCTCCCTGGGCAACCTGTTCCAGTGCTCCACCACTCTCACAGCAAAGAACTTTTTCCTAATATCCAATCTAAATCTCCCTCCCTCTATTTTAAAACCATCACCCCTTGTCCTGTCACAACAGGCCCTACTGAACAGCCTCTCCCCATCTTTCTTGTAGGCCCCCTTGAGGTACTGGCAGACCACTAGAAGGTCTCCCCGGAGCCTCCTCTTCTCCAGGCTGAACAGCCCCAACTCTCTCAGCCTGTCCTCGTAGGAAAGATGCTCCAGCCCCTTTATCATCTTTGTGGCCTCCTCTGGACCCTCTCCAACTGGTCCATGTCCTTCTCATGTTGGGGGTTCCAGCACTGGACACAGTACTCCAGGTGAGATCTCACGAGGGCAGAGTAGAGGGGAAGAATCCCCTCCCTCAACCTGCTGGCCACGCTTCTTTTGATGGCACCAAAGTAATCCTTTACCCCAAGAGGTGTCATTTGCTCTGACAACCCCGTGGGCAGTGACTGATGCTCTGTTGTGACTTCTTGTTCTCGGATCCACAACTGGTTTGGTCCCCTTGGCACGAGCTGTCTGTAGCGTACGCAGTGGCAGGGTGGGATTGCCCACAGGAGGGATGTGGTGGGGGGTCTGGTATTGTGGCTCCTCGTTTCCTGGTTTTACTTGCATGGAAATACCCTGGACCTGCTGCTTGATGTGCTTCATGGTGAGGTCCCCAGCTTCACACAGGTCTTCTGCAGCTCCTCATTGCCTCACATGTTGCCTCACATGCAACGGGAGCTCTCCCTAACCTGGGGGTTGGAAATAGATTTTTTCCCTGTTTGACTGAAACCACAGCTCCAGACCTCACTCCATCTCACAGCTTGCTAAACTCAGAGTGGGATGAACCATGGAGTCTCACAATAGTCCAGCTTGGAAACTTGGCAGGGAAGGGAGAGAAATTTGTTCTGGCTCAATTTTTCTCAAATTAATACAAGAAAGAAAATTATATCTTGTTAATGAAGCAGTATAGGTAGACTTATAGGTAGTTCTTTATTCTTTTTGTATTTCTTTTTCCACTTTATCATACCATTGTTACCTTCAGCTGGAATTTGAGGGCAAAACACAACTTTGAAATGTAAAGCCAGGACTTACTGGATATAAAAATGTAGAAACAAAACTCATTAGCTTTGAAATTCCTTCATCCTCCCTTGGATGCTGGCAGAAAGAGACACTTAAACTGAAACCATGAATAAACTGGTAACTTTTGCCTCAATATTTCCTTGTAAAGGATTTTAAACTGTTCATGACTGTCTCACTTGGAATCCCATCCTGCACTTAGGACCACGGCCATTCCATGCTCCCTGGAAATAAATCTGTTGATAGAATGTTGGCCCACAGCCCACTGAATTGTGTCTTTTGCTTTTGTTCTCCTAGGTTATGAGTGTTTTGCTGCTGATTGAGTACTCCCTGGAGGTGTCCAGCGGAAAAGGCTTTTGCAAAGACCTGGACAAGGATTACTACAGAATTGGTAAGTCACCAGGATGCTGGAAAGCAGAAGAGCTCTGTGGGGTGTGTTGAAGACATCAGCCCCAAGCCTGGAGGTGTTCAAGGCCAGGTTGGATGGGGCTCTGGGCAACCTTGTCTAGCTGCAGGTCTGGAGGTTGGTGGCCCTGCTTGTTGCAGGGAGTTGGAGCTCAATGATCCTTGGGGTTCCTCCCAACCCAGATATTTCATAGATTCTTTGAAAGCTCAGACCCAAACCCAAAATTTAGGCTCTAAAGACTGGGATATTTGTTTAGGCAATGGCTGTGTTGGCTTTTTTGTGTGGAGCCCAGAGTAGAGCCCAGTTGGGGAGTGCTTTCTGCAGAGCTTTGCCTTTAGGGCAACAGCCAATAGACCACCTGGTTTCTGGGTGGATGGGGTCAGCATAACAGAGGCAGGAGAATCCCACTTTCCATTTCTGTAACATACATTTCAGTCTTAATTTTACAGATAAAAACTGGAAAACATAATACCAGGGTGAGTTTAAGGTCTCCCTCCCTTTTTTGGGTTTGTTTTGATGGATCTGGCTTGGACATGGACAGAGTTGGAAATATATTTTCATCATGGTAGAGTGTGCACATATATTCTGAATAACACAGTGATCCAAACTGCTGGAAACTGAACATGATATCTGCATATCAGAATAGTTTCCCACAGACACACTCAGGGAATCACAGAATGGTTTGGGTTGGAAGAGATCTTAAAGATCCAATACCCCAATTTGTCATTATGTAAAAATGACACCTTTTTTCATTATTTTTTTTCAAACAGATCATCCAAGGCCCCTATTTTTACTCCTCTTCCAGTATCTAAGTAAAATATTCTTCAGAGTAAAAGAAACAAATCTTTGAGACAGATTTTTTTCAGTTAATTTCCATATGAAACTGTTGTATGCTTTCTAAGCAAGACATGTGCTTCTGCAAATCTGGAGGGTTTTCTTTAAGAATAGAAATGTTCCAAGTGAAATTGGCCCCATTTTTAACAACACAACCCCCCCTTCTTCCCACACAATCAAAATGACAGGTCTTCCCTTCCTTTTCTTCCACTGCCTCCTACACAAAAGAAGAACATTTAATAATGAAATCCCCAGCACTTCCACTTGGCTTCTCTTCCCAAGAATTTCAAAGGGCTCTGCTTGGGAGATTGCAAGCATTTTCTCATTATAGCTGGAATAAACAACAGCACAACCCTTCTATTTCCAGAAACTAGCAGGGAAGCAATACAGCAAAGCAGTACAAAAAGTTCAATTTGACTTCAAAACCCAGATGGAAGAGTTGGAGAACAATTTGGGGAGAGGTTCTGTCGATGCCCTCAGCATCTGCTGCTCTATTTGTAGATCCTGCCAGATTAAAGCACGTCTCAGAATATATAATGCTAATGCTGTAGTCATGGCCCAGGAATATAAATGAGGCAAGGTTTGTGGGAAAGTGCTTTTCATATGATACAGTAAGAAAAAAATGCATATAGGAATTCTTTATAAGGAATCCAAGTTCCCTCAAGACTTCTCAGCTGTATGTTTTGTTGAGGATACAGGATGGGCCTCGAATTCCACAGGTATGACCAGGGAGAGGAAGGAGAATTGGGATTGTAGGTTTTTGCAATTGCCAAGGTAATGGGAAGGGTGACTGGGTCACCTGTCCCTTACAAGAGGGATGCTCTGTCCCTTGTAGCCTGCTACTCCTTGCTGTCTTGGCTTGCAAGATGCCACAGGCAGCACAGGACTGAGAGCACTTCTCTGAAATTTGTTTTTCATTAAATATAATCATTCAATTAGTATAAGACCTGCTGAAAATGTTAGCTTAAAATGGGAAGAACACCCAGATTCTTCTTGATCTTTGGGAGCCTTGAAGATGAGGTTGATGTGCTCAGTATCAGGATGTTGCCTGATCTCAAGTAGATCTAAACTTACTACCTGACCAATATTTAGGAAATTACACAGGATTGATGTGGCCAGGGAGAGGGAAGAGGAGATTTTGCTGTGTAGTACTTGGGGCAAGTCTGCTCTGTTGCAATCTGAAGAACTAGGTCCACATCTCTATGCTCTATCTCACATAGAGCAGAAATCTGGATGTGCATTTCCCATGCAACCTCACCCATTTCCAGGCTATTAGAAATCTTGTCCTGGAGCTAAGAAGGCTCCCTAGCAAAAGCCTTCTTGGCAATGCCTCATTCCTGAAAGCATATGAACTTTGGCAGACTAGCTTTTCCTGTTGGAAAAATAAAACCAAGAAGCAACTGCTCCCCCAAAACATTTCAATTAAAACTTCTTCATCAGTGCTAAGCCACTAACATGGCTGGTTTTCTGCCTTGAGAAGGTTATACCCCACTGCTTGCCACAGGTCATATCTTTAGGATGTCTTCAATTCATGCCTGTGTACAGTCTGAGAGTTAATCACCTTTAGTTTTCATTAATGACTGTAAAAATTGTCACCCTGGACAAAGTACAGCTGGAAAAGTTGTTTCAATTTCTGTCCAATCAGCCAAGAAAAACACCTCAGTTATGCCCGAAGACCTGTGTGCACAGCATATACCATATCCTATGCATACAATATCCCAATTCATACAATGAAAGGCTAAAGAGGCTTCTTCCCCTCCATTCCTGCCCATCCTTTGAATGCAGCTGTCCAGAAACAGCTCCCTGCAGCTTATCAGCCACGCTGAATCCGACACTGAATCCTTGACAATCTGTGAATGCAACCGTTAAACCAACACTTTATGAGCCCTGTTTGCATTTCCCACATCAGTTTATTGGGCCATAAAATGGAAAGGGGGTTTCTCTGCATTCATGGGAAATATTAGGACTTGTTCACTGTCCCTCCTGGCTCCATTCAGGGCACAAATCCTGGTGTGAAGTTAATAGAAAATAGATATTTGCTAAATAAGGTCACTGTCATCCTGCTGGATGGGTGGTGTTCTTTGGTACCACTTTCTAGTGTTGCAAATGCTCAGTGCAGCTCTGGGGAGGCTCTGTCATGCCCCATTTTTGGTTACACCACCTCACTAAGGAAAATGGCATTTACTTCACAGCACATATATATATTTTTTGTCATTAAATTCCCTGGGAACTCTGTAAACTCTGGTAGTCTCTGAGAATTTGAGTTTAAAAAAAAAAAGCTTAAAAAAGAACATGTTTATTTAAACATTTCTTCTGTTTATTCCTATATGCTTTTGGAAAAAAGTGCATTTTGAGAAGCTCTCACCATGCTCTCTGCCAGTGGTACCACTGCCAGCACAGAGGTGGCTGTGGAACTGAAATAATCCTGTGGGTAGGATTTTCTAGGGCTACAGGAGTGGAACAGGCTTTGTGAGGAGTGACATTTCTTCCTTGCCTGATTTTGTAATTATCAAATCAGAGCAAAAAGAAAGTGGGTCATTGGAGGTCTCCACTCCAGTCTCCTGCTTGAAACAAGTAGACAGTTCAAACTAGATGGTCTTTAAGGTCCCTTCCAACCCAAACCAGTCTGGGATTCTATGATTCTGTGACTCCAAAGTTGGGAAGCTTGCCCAGGGCTCTGTCCAGTTGTGATTTGAATATTTCCCAAAATTAGAATTACACAACCTGATCAAGACTGCATCACTTATTATAAGATATTTCTTCCTGGAATTTCCTTTATTGTAAATGTTGCCTCTTGTCTTGCATTAGCAGCCCTCAGAAAGCCAGTGCACCTTTTACAGGGATCAACTTCTGCTTTTCTCTGAGCACTCTGGTGCTTTTTAAGGTGCTGTACTGGAAAACAGAACTCCTGAGATAGGCACCAGATGAACATGCAGCAGCAGCAGAAAACTGTGGAATGATGCTCCTATGTTTGACATAGAGGTGCTCAAGCTTGGTCCCAGATTCCCAAGTTTTGCCCTTTTCTGAGGGCAACCTGCAAAGGCCAACTGAACATGAAGGGGAATCCTGAAGAGACTAAAAATATACAATCTTATTTCTGTGACCAACAGATGTGGGCATGGAAAGAGCCTGTTAGTCACAGTAATCTGGTCTCTATGATCTGCTGTGGCTGCCAACGCTTCAAATCCCAGGGATCTACTGGTGATCCTGGAAGGTAACTTACTACTCTGCCAACCTTGACGAGGGCAGCGAAGGGGCAGGCGCCGATCTCCTCTCTGTGGGGACCAGGGACAGAAGCCGAGGGAACGGCATGAAGCTGCGCCAGGGGAGGGTCAGGCTGGGGGTCAGGAAGAGGCTCTGTCCTGAGAGGGGGGTCGGGCACTGGCACAGGCTCCCCAGGGAAGTGGTCCCAGCCCCCAGCTGGGCTGAGCTCAAGCAGCGTCTGGACGATGCGCTCAGTGCCCTGCTCTGACCTGGCTGCTCCTGTGTGGAGCCAGGAGTGGGACTGAGGATCCTTGCGGGTCCCTTCCAGCTCAGGAGATTCCAGGATTCTGTGGTTCTAACCCTTGCAAAGTATTTCAGGTGGCATTTGGTCTCTATACCATCTACTGTATTCCCATCTGATGGAGGGTTTGCACAAGCAGGGCTACGAGCCAACACCTACCACTATCAAAGGGAGTCACTCCTTTAGCCCATCTGCAAAAAGTGCTCTTGCAAAGGAAGAATTTATTATGTTTATGTGAAATCTTTGATTACTGACATCAAATCCATGGGTACTAAACCATCCCTGGAATGGAGAGATCTGCTGCCAGCAGAAAGGATGGCTGTATTTGCTGTGAACAAATAGGAGGCTGACAGCATGTGGAAAGTTGTTTTCTCTTAGTTTTCATTTTCTTTCCATCCCTTTGTGTCTGTAGGGTTGTGGGGATTTTTGTTTCTTTGTTAGTTGGTTTAGGGTTTTTTTTTATCTAGGTTCTGCTTGGTAAATTCAGCTGGGTTCTGCAGGCAATTAGACTGCAGAAGCAACAGCCAGTTGCCCAATTAATTAGCAAGCCTGCTGAGAGAGCTGGAGCATGGGACCAGGCAGAAAGAGGCTGGCTCAAATCGAGGAGACATCATGCTAAAGAGATAAATCCTCTCTGGGGAAAACTTCTGATTGCTGGTTCTGGGAGAAAAAAACAGAGAAAATGGCTTCAGACAGTTTGGGGTTTAGTGGGACTGGCTGTTCCTGTAAGGGTTGAGTCTGTTGTCTTCGTTAAACTCTTCTGTTTTGTGTTTATTCTGTCCCAGGTTTGTTAATCTTTGGTTCTTTGTGCACCAGATCACAGCCTTGCCTCTACGCTCCCTCTTCTGAAATGTGGGTTTGGTTTTCTGTCTTGAAACTTCAGCTCTTCCCACAACACTTGTGAGCCACAGAGCTGTGAGCAGCCTCTTCTGCAGAGAAGCCCTTTCTCCATTTCCCTCTCTGTTCTCATCTGGGTTTGGGTTTTCTTTCTTCGCTGTTTCCTGAGATGGCTTCTTCAGTGTTTCAATTCTCATTACCCTGTGGTAAACAGATCCTGCATTTGGGGTTTTTTATCAGGTTACAAGTAAACTTATTTTCTTGTTTTAGGCCAACAAAATTCTTTTTCCTGATGTAGGTTGTTTCCTGGATACTTTTGATCACTCCCTGTCCCACATCTCCATGTGCAGCAATTCATGTAGTGCTGCTCCCTCTCTTGAGATCAGATACTTTTGTTTCTTTGAGGGATGAAGAATCCTCAAAGGGTTTTTACCATTAAGACCTAGAAACAAGAGGCTTCTCATGCTCAGGGAAGGAAGTACTGCTCAGACCTTCTCTTGAGGCTAAAGATTCCTCATCAGGAAATCTCATCTCTAGAGGACACTCAAGTGCATTACTAATTCTTGAGAAGATAGTAAGAGAAGTTGAAAGATCCTTTGTATCAATGCCTTTAAACACAATATAGTGCACTCTGCAAGCAGAGTAAGGATGTGAGGAGAGTTGCTGTTGGTGCCACCTGCCCTTGCCACCAGATGTGGCTCAGCCCAGCTGTCAGGCAGGTCCTCTACAACTCTGGAAATGTTCCAGAGCTTCTCAGTATCATCTTTGATCCTTTCTTCAACTGGCACTCATCCATACCCACACTGCTTAGCAGACCCTGGATGTGGTACTTGACAGTTTGCTCATGCTGCAGCTGCTGCTTCTAATGGGCACCCATCTCCTACCAGATGTCATGGGCAGCAGGGGTGGTAGGACTTCTCCAGCAGCTTCTTTTCTCTTTGACTTGGGCTGACTGTTTGCATTTTCCCCCCCAAACAGAGTAACTGGGCAAATTTTGATGTAGCTGTGAATGCTCAGATGCAAATGTTTTTGTGCTGTGAAGAGTAGTGTTGGTGTTATCTGTCTGGAAAAGAGGGATGGGAGTTTCTGCCTCAACATCTCTGCAAATTATTTCAGTCTGTTGTCAGTAAACTAGGAAGTGAGTTAAGGGCACTTCAGTGCACCACAAGCACTGAAATACTCTCTCATCCACTAAAATGTAATGTGGTACCAAAGCTATGGGCAAACATTCAAAGTGGAGGTAGGTGAAGGGGCATTTTTATGAGAGAAATAGGTGATATGGAGCAGTGAAGGATTTCAGAGTAGCTAGAATATATCAGGGACCCAACAACTGAAAACTTAATGTCTAGATTTCTTTATGAAAACAAGTAAAAGAGGTAATGGAGAAAAACATCTGGGCACTAGATTTACCTAATAGCCATGGAATAAATTGGGCAGTTGGCAGAAGGGAAGCAAATTAGGAATCAAACATTTTTGATATTTGAGAAACGTGCCAACAGAAAGGTTCAGGTGCTTTTTAAAAGTCAGAAAAGTTAAAAGTTTGGCTTTTTTCTAGTAAAATTAAACACTTCATTCAAGCACTTGGGTGTTGAAAACCCCAGACTGTTGCTGTTTTAAACTCAGGTAAAGCAACAAGAAAGAAATCAGAGAGTGAATAGGGGGAGACACTGTGAAAGACTGCGTGTTATGCCGAGCCTGATAAAGAAATTAGAAGTTTTTGCCTTTGGAGTGAGCTGCCTTTTATTTATTTTTTTAAAGAAAAAAACCAACTGTTCAAAAACCCCTTTTGCTGCCTAGACTGCTATGAAGAGCAAATATGTGTGCAGTATTGTGTGCTGTACAGGGCAAGAGAGGGTCTGGTAGTCTTCATCAGGCTGCAATGCCACGAGGAACATTGCTTCTATAGGTAGAACTGTCTCATGTTGCTCTCCTCACACATTTATTTTTGATGTGTATGTTGCATCCTACAGCTACAGAGAGTGAAGGTTAAACATTTTACCCTGAAGCTGTTTATCCATATCAGTGGTGGGTGGTTAAAACTTGTGCTGCCTGTCTACTGGTGAATCTTTCAGATTTGTCACCAGATTTTGCTGTTGGCTACTTTATCTGTCTTTGAGTCTCAACATAATTTTCAAATCAGACTTATTAATCATTAGCTAAAAGCACTCTGTTTTGGTTTGTTTGGGTTTTTTAATTATTATTACTTATTTCTACCTTAATATCATTTTTAGTAGTGTGGTAATTACTCTTATTACTTTTAGCTGATGTTGTCACCAGTTTCCTGTTGATCACCATGCTGTTTGTCATCAGCTTCAACCTCCTCCTTGGTGTGGTGAAGGTATGTTCTCCACAGATGGCATGTGGCTGTTGACTGTGGTCTCTGAGTCAGAAGGTATTAGAGGAGGGGACTAGAGGACACTCACTGAAAATGTTGATAGATGATCATAAAAGCAGGTAAATATCTCTGCTCTCTCACAAAGGGGGAGGGTGGCTGGTTTGCAGTCTCAGGCTCAGCTGCAAGGCTGCTGCCAGATTTACTGAATCTGGGTGACACTTCCATCAAGGCTACAGTTGGTGTTAAGGAATGGAAGTGTTACAATTTGGAAATGTTTAATTGACTCATTTCCTTGGGTTTTTGTGAGTCAGCTCCTGGAGGGGAACTTTAACTGTCCGATATCACTGAAACTTCATTTCCCATTTCAGGAGAAGAAATAATCATGCATTGGTGTTGGAACCCAGCTTGCTTCCCAGTGGTAAACTTTGGGAACAGATAAATGACAGCTCTGATTTAATCAAGTGCCAATGTCACACAATGAGAATTCACAGCAGTGTTTTCAGGGGGTTGGGGTGTGAGAAACCAAGTAATGTTGCTCTTCTTCACTGTTTCTGCATCAGTTGTCAACACGGTATATGGAATTAGATGAAGAAATTCCAGAAAAGTATTTATGCATTAAGCACCTTGATATATGCCCTTTCAGGCATTGATAGCTGGTCTTATTCTCCCCTTCAGAACTGGACTAACTGTCACTGTTTTTCTTTCTCAGAAGAGGGAACGTCTCCTGATCCCGTTCCTTGCTCTACAAGTCATGGACTTTCTCCTCAGCCTCCTGACCATGTTCAGTTCCTACCTACAAGTCCCAGCGATCATTTCAGTGTCCTCCCTTAGCCACACGGTAGGTAGCAGCTCACTTCTGGGCTGGTCTTCTCAGTTTGCTCTGAGATGGAGACCCATGCATAGTGTAGGAACAAAGGATCATTATCTTGGGACATGTTTGGGGACAGCTGGGACACTGTTTAATTTCCCGTGTCTGGGAATCTTCCTGTTGATTTATTTTGTGTCTCAGGCTTTTTATGTGGTGGTGGAGTTGTACTGGGTGTTCCTGGGCTAGGAAGGGTTTGCTGGAGATAAGCTAGGCATATCACTGCTCCAGCTAGAGGCCTCTCCCCAGGAGCCATCAGCCCAACAAGTGGTTTGCTTGTCCTTTGGCTGGTATAGTGAATTAAATAGCTTAGACTGCCAATGTGAATAAAGCACAGGCCTTGTATAAAAGGGGAAAAAATCTATAGGAGTGATGCAATCTTATAATCATAACCAATTTCCCATTCCCTACCATTCTTGCAGCAGGGACACTTGAAGATCCCTATCCTGGCTCTGCAACTGCTGGACTTCTGCCTGAGTATTCTCACTCTCTGCAGCTCTTACATGGAGGTCCCCACCTATCTCAGCCTCAAGTCTGCAGACAACGGGGTAGGTGTTGAGCAAGCCCAGCTGATTTGTCACACTGTGAACCCCAATGAAGTCTCTTTCAGTGGCTGTTAAGAAAGTAAACTCTCTGATCTCTGTGCTACCCAGAACTGCTCTGTTTGATGACAAGAGTTCTCACCAACACAGTGTTCTTGATCAACAGCTTGATTATGTGTGTGGTTCTTATATGAACACCCTCTTTTTCTTGTGAGAATCTTATGGATGCAAATTGCAAAGTGATTTGGATAGAGCCTGCCTGCATGCACTGAAAATGCAACAACTTTTCATCTTTACTGAACAGTTTTACTTTTAGTTCTCATTTAGAGTCTTCTGAAAATCTTTGCCAAAAGACTGGGAGGAAAAGAATTTCCCTGTACCCCTTCTAGTGAGGAAAGGAAGGTGGCCTGTCCCACCACTCTGAGGCAGGCTGAGAAACTTGTTGGGTTATCCACCACTTTGTGTGACTGTGGTAGAGGGAAGAAGCATTTATGACTGAGACCCTCTTCCCCATTTCACAGAGCTTTTTGCCAACCCTGGAGAAGTTACCAACAGAGGAATACGCCAAAGTGATGGTCACCTTCACAATCGCGTTCATTGCTGTCCTCTTCCTGAAGGTAAATGGTTGTAGGGTCTGGGGAGGCAGAAATGAAGGTCTCTTGCCTGGGGGATAAGATTGATTGGTTTATTACTCTCTCAAATTTTCCAGGGCATTGGAAAGCCTTGTCAGTCTCTCCTTGGGCACAACAGGAGCTATGCTCAGCATAGTGTCTGAGGCAGATCTAATAAAACATTGGTTTCATGCTTCTGCAGATGTGAGTGACAAAGCAAAATCACTCATGTCCAGAAACTACTACTGTCCATTCATCTCTGGAAGATATTTGAAAAGAAATAGGTAACTCTTTTGTTATTTTGTGCCAAAATAAATTAAGATCACTAAGCAGCAGGTTACATCTTCCACTTGAGTAAGTTGCTGTATCTGTACTTATGTAAGTGGAGCTATGCTCACTGATACCCTGAAATTTAATTAAAACCCCTGAGCTGCTGAACCCTGCTAACATCTCAGGAAACTCCACTGTGAGATGGTTTCTATTCTTCTTGCTTCAGTGGATCAGAGAACAGGTTTTTCACTGCAGGGTTTCAGACCAGCTAAGAAAATCAGGTCTTTCCAGGTACTTGAGCATATTCTGTCACAGTGAAAAATGCTACTTCTTAGTTGGAAAGCATTTTTCTATTTAAGACTCTTCCCAGACAACCAGTGTAGAGTGGGGTGTCTTGTATGATTGCACTCCAGGCATGACTTTAGCATATCTCTCAATAATTGCATATTCCTGAGGAATAGGACTGGAGATAACCCTGATCCCCAGCTGGCAGCATGGGTCTTCAGCAGAAATCTCATTGACCTGGCAAATCAGTGTATTTGAACTTTGCAGAGGGTTAGCTACAAGACTGCTTAACTTGTAATGACTTCTTGTGTGGGAGTTTGGAGGAGGAGGAGAGCTGGGGAAAAAATAATTAAAAAATGGACAGGCACAAGTACTCCTTGATCTACTAAACTCCACCAAACAAGTCACTAGGAACTCCATCCTTTAAACATAGTGACAATCCCTCCTCTCTCCCATGTGTAGCAAAACTAGTGCCATGAGAGAGCTCCTTCCAGAAGATAAAGGTCTGGTGAGGAGCATTACAACAACATGAAACGTTTTAGAGCTTAAAGGGCCATTTGCTCAATTTGGGACTCACCTGTTTCAAATCACTGGATGACCACACCAAGGTAGCATCTAAGTATATTGGACTTGCCCAGAATCTTTTTGCATAAATTGACTTGCTTAATGACCCATTGCAAGTGTTTATTGCTCTTACACTAAAATGCTGCTTCTGTGTATCTGGTGCTGTTTGCAGCCAGGTAGCAATTACTGTCCCAAATTAGTTATTTGCATCTCATGTCATAGCATAACTGAGCTAGCAGTTTGTCAGGTGAAGGAGAGACAGGGCATGTGCCCCACTGCATCCCTCTGCCAGTGACCTCATATAAGATCTGCAAGATTTCACTGACTGTTTTAGTAGGAAATATTTGTCTGACAATGCTATGGGGATGGTAACACTCTTCTCCCTTCTCTCATATAACACCACCTTTTGCAGGAATTATATTCTGTTATAGAATCACAGAATCACAAGGTTGAAAATGACCTTTAAGATCATGTAGTCCAGCCGTCCCTGTCCTCTCCTAACCCACCTCCCTGAGCACCTCATCTCCCTCCTGTTAAATACACCCAGTGTTGGGGACTCCCCCCCCTCCCTGGGCAGCCTGTCCCACACCCCCACAGCTCTTTGGGGGAAGAATTTCTTCCTCACATCTCATCTGAACCTGCCCTGGTGCAGCTTGAGGCCATTTCCCTTGTCCTGTCCCCTGTCCCTGGGCAGAAGAGACCATCGCCCACCTCTCTCCAACCTCCTGTCAGGTCATTCCAGGCAGGGAGAAGGTCTCCCCTCAGCCTCCTCTTCTCCAGACAAAGCTCCCTGGCTCCTTCAGCCGCTCCTCAGAAGATTTTCCCTCCAGACCCTTCACCAACCCAATTGCTTGTCTCAGAACACGTCTCAGGACCAACATGTCCTTCTTGTAGTGAGGGGCCCAGAACTGAACACAGCACTCAAGGTGCAGCCTCACCAGTGCCCAGTCCAGGGGCACAATCCCCCTCCCAGACCTGCTGGCCACACTGGTTCTGACACAAGCCAGGATGCCGTTGGCCTCCTTGGCCACCTGGGCACACTGCTGGCTCATATTCACTCATCAGCCAACCAACACTCCCAGGTTCTTCTCCACCTGACAGCTGTCCAGCCAGTCTTCCCCAAGCCTGTAGCTCTGCAAAATGGAAATATCTCAATGCTCTTTCACAGTTCCTTACCAGTGTGGTGGCTGGTTGCATGCTTCCTTGTAGAGCCCCAACGATGATATCACCAGCAGTTCAAGTTGAAGTTCCTCATAAATGCAGTTTTCAAAAGGCAGGGTGGAGGAGGTGATCACAGTCTTAGGACAGTCTCCCTTGCTGATCCACGTATCCACACAGAATCACAGAATCACAGACTGGTTTGGTCTGGAAGAGACCTTAAAGATCATCTCGTTCACACCTTCACCAGATCTGCTCAAGGCCCCATCCAACCTGGACTTAAACACCCCCAGGGAGGGGGCAGCCACCACTTCATGAGTAGGGATTTTTGTTTATAGGATGGCTTCAGTGTCTTGCTTGTTTGCTCTCTGTATGAAGAAGCTTTTGGAAGGGGTTTTTGCAGTGTTCCCTAAAGGTGGTCAAAGTTTGGATTTACCTCCTTATCTCTGGAAGTTTGTTTGAGAGATGGATTCCTTCAACTCACATACTTCATTCCTTGTTCTCGCTTTGTCTTGGCTTTGTGTCAAGACAAACAGTCCTCATTGTTCTAGGAAATCCTAAGCTACATGGCTTGTTCTAGGGGCATATAACTCCCTATGTTCCTTTGAAAATGCTAAATGTTTTTAAAAGAGAGTCTCATGCCAACACAAATAAGAGGCACACGACTTTGCCTCGCTGCACATAGTAGGGAAAATATTTATTTAATATGGTATGCTTCACAGGCCTTGCTTATTTTCTTGTGCCACAATCCATCAATCGATCCATTTTTCTCAGAAAAGCTCTATTTATTGCATCTAGTTTCTCTGTGAGGTGCAAGGCAGTCTTGTCAGAAAAGCATAACTACTACAAGGATAGGATTTTGTTGAAGGAGATGACCTTTTAGGTCAGTCTTAGTTGACCAGGGAGCCGTAGGTCTCTGGGAAGTGGTTGTTGCTCTCGAGGGGCTTTTCTGAGACTTTCAAACTTTGTAGCCTGCTCAGAAAAATACCATGAAAGACACAGTTTCCTTTCCTCTACCTGACAACATTGTGCTCTCAGAGGTCTTAAGCATATGCTTTATACTTATTGGTATTACTAGTCCTATTGACTTCCTGCACCAGTGCCCTGAATAGATGGAGTTGTCACCTTTCTAGTGAAGGATCAAAAGAGATGGATTTAAAGCCTGGGACACACGGTGCCAGGCTTCTACCTCCAGAGAAGTGAGTAGGACAATAGCAGCCTGATGGCAAAAGTGGAAATGTTCTTGTTGACTTGCAGTGCAGTGGCAGATTTCCTTTTCCTTTTCAGGCCTATATGTTTAAATGTGTCCTGAACTGCTTTAAATATATTAAAGCCAGCAAGACAGAAGAGGCAAAAGTCGACCTGCAAGCAGCTGAAAAGGTGAGTAAATGCTTCTTCAGATTTACACCATGCAAAGGTGTGGTTTAGACTGATGAGATGCATAATTCTTTTGCTCTTGGTGGCCTGAGAACCATTTCAACCCTTCATATGTACACTAAGAGGGACTAATAATCAGTTTCCAATTATATTAGGGGTTTTTAACTGTACTTTTGTATAAAATCTTTCACAGTCAATGGTATCTGCAAGGAACTTGGAACTCAGGCTTCAGTCAAAGATAAATGGGAATATGCTACTTTTATTCTCTGATCCAAAGGTGTGTTTTTAATTTCAGCTGAACTGTGGTTTCTGTGCCTAATAGGGCGACCAATGTTTAAAATTAAGTTTGTCTTCACCTTTTACTAGAATAACATCTGAAAGACTTGGTGCATTAAGATGCCCTTCATCTTAACACTTTGCTAAATAATGAATATCAATGTCCTTAGATTACTAATGATCTCTTTAGCAGTAGCAGCCAGCTGCTCTGACACAATGAAAAGATACCAAAGACCTTCCAAAAATAAGAGCTGCTATAAAGATGGATGAGAACTAAAGAATATGGAATGCTAAGTGTAGGCACTTGTCTTGCTGAAACCTGCCAAATATGATGAGCCTTGTCTTGCCAGCAGCATGTGCCCGTGCTGTGCATGTGTCACAGCCCTCTGGAATGTTCTGAGCTTAGCTTCTATGCTTAGGCAATTAAGCTTATATTCAAGACATTAAAGAGCTTTGGTCCATTTATTGCAGCCATGCTTTGGTAGAGGGAGATGGGACTGGCAGTAAAGTGGTTCCAAAGCACTCAGCTTATGGATTCCTGCCCTTTATCTCTTTCAGCCCATGTGGTTCTTTAACCCTGCTTTGAACTACTTAAAAAAAAAAAAACACATCCAAGATCAAATCCACTTGAAATCCTTCATGTGATCTCTAGAGCATAATTAATGGTCTTCTCTTCCAGGCTGTGCTGCCATCATATGAGGAAGCCTTAGAGTTGCCTTCCAAGGAATCCCCACCACCCTACATAGCGATCTAAGCTCCACTCATGGAAAGAAGATGACATTGGTATTGCTGTTGGTGGCTCTTATCCCTTCTGCCAGATAGTCAGCCTCACTGAGAAGTCCTTACTTTATAGCAGTATCATGCTTATTACAGTCCACCTCACTTTGTGAGCCTACAAAGTGCGAAGGTGACCCACTGGAGCTGGTGCCTTGTTCTGTATTGGCAGTTTTTACTTGGTACTACCAAGCTGCAGTGTTAATTGTTATAAACTTGGCACCAGACATCACAGAGGTTCCCACCACTGGCCTCTGACATCTGGCTAATGTGAAGTGTAGTCCCTTGTCAGACTTGCTTTATGCCAGCGAGATGCTGTTTCTCTTCTGTCTTGCATCTAACTCAGCAGCTGAGACATTTAGGAAGGAGAGTGTAGGGAAAAGAGGCAAGAACCTTTTTGCTGACATAGTCCAACCCTGAAGCTATGCCAACCAGCATCATTTAATGAGGACCCTACAGGAAAGGGTTCAACAAAAGAACGAAGATACTGAATGAGCTACAGTGCAGCTCTCGCCCTGCCTGCTTATGATGACAATCAATAGTGTGTGCTCCAGAATCTGCAACAGGCTGGAACTGTCACAATATTTCTCTTCCACTTTATACTCAAATGTTTGCCTTTTTTTTTTTTTTGCTTTTAGTGTGACTTGAAAGATGAGTTTCAATTAAAAAAAGTTAATCGCTTAATCCTTTGCTGTCTGATTTCTGAATGACGCTGCCCTTGGTGTCTGAGGTATGTCACAAGGAAGCAATAACTGGCTTTCTATAAAACATTAGTTAATGAATACAGAGCTTTGGACTTAGGCCTAGTTTATCCCACAAAGGACATGATGGCATTTCTAAGAGCCAACCTGGCAATTTCACTTAAAACTCTAGCTTGTTCCTCCCTTTTGTTACATCATCAGCGTTGATAAAGAGCCTGCCCCAGGCACGCTTTCTGTGACATATTCCCAACCAACTCTGGTTGCACAGGTCAGTCTTTGTAGATACTAGAGAACAATGTTGCTGATGATAGATGAGAGGTAGCTGGAAGGAGCAGCTGTTCACCTCTTTGGATCATTGCCTGCTTTTTAAAACTGGATGTGAAAGTGTAATTTCCCCATAACAACTATTCCAGTATTATCCACCACATGGACCACAGCCTGAGCTCTTTGTTCTGCTCAGTGAAGGTTTCAGTGAAAGATTTGCCAAAGTATAAATAAGAAATGTTAGTGCTGCCCCATGCTCACTGAAAAGGGGTAATGATTCTCTTGTTCTGGGGACCACAACACACAATGACAGCCAGGACATCAGGAAGGGTGTACTACAATGACACTTTAACATCTCTAGTGCTTTTAAACATGCTTAAAATTGCTCATAGAAGTGCAAACCCCTGAATTCCTCCATAAAAAAGTAATCTTTATGAACTTAAATATGGCAAATGTTTAACTGACCAAAGAATAAGAGAACAACACAAAACTTGACTAGAAAACCTTGCCAGAGCAGGTCTGGCCCAGTCTCTTGCTTGATTAGGTGAAGAGATAAAACATTATCTTTGAAAACATGGATAATCAATAGGCTATGGCACCTTCCAGGGGCATCACCTGTCAGCCCTCTTGGTCAGTTTCCTGAAGACCAGGCTGGATGCTGAAACTGGCTGCTTCTCATCTCTCACTACCTGCCCACCTTGGTTGCAGTGCTCAAACCCAGATACAGAGGAGGCCATGGAGTGGGCTGCCTGTGTGGATCTTCTCTCCCTGTTAGTTTAGGGAGGTATTTGTAAGCAGTCCTTCCTTAAGATCCTTCATCAGAGCCTGTAGATGCCAAGGTGGTGTGTGACAGTCATCACAGCACTGGTATGACTTCACCAAGCTGCCTTCCACTGGTCAGGATTAACCAAAAGCCCATTAACTACATCTGCCCAAAATATCACAAGGACAAATGCTGGCAATTCACTCAGATTCTAAACCAGAAGAGGGATCTTCGATGTGATCCAACTAAATTGTGTTAAAAAAAAAAATAAATCCTTTTCCATCTCTTTACATGGTTCAAATTCTACCTCTAATTAAATTTCCATTAATAACGCTCTTGGCTATTTAGTTGCAGCAGCAAGGTTAAACACTCCGTAAGCCTCTTGATTTAATTGATTTTGATACCACAGCTAAAGCAGCTAAAGTGCATTTAACCCATCTCATGCAGAGACAGAGTTTATTTCAACGTGTGTGAAGAGTCAAGCCTTCAGGTACACACCTGAGCTTCTAAACCAACCCCATGTTCCATGGCTCTCAGCGTGCCAGACGATCCTTCTGCTCCTTGCAGTGTTTTCTCTCCAGGGCTCGGAATAGTTGCCCATGAAAGCCTGGCTCAAAACCCCCTGAAATGTGATAAAATGTATAGATGTATTGTGAGTTTTCCAGCCAGGTCAGGGCTGAGTTCTAGACGGGAAGTGGTTTTGGTTTTCTGACACGTTAGATGATTTGGCCAACACAAACTGAACACAAGCTGTCCCAAGTCACACGATGGCACTATCAATGCTGGGTTTTGAGACTGATAAAAGACTCTTTCTAATATGCTACTGTTATACTGTTTGTTCTGAACTGATTTACTGATGTGAGTCTCTCCAATACAGGCTGAGAACCAACTCACACAAATACGCTTAATGTTGCTCCGCACATCGCTGGTTTATTTGGTTGTTTTTATTTTATTTTCCCCAGAGCAGAGGAGAAATGAGCAGCAGTTCTTTGATGTAGAGGCAGTAGATTGAGCTGATGACCTCAGCACTGGCAGAACAGATATGTAAGAGGGACCTGACCATCTTTAGAAGCAGCAAGCATCTCATGCAGATGGAGATGCTCCAGGACTCCAGAGATGTCTGTTAGATTACCTGACTGGCAGGGAGGGGGGTTGTTTCTTTCACCATCTGACAAAAGCTCCAGTGGAAAAGGCCTTTTTGCTTTAAGTATTTGCTTTAAGTGTTTCTGCTTTGTTTAATTTCTTGCTGTTCTTTAGACATTCTTAGGCCTTCAGCTGGAGGGGACATGACTCTCCCTCTGCTCTGAACAAAGAAACAACCAAACACACTTCACTGGTCACTTTCCCCACAAAGGTAAACCGAGGTATGAAGGAAAAGGAAACAACTCATGGACTGTCACAAAGGCATTCAGAGAAGGCAGGGAAGTTGCCAAATGGGTGATCTTAGTACCTGCATGAAAACCCTCTCAAGTCCAAGTGAATCCCAAGAGACAATCTGCATGTAGTCCTTATGGCTGGGGGTGATGGAGTTGTGCTTTAAGCCATAGGAAAAGTATTTTGTTTTATTGCCCTCCTTGAGGTGGGTCCCAATGAGACAGTGCTGTAATCCCTGTTGTGTTCTGGACATACCCACACACACCACCCAAAGTCTTTTAGTCAAACATTTAGTAAACCTGTCCACTGATGGGAAATGTTTTCTGGTGAAGGTAACCAGCACAAGTTGCATCAGCAATCCAGGACCTACCTTTTTGTAGGAGACTTTTAGACATGGAAGCTCAGTAAAAATTCTGATTCTACAAATAATTCTGGAGGTTAAACAGCACCAAAGCTGACAGAAAATACAGTGTCAGTAAAGCCTTGGGAGGATCAGAAGCATTTTTCTGGTGCAGGCTTCTATCAGACTTTGATATGGCTTCCAGAAGCATGATGGAGCTGCTAGCACCTCGGAGAAAATAATGCAAAATGCAACAGGAACAACAGCTCTGAAAACCAGGCAAATCAAGTCATAGCATCTCCTGTGATGGAAAGGTCTCTCCTATCCCAAGGGTGTTCTGATGTCCATGAATGAGTATAAATAGACCTTGAAGAGGGCAAAGACAGCCACTTGGCAGCATTCCCTGGCATCTCCTCGAGGTGACGTAAGCCAGTGTGCTGAGTGGCCCTGCAGCGGCAGAGGGAATCCCGGCTGATGGATGTGTGGCGTTTCTCCAGGAGCCTGTCACTGCAGACCATCCACAGGGACTGTGCTGCCTTCCTTGGTCTTCTTGCTGCCTTGCTTTGGATGACACCTACAAGCCTTCCAGGACTCAGCCCCTACAACCTGGGACAAGCACTTTTATAGCTGCATAAATCACACACCACAAAAAGATGGCTTTGCTTTAGCTTTCCTGCAGACAGTTCATTAAGGTAATTAGTCACTTGTATCAGTCAAATGAAATCGCTGCAACTGCTGTCCCCGGCGGTGGGCTGAGAATGACAGAAATTGGCAGTGTGGTCATGCATCAGCCCAAATCTTTTTGCTGCTGTTTGCTTTCTGTCTGCACACTCATCCATCAGGCCAGATGTCCCCATGGACTCCAGCTGAGGATCTCTCTCATCCATGTGTCTGCCCACAGGATTTCTGGTAGTGGAAGTTATTTTACAAAGCTGCTCCATCTTCTTAGATGATACCAGAGCCTTTATTGCTGTTTTTTCTTACCCTGGTCCTTTTGTAAGGTTTGCCTTGATCCAGCCAGCATGTTGGCTCATTCACCTTAGAGAAAAATTGCTGCCAGTGCAGTGACCTTCATCTTTACAAATGATAAGCTCTTATATTGCTCTTTCATTCAAGCAATTTAGTAGGACAGATATAACCCTTGGGACTTCTGGGCCAGGCCACCCTTGTTGGTGGCACTAAAGCCAGAGGAGTCAAGGAGGACTTGAGCTGCCCAAATTTTGCAGGTGGTCAGCAGGAGAGCCAGGAATAGCACCCAGGAGGCTCAGAGGAGGTCCCAGAGGAGGTATGTGGGCAAGGTTAACGCAGCAAATAAAAAGTGATCCCTCTGAAATAAATGTGACCCATAAGATACACAAACACTGACTGGCCATAAACAGCATTTACTATTTACAGCATCAGAGCACAAGGATATTTGCCAGCCATTTGCAGCTTAAAGGATAAACAGCAGTTCTTTTGATCCTGGGCTGTCGGAAGGGTTCTATTTAAGGCCATTCATTTCTCCCCAGTCTTTCACCCTTTACATCACTTGTGTTATGCTTTGCCCTGATCCCACCGCTGTAAATACCAGTTTCCAATAGAGTGGTGGGGCAGTAAATATCCCTTCTGGTAATGAAGCAAGCTGGGAGGGACTCCTCCACTCCCTGTAACGAACTGGAATAGAAACACCGTGAGGATAAAATACAAGAATTGGAGCTTTGAGTAAGTGACCGGTTTTTGTCACCATTTCTCTGAGTATTTGAAAAACAGAGGGTGTGAATACAGCTCAGAAACACCCAGGAACAACAAATGAAGCCTGAAAAAGATAGAAGAATTTCTGAGCATTTTGCTGAACCTTGGATTTTTCTGGTAGCTGGAGGGCAAGAAACCTGTGTTTGCTACAACCAACAGGTTTGTTTAGACTGAAATAAAAATCAACAGTAAACTACTCAGGATTTGGCTGCTGGTCCCTTCCCAACCCTCTTCTTGCCCTGCTGCCTCAACTAGTGTGACATAGCAACATCTCCAGATCCCTTCCAAGAAGTATTAGTGATTCAGGTCCAAAAACCCTGAGCTTTTTTTGGTTTGGGGTTTTTTATAAGAAAAAAATCCAATATTTTAAATGCCTTCTGCTTGAACTCTATTAGAAGTTTTGGAATGCCTTGAAATCCCTGAAGTCTAACTTCCTTTTTTCCACAGAAAACCTTCACATTGTTCTGGGTCATTTACATGGAAGCACCTTAGGGACTGATTCATTTGATTTTATCATTTTTGGTTTGTTGCAGTGTGAAATTTATACCAAGATATTCAATGTAATAATGGTGTGTTTATTGGAAATATGTAAATAAAAAATTAAAATACAGTTTTAAAGTAAAACTCGAGCAAAACAAATTGGAAAAGTAAAATGCCAAATCTAAACAAAGCCTGTCTACTCTCTTGAATCTAAAATGTTATTTTTCTTGGCTTTTCCCATCTGATCTACTTTCTTGTGAAATCTTATGCATATAGTGATAGAGAAAGAATCTACATTTATGCCATCAGACTTGCTTGTCTTATGACAAATGAGGTTAACACCTCTCCCAGCTGTAATTCTGCCTGTGTGAGTATATGATTGCTTTTTAATACTTAGAGTACTTTCTCTGAAATGGGGCTTTGCTCCTTCCTGACCCATCAGCTGGGCTGGAAGATTTGACAATCTGAAGAAAAAAGTCATCTGGAATTTTAGTATCAGGAAGCTGTGAACCAGCACAAAGTTGTTAGAAAGACAAGGGAAGATCCAAAGGAGAATGCAGCACGGTGAGCAAACCATGGGTAAGTCTGGGGCATTGTGAAGACATTTGAGACACCAGCCACCAAAGGAAAACTTCTCTCTTGCATGGGTGCAAAATGCTTCCCAGATGCTGGGGAGGACAAGCTGCATCACCTGACCTCACCCAAAGTCTTCTGCTGAACCTGACTGCCTCTAGAAAGTCATTGGTTTTAATTCAGTCTCATCACTTGCAGGCAGAAGCCCTGGCTGTAGTTGGGCTGTGGTGGCTGTTAGGGCACTGCAAACACCCTCCAGCCCCACTAAGCACTTACAATATTATTTCCCAGCTGAAGTCTCCCACTCTGACAGGGAGCTTCATGCTGCCACGCTATTATCCATGTCTCATCTGTGCTCTGACATCTAGACACTGCAGACAAGCTTAGTGCAGCCAAGCTCATAGATCTGAGATGGCTGACAAGGGGCATCAGCAACCATGGTCTCAAACCAGTGAGGACAAGATGACCCAGCATCTCCAGCCCCTCTGCCTACTCAACGGTGGGAGCACCGAGGCTGTAGCCATTGGTGAAGATTTTTTACCCCTAGTGCTGGTGGAGCAGAGCAGATCATCCCATTGTGCATCAGGATTTCTCATAAAAATGGTATTTGTCATCTACATCCTGAGGATAGTCCTGACAGCCATAATCTGAACAGAAATCCAGAGAACAAGGGACCAGGGTGCACACCCAGGTCAGAAAAATCTTATATATGGGTGCTGGTATTGTCTTTGCTTTCACCTTCTTTGCCTCAATATAAAGCATCTCCATGACTTTTCTCCTCCATCTGCACTCAGATAATAGTACAGTGGGACCACTATTAGGGAAAAAACCACTTCCTTGTCTATACACAACCGTTTCCCATCAGTCTGAAGCATTTGATTTCAGCAGGAGTAAGGTGGGACCAGGATCTTCTGCTGAATATCTGGCAGTGGATAGAAAGAGGGGATCTGGTGTTTAAACCAAGCACTTTTTGAAGGAGGAGACCTGGCCATGGATGTGTTGCAGGAAGAGGCAGACCTTCCTCGTGCCAGGATGCGTGAAGCCTACAATAGGAGCTCTGCAGGGCCGCTCTGGGGCCAGCCTGAGCCGTTAATGGTTTGTCTGTTTACGTTGCAAGCAGGCTGGGGAAGAGCTCTAAATGCATATTTTCCTCTTGAAATATTGAATCCAGTGTTTTCATTTTCAGAGGCCTGGGGAAAAATTATGTTTCATATTTTAAAAATAAACACTGCCTTTGCAGAGGTATAAATGCACACCTATAGTACCCAGCACACCTTTGCCTCTTGCCTTATTTTCAGAGCTTTAATGTTGCTTGTGTGCCACAACCTCTGCTAGTGAAAATATCCACCTGAAATGTATTTATCTTTCTTTGCTAATTAGCAGCAAAATGACACAGAGAAACTTTATATTTTCCTCAGCAAGAACAGCCATAGAGGCTTCATTTACAGAGGGCTCTGAATGATCCCTATTCATGGCAAGCAGGTACTGTCTGCACCAATAGATCCTTGTATGCACGGCAGGGCGACGGGAGAAACCCCGGCGTACGCGGGGCTGGAGGTAAAATCTCCCCAGTTTTATGCTCTTATTTCACTTTCTTCCCTAGCAATTGTAAATGTATGGATGAAGCTGTTCTATACATCCAGGGAGCAAATTCACCAGTGTGCATATAAACATGAAGAGTGTTTAGAGTGAAAAGTATTACATGTATATTGAGTTAATATTGATATTCACTTTTTGTGTACATTATTACTATATAACACAATATATATTATTCAATATANATATAAAACCACAACCATGCATGGAGTAGAGCCATGAGTCTGCATGTAAGCGCACATATACCTGGTTATAATCATAAACACATACATGCTATCATGTTTGTGTGCATGTATAGTGGCACAAGTGTGTATTTATGCATCCATTCACAGGCATGAAGTTTTAATACAGGTCTCTTTGTGAATGCACATACGTGAAGATCTGCATCTGCTCTCTTTAGTCCATGATCATCATCTGGAATATTCACATCCTGAGTGTCAGCCCTTTAAATCCCAGGGGCTCGGAAATAACAAGCAAATAAGATGCCACCAAGCTTGTAAAAAGGCCTTGATGAGAGAAAGTAGTTAAATAGGAGTGAAAAAAACCTCATCTAGAGCATTTGCTCCTTCTGAGTAAAATCCTCCAGCTAGCTCCAGAGGTGATGGAAAGTGTGTGATGGACAGTGTGTACCTGGGAGGATGGCAGTGAGACAAATCCATACTGGTTTTGCATGAGAAGATAGACCTCTTTTAATATTTTAATTAACACTTTTAATGTTGAAAGAGTTAAGAATAGCCTGGCAGCTTCACTCAGGACAGGTCCTTTTTTTCCTAATCAAAGAGCCTTTCTCCACGGGAGCTCTCGATCTCTGTTGAAGCACTTTTGGAGTAAAGAGTGACTCTGGATAAGGGAAAAGAAACTGGGCTTTGAATTAAAGGTAGTTTGCCATGGCACTGCACTAACACAATGCAGATGAAATGGATGAGTGCTCCAAGGGTGTGCAGCTGGAAAGGTGAGCAAAGACTAATCTGTCAGAGGAGAAGGGCTTTAATCAACTGACGTTAGCCTAATACAGTAGTTAAAAAAAAAGAAAATAGATGCACTGCTTTGTGATGAACCCATCATTAAATTCATCTTACTCAGGTACCACATCTCCCTGCTGCTCTTCCATAAAGAAAACATCGGATTTCTGCTCACTTGCAGCATCATCAGTCTTATTTGTTCATTTAGATTATTGGCTTTTTGTGGCAGGAGCTGTATCTCCCTCGTGTGTACAGACCCGAACGCTACGCTGTGAAAAATAAATCAAACTTCTAATCTGTCTGTCTATCCTGAGGTTCTTCTCTATTTATCTAGTTTAGGCTACTGAGTTCTCTCCTTCCCTCCCTGCTCTCCTGCACAGGGGGAACAGCCTCATAGAGAAGTAACTGTTTCCCGCAGGAAGAAATTTGTCCTGCGTCCTACGCGTTCGCCTGTGCCTCCCCAAGCCTTGCTCTCCTCTTCCTCTCCCTCCTCCTGTGCCCAGGCATTCGGCTGCTAATCAAGCCGAGGANCGTTTGGCAACGCTCGGGATTTGCAGATGGGAGCTGGTGATTGACAGGTTCACCCCAGTTCCCCAGGGCTGGTTTCACTGGTCCCACTGTTACGGTCCCAGATTCCCCACATACCACACCGCGTCGGGGCTCTTTATAGCTTCCCATCCCCTCTGCCGAGCAATGAAGCCCATGTGGAGGGGCTGGGGGGCGGGCAGGGCCGGA
>VXBZ01000926.1:205466-235892 GCA_013399135.1 Heliornis fulica
TCGGCCCCCCCCCCCCCGGCACTTCACACGTGTCAGGGGCTGGCCTCATGCCTCCCCGAGGAAGGGCAGGTTAATACCTCTGGGCCAAGGCTCGTGCTTGCCACTCTGCATCCAGCCTCCAGCTCCTCTGCAGCCATGGATGGGATTTTCTCTGCCTTCCTGCTCTCTTTGCTGCTTCTCCTCCAGAGCTGTGGAGTTTGCGGGGCACCTCCCCAGCAGAGAGGTAAGTAGGGAGCTCACCGGTGGGATGCGCGACGCTGCTCCTCTACCTCCTTGCCACCAACCTGCTTTAGGACTGGCAAGGAGATGAAGGAAGAGGAAAAATCTGACCCCTGTCAGGGAAGCAAAAGAGCTTTCTCAAATGTTTTCCCAAGGTAGCAAAACCTGGAGATGTGCTTGCTTCTGCCTGCTACTTTGCTTTAGAGAAAGAGTTGGGAGGTCCATACAGAGGCACAGCAGAGGTGGCATCAGGGCAGCCCTGATCCCCAGCGTAGCAGCAGCCTTGGGGTTTGCTGGTTTTGGCTGGAGGAGGCCCAGGTGGAAGGGTTCTCCTCTGCTTTCCAAAGCTGCTTCTCCTCTCTGCTGAGGGCTGTTTTTGCCAGGAGCTCGAGGAGGAGTTGGCCAGACACCCCAAGCTCTGGTTAACCTCACTGAGAAGGAAGGTCTGGGTCAGGTTGCTGAGGATGGGCCTTTCCTGGGTTTTACTTCACCCGTTCTTGAGAAAAATCCTGCTCTGTTTGTCTTTCCAAGTGGGTTGAGGGGCAGCCAGATGGGAGATGATCTGCCTGCTCTTTAGGTTGCACAGGCTCTAACTCCTGGTCTGCAATGAGTGTCAGCAAGTGCTGAATGCAAAGAGAAGGGCTGGAGGGTCTGGAGGCGAGGAAGCATCTCTCCTCTGCCTGGGGCAGGATGCTGCCAGGGGCTCCAGCTCACCTGGGGACCCAGCACTGGAGAGCTTGCCAAGGCAAATGTTACTTCTGGGTTTAAAAATGTTTGAATTATCTTATGATGATGCATAATGCATATACCTGGGCTGATTGACAGTGGTAAAAGAGTTGTGACATTGAAGGCAGTGTTACCTGTTGGTTTTGAAAGGGACTTTTCTGATATATTAACTGATTCTCCTTAGCATATTGGACAGCGAGAGTTATCATTCTGGAAACCCTCTAGCACTACCAAAGTCATGAAACTAAACAGACCAGTCATTCAACTCAGCCCCTCTGTGAGGAATTGCTATTCCTGGAATAAATACTTTTGAATTCTGAATTACTAGGCAGGTTCCTGTTCTTTAATGAATATGGCAAAGATGCCCTCAGGGATATTTTTTGCTAAATCGATGCATGGAGTTCAGCTATTCCTGAATAACTTCAGGTGTGGGTATTTTTAAAAATAGAGAAGGACTTTATTTCTGGTTTAGTTCATCTGTAAAATAAACTATGCTGAGTCAGGATGTCACTTGGAGCAAGTGTGCCTGACTGTCACCTCCTGGAGACAACCAAGGCCTGTCCTGCAGACCCAGATGTGTGCACACTGGTCAGGCTGAAATCCCAAGGCTCCCATCTGATATCTCTTCTTTTCTCTTCATTTCCCCAAAATACACTTCACAATCATAGCAAGAGGTTAAAAATGTTATTTGGAGCAAGGTCACAGGGCTTCCATGCTAAAGAAGAAATTATAGCTCGAAACTTCTATTAGATCCAATTGTTCCTAGGGGGAAAACCACACCACCTTTTCTTCCTTGGTTTGTCACTGTAACCAAAGGTGATTCATTAGCTATAGTGGCAAAGGGGAATTTCTGCTTTTTTTTCTGGAGGAACTGACTGCAAGACTTTGAGTCTTTCTCTGTACCTTCATTTCTAACCTGCAAAATGGACATGACCAATGAGTAAAGGGATTTTCTATACTGTGGGTGGAATGTCAGCTGAGTTTTTCCTTCCTCTACAATGAATTATGGTGGCAAATCGAGTCACCCCCATAGGAAAAGGTTATATTGTATTTTAGTTGGAACTAGAGCATCTAGTAACCGGTGCCTGCTTCCCTTCTACACACAGCATCTTTCAGAGAGACCTTTCTGGGAGCCAGAAGCAAATGCAGCATTAGTGTCTCTCAGGAAACTAACCTGATTATATTCTTTATGGATATATCACAGGGTATTTATTTTCATCTGTCTGAAAGACTGAAAGCTCCATTAGATTTCACACTGAGGACTAGCTATAATATTTATGTCATAATTTGGAACAGATTTGTTGGCCCAAAAGCTCACATTTAAAAATCTGTCTGCAGAAATCTCCTTTATGATATAACCTATATCGTCCCTCTCTGCAGAAATCAAATATTAACACAGCACTTGATACCCCTATGGAGACAGGCTAAATGATAAAAAAAGTTAAAAGAACAGAATGTTATAGATCTGGTGGGGAAAATGGGATAATTCATTTGGAAAATAATAAAAAAATATCAGACCTGTTTATGTTTTGCCACAGTTGAAAATTAGGATGGAAAACAGCATGAAAAAGAGAAATAATTTTTTTTTTAAAAATCACTAATCTCTGTGCATTGCCAGTGCTTCCTGTTTATACCATTAACTTTTTACAGTGGATATTCATGTCTTACTATGGGGTTGTAGAGATTAACTATCAGTTCTGTGGTTCTACATCTCTCCATTGCACCCTCCCTCACCAGCCCACAGAAACAAACCCGCGCTGGTCGTTGCTGCGTTACGGCCTTTCGTTGTTAGTGCCCCAAGCTGAAACCCACGAGACAGGTTCATGTGATGTTGCTCTGTTAATCTGGGTATCTCCATTCAAAACTGAATCTGAACTGCCAAGTTTCATGCCTGCTCCTGGTCATGCATGACAAAGATGCAATCTCATTAATTAATATACATATGGATTGCTCATCCGTGTCCGAAATGGGATTAGTCCTCTTGAGGCGGTTTTTGATGCTGAGGTGCAGGCACAGGCTTCATTCTGTTCCCAGCTTTATTCCTCCCTCCAGAAGTGAATTAAGTTTCATGTAGGCATTAGCAATAGCCTGGGGTTACAAGTGGGCAAGCTGCTCCCACGAGTGCAGCGCTGGTATCTCATCAGCTCACTCCTTCAGAAGTACATGTTGTCAACTGGTAACTGCTTTTCTTACAGACACTTTTGTAGGAAAGGAAAAGAACATTTAGCATTATTAGGCTGAAGTGGTCTCACTGGGCCTCTCTGAGACAGGCAGAGAAAGGATTGAAGCTTGCAGGTCCTCTTGCCTCAGCTGCTACTCCAGCAAGACCATTCTTTCCCTCCTGGTATATATAGAATCCCAGACTGGTTTGGGTTCAAGGGACTTCAAATACCATCTAGTCCCAACCCCCTGCCATGGGCAGAGACACCTTCACTAGCCCAGGGTGCCCAAAGCCCCATCCAACCTGGCCTTGAACACTGCCAGGGATCCAGGGGCTTCCACAGCCTCTCTGGGCACCCTGTGCCAGGGCCTCCCCACCCTCAGAGGGAAGAATTTCTTCCAAACATACTTTTATTTTTCTTTTATTTTTCTCCTCTCTCCTTGTCCTTTCCAGGTACCCTGTGTAGAACCAAACCCACAGACTTGATATTCATCATCGACAGCTCTCGGAGCGTGCGCCCACATGAGTTTGAGAAAGTCAAAGTCTTCGTGTCCCAGGTGATTGAGGGGCTGGATGTGGGCCCCAACTCCACCCGGGTGGGTGTGATCAATTATGCCAGTGCTGTCAAGAATGAGTTTTCCCTCAAGACCTACCAAACCAAAGCTGGGCTCCTGCAAGCTGTCCGGAGGATAGAGCCACTCTCCACTGGGACTATGACTGGTCTGGCCATCCAGTTTGCCATTAGCCGGGCTTTTAGTGACTCAGAAGGGGCCAGGGTGAGGTCTCCCAACTTCAATAAGGTAAGCAAATTATCCATTTCTTGGATACTCCCTCTTTCATGTGGCTCATCATGGGGTGGTTGGAAAAATCAGTGAAGGAAGAAAGGTGATTTTATCTGTGTTTTGAGTGTGTGGGGACAAGTCAGGGTTAATTGGTAAAGGTGGCAAAATTTTGGGAGGTGGAAACCTCACAGCTCTTTGTGAAAACAAAGCTCAACTTTCTTTTGAGTAGAGGTGGTCAAATGTTGTCAGGGTAAATTTAATCCAGCTTCACTACCTCTCCTCTCTGCCTGGAGTGTCTGTCCTTTGGGACACAGCTTCTTGCTCCAGCAAGGAGCTTACTCCTGCAACAACATACCACCAAGAGATCATGATTTCATCTGAGTCTGCTGGGCATGCCTGATGCTCATCTTCCCAAATTATTATAATAACAGAATCCACCATAGCAAAAGGCAAAGCCCCTTTCACTTGCAGATATAAAGTGCAGTTTCAGTGTTCTCCACTGCTCTTCCAGCTTCCCAGAGGTTGGCTGATGGCCATGCTCTCCATTCTGGGTGCTCCCTTGAGGTACACAGCCTTTATTGACCATTTAGCATTTTAGGCTGGGTTATAAGATCAGCTTAGCCCTGGTTGCATTGGGCATCACCACTCCTTACCCATATTCCCTTCCCAGGACACAGTCTTTAAAAAAGCATTTCCCCAGATACCTTGTTCACCCCACTGGGTGTGATCATGAATGTAACCAAACCTCAGCCCAGTGACCATCACCTGGAAAGTTCTCACCTGAGCAGGTGTAGAATGTATATTCCTGACAATATGGATGCATTTCCTAGACCCTTGTGTCCCCTGCCATCTCCATTGCCTCTCTGCTATGACACCAGATGAGAAAGCCAAGCAGCTAGACCTTTCCACCAGCTGAACAAAAGCCCAGCTGCCAAGAGAGGAAGCCTGGGATTTTTCTCCTGATCAGAACACTGTTGGAATATCAGTCACTTTCCATTTCTCTCACTGCTAGTGATGCTCTAGGGAAAACAGAGCAGAATATGGAAAAGATACCAAGAGATGTCAAGTCAAAAATAATACTAAAATTTTTAAAACCAAGGACTGGTAAAGATCTGCCAACTCAACAAAAAAAACCCACAATAACAGGAAAGTTCTGCTCATCTGGAATGAGCAAAATACCCCTAAAAATGAGGTGGACACCTACAAGGACAATTTAATTAAATACCTTGTGTGCCCCCTCACATGTTGAGCTATAAGCAACTTTCAAATATAAATTAAGTCATCCTCATATGGCTTTTTTTGCAGGATTCACACCAAAAAAGTTCTATGTATCTTTAGCCTGAGTCTGGTTTGACACAATAGGAAGAAAACCAGCATGATAAAGGAGGAAAATTACACTCAAAAAACCTTTCACTAAGTTTCAGTTGCAACCAACCTTAGAAGAAGCACCTCATCTGATGAACTATCATAATCACATCATTCCTCAAGCTTAGGAGTCACCTGGTGCAACATATAGTAGCCCAGCTCTCACAGGGGTACACTGAGTCCTAATTGCAGTGGTTTTTATTCAAAAACTGGTTTATCAAATCCTTTGACCTTCACTCAAAGAAATCATTGCAGACTTGAAAGACATTATTTATGTTATATTGTTACCAGCGTTGTTTTTTAGTGAAGATCTTTGAAGCCCTCTAGGCGCAAGATGGATTTATCCTCGTTCATTTGACTGAACTACTTCAAAGAGAAGAAGGGGTGGATTTAGCCTTTAGCTCAAATCTGATTTTCCTGGAGGTTCAAGCAGCTGCCTGTTGCTTCCAAGGTGTGTTTTGCAGTAAGTCTGCCCCAGGGTCGCAGAAGAGGCAGCATCAATCTGTGCTGCCTGCCCCCACCACTCCAGGAAGGTTTTGGAAAAAGGCTCATTTCTCAGAGCTCAGAGGTGCCCAGTTTCTCCACGGATGACTTCACTGAAAAGCTGTCTCAGAATTGCATGGGAAAGAGATGTTTCCTCTGGTGAAGATGCTCCAGGGGAGCTGGTGAGGAGGGGACAGGTCTCCAGGACAACCCTCATGCCATCTCAGCCTGCCCAGAGCACACTAGGGTGGAATAATGTGAGCAGAAGAGGAGCTGCAGGTGTCCTCTAAGCAAAATCAGCTCTAGCCACAAACAAACAGAAGAAAAATTAAAAAAAAAAAAAGAAATATTTGGGTTTGCTGAGTATTGTTTAGCACAAAACCAGACAGCTGAACTGGAACAAACTAAAAGAAATAGTCTGGATGATAATATCTATTTCTGCTTTTCAGAAATTTTTACTTTGATTGATGGGCAAAAATTGTTTAATAAGAAACAAAACACAAAAAAAATCCCAATGGTTTGAACACCAGACCACAGGAACATTTCATTTCTCTACTATTGACAGGCAAAAGAGCCACTTCTCACTACTTCCAATACACCCCTGCAAGAAGTTTTGTCTCATCTAGCTCCATTAATTGTTCTTCCAAGGTCCAGAAGTGCCAGAGCCTCCAACCAAGAGGCTCATCCTGCCTCCCACCATGTCAGTAGTAACTGCCCATGATGTAACAGTAAAAATAGTAGCAATCAAAAAGGGAGTGAGTGCTGGTCCTTCCATTGGAGATGGTCAGCTCTCACCAGGGAAGCGATTACAGCATTCATTTCCATCTCTCATGTCATCAGACTGCCACTCAAAGCTGTTGAGCAGGTTGAAGGCTGCTTGAAGGGTGCCAGTCAAACAAAGGTTTCCTCCAAAAGCTGGGACTTGTTGCATGGTTTAGCATAAATCTCAGGCAGTTGCTACTTTGCCATGAAGTGGGACTTGACAAATCAAGGTAGCTCTTTGTCAGGCTCCATCCCTTCTACCTTCATCCATCTGCAATATTTACTTTTTGGGACAAGCCATCAGGGACACCAAGGGGGACTGAAGCTGTTCTCTTCAACGTTTGACCTGTGAGCAAAGGAGAGAGGGAGAGGAACAGGAAAGTCTGTTCCATGGCTTTGCTGTTTTCCACAAGAGGAGCTCACTGCTGGAAGGGTAATTCCAGTGCCCTCCCTGCCACTGGTGATGACCACAACCCTGAACCAGCTCTAGTAACACCCACAGTGTCCTGAAATCTCTGGGCTGGGCAGAAGGTCCATCCAATAGATGGGGAAATCAAGGAACAGGAAACCTCTGGCCAGTCATTGCATGTAGAACAGTAGCTGGGTTAGGAATGGAGGATCCTAAGGAGGGGGTCTGACTTCCAGTTTTGTGAATGATGAATTCAAGACTCGTTGACTTCACAGTTTTTCTTACTGTTTACCTTTCAAGTGGAACAAATAATGGGATCTTTTAGATCCACCTCCCTCTAGGACTGTTATGCAACTCATTCATGTCCCTCAGAAATCTCACCATGTCTTCTCCTGTCTTTACCCAACTCCCCAATGTCTATTTTAAGACAAGGTACCCTTGTTTCCATCAGGACACAGTCCTGATTTCTACAACACTTTTATAATGCATTCAGTATTAGTCTCTTTTTTTTCCCTTCTTAATACAGCCTGGCACCTTCCATGCAACATTGACTGTTAATGTAAATTGAAGAGACATTTTCACTGTGCTTCCTATAAAAATGCTTGGATCTTTATTTGATATCTTCTGCACCATTTAAGTAACTCCTTTCCTCATGCACTGTTTTCTTCCTCATGTCTACTCTGCAGCTGGGTCACCAGACATCTCACCCAACATCTTGCAACCCTCACGGTTTCCTGTCATCTCAAAATGCCTAAGAGCTGCTATGTCCTGTTAATATACCAAACAAGACTTTAGTTTAAATACTGGAACATTTTAAGATAAATATAAGATCTATTGCTTAGTGCAGTAGAGTGGATAAAGCATCAATGTTGGTGTAGACAGTGACACAAAGAACTCTCAAGTTGTTTTGTCTCCCTGAAAGCTTATTTCCTGAATATCTGAAAAGAAGTACAGTAGCAGGTTTTTTTAATGATTTATCTTAGGCATTAAAAAAAAAAATCACTACATTATTTTCCCTTTTTCTTTTCAATTTGGATATGAAGAAAGAGACAGAATCACAGCAAGTTTCAGGTTGGAAGGTCATATTGACCAACCCTTGTGTTCAGGGGGGCCACCTACAGCTGGTTTCTCAAGAATACTTCCTGATGGTTTTTGATGAGAAATTCCACAACCATTTGCATTCCTTGGTTCCCTGGTTATTTTTTGCTTTCTTTGCACAAGGCCTTGAAGTCCAGCAAACTTTTCCTATCTGAGACCCTCGTGCAGCTCAGGGTGGCCCCATCACCTTCCTGGGATGATGAACAGGTCATGCAGTAATTTAGGAAGGTAAAGTTTCCAGAAACAAGGGATTCAGTCCTTGCTCTTTCACACAGCAGAAGTCCAGCAAGACTTTGTGAGAATCAGTGCTATGACTGTCAGCCTTGTGGGACACTGGTTAAAGCATCACAAGACCATTTGGTCTTGCTGTTCTCCATGCAGCAAACGTCACCCCAGGACAGGGAAAAGCACTATTTGTTTCTGTAGGAGCTCAGAGTAAAGTCTGTTTACACCTTAATAAAAAAACCACAGGGGTACCCAATTACTTTTATCTTTCTTTAGGAAGAACAACACATAGATTGTCAAATTGCTGAGAAAATCAAGGGCTTATTCAACTTTCTGCCCAATTCTCCTTTCAGTGCTGCTATAAGGTTTGTGTTCTACAGTGCATAATGAGACATCGCTACCTCGTTAGTGGCTGGATTGCCTACGTGTGGCAACCTTGAAATCTGAATACCTAGGGATGCCTGGGAACACTCTGGTGTCTTAGTTAACCAAGAATAAATTCTGTCATGAGAACATAAGGGATTTCTATATGACAGAAGTAACACAAGAAGGATCCAGAAAGTTAGGAATTAACAGGAAAATGAAAGGCGGTGGTTAAAATGAGTAAAAGTTTTGACCTTGAAAAGCAAAATTTCAGGGTTTCCATAGGGAAGACTGAAGATGCTGTTCAGCTATTTGAGAAAGCAAAAGAGTCCATCCTTTCTTAATTCTTCTCACATGGCTACCTGCTGAGTCCAGCACCAGCCCTCTGCGGCAGAGCAGTGTCAGCCTCTCGCAGATGCAGCGGTTGCTCCTCTCCTCCAACCTGTCTCTTGCTCTTTACCAAACAAGGCACATGCCAGGACTCTCTTTTTAAATGAGACAAGGTCATAACACAGCGAAGTACAGAGATCCTGTGTTGGCAAAGAATTTGGAGGTAGGTTTAAAATTAAAAATAAAATTAAAATTTGGGGTTTTTTTTCATACTGGAAGTCATTGCCTCAGGCTGTCAGGGAGGGAAAATGTCTAGTTGGGGGGTGGGGGGAAATCAAGATTTCCTACAATGAGGATAACTACTCATGATTGCAAGATCACTTTATGGCTGTTGTATTTCTTACACTCTTTCTGTAAGCAGCTGGCGCTGGTCACGGTCACAGACAACCTTCGTGGCTGTTTGATGCTGACTCACTCCTATGTTCATTTTAGCCATGATCAACTCCTGATGCCCTATCACAACTCTCTGTACCCACAAGTTTTGCTTTCTCAGACAACAGGTCAGAAAGCAGCATGAATTTTGAGTGTTCCCTGGTGGATTTTCACACCGATGCATTACAAACACCTTTCCCATCAGCCCAAGCTGTGGATGCTGCTACCAGACACCTCCTGGTTCAATTCTGGGGCTCAGCCCTATGTGAAGATGCCGCCCTGATGTGAGGAATGAATGGAGCTGATTACACTTGGAGAATCACTTTATTTAGACAGAGAAATGCCAGGAGGACATGAGACACCTCCATCCTGTGACAAACACTGCACGAGAGATACTCAGCTACTGACAGCAACCTGTTCGTAGGGTGACGTTGCTCGGAGAAGCTACTTGATAATATATCTTGTCTCCTGACAGGTTGGCTTTTGATAAGCTCTAATTGGCAGCCTCTCAGAGCTGCTGGGTGTCTGCAGAAGGCAGAGCTCCTTAGCTGGCTGCTGAGCAGCTGAGCCGAGGGCTCTCTCTCCTGGCAGAAGGCACGATTGCATGGCTGGCTTCTGCTCCAGGAACAGCCCTGGTCTCCTCCTGGTGGGATTTTGGAGTATCTTGTTCCTTCCCTTTCCAGCACGCACTGACATCTGCCATGGGTGACACTTTTCCTTATTTAGGCTACAAGCAGAAGAGAAACATTTGATTTGTCTTCAAAATGTAGGTATTTATTTATATTTAATTTAAATTTTCATTTATTTATGTATTTCCCTTTTTTTTTCACTTGGAAATATCCAGCTGCAGGTTGTGATATTACTGGGAATTTTTAATTTTGTAGCCCTTAGGAAAAGCAAATAAACACCTGACCTAACAGACCTGCACTGGGTTGAAAAGCTCTACATTTTTTCCTTGTTCACCCATATTTTGTGTAGAAGAAAAGCTCTGCATGGGGCAGCAGATTACTGCACTGTTGCAGTATTACTGTGGGGCTGATGCCTGCAGGACTGAGCCATTCTGCAGCTGATGGGTGGGCAGAGAGGAAAGGAACGGCCTCATCTGCACGGGCAGCACCCTTGGGTATGTAGGGCAGGGAAACCCACTCCTGACCTTACCTTAGATGATGTTTTTCTACACAAGGATGTAAAACAGCCATCATGCTGTCCCAACTGAGCAGGTGCTGTGTCTGATTTTATCTTTGGAAAGATGGAGAGCTTATATGGCATAGAGGAGAATAGCAAACACTGCCTTAATGGCCAGGTGATAACTCATTCACCCACCCCCCACCACCTGTTGCTGACAGATAGATTTTTTTCCTTTTTCATTTGATGTTTCTTTCCTTTCTCTATTACTGAGGGTATCTCCCTGCTATGTGGAGTTTGTTTCTGCTTAGCAGCTCACCTGTTCCTGCTGATTGTATTTCTCTGTATGTGCTACGTCCCAATCAACTCCCAAAGCAACTGCCTTGGAGTTGACAGTGGTATCACAATAAAACATTTGTAAGGAAAAGTGGTAGGAGCAGATGAATTGACAAAGAACAAAAAAAAATGAAGATTTTGTGGCAATGTTGGTTTTTTTTCAGAAGACAAATAAAGAGGAAAATGGACAAACTAGCTACAGGAGCAGGACTCCACTGGTTCAGGGCTCCATCTAATCCAGGTTGAAATATAGCTCCAATCTAAACCCACTGTCATTTTAATGCTGAAGTTAGTAGAGGTAGGATTTCATCTCTGCTATTTATTGTGGAACAGGGAATCAGAAATCATGGCAGGCACTGACACACAGCATGACCTCAGGGATATCTCTTCCCCTCTCTGCTTCAGCTTCTCCATTGATAAATGGGGAAAAGACTTCACCTCGTGATGTTTCCATGACATTCCCTGAGATCCCACACTGAGGTAGAGTTGTCCTTAGTGTCATCTGGGGGTTCATGAAGATAGTTAGAGTTTAGCTTGAGCATTAGTTTGCCTATGAAGAACATAACATTTGCTTTGGTTTCCTTAGGGGCAAGATGCACCAGTTGTCCCTTAGTTAAATCAGCCATGTCCCTGGCAGTTTAACCTTTCCAGCTCAGAAAGAAACAAAGCCCACACAGAAGAATGGCTTGTGTGACCTCAGGAAGAATGGCAGAAGGAGAGGAGAGGGTTGCATTTCCTTTTTCTTTCATTTTAGAAACGTGAAACCTTCTTTACTAACCCATCTTGCTGCACAATCAATAGTGATATTGTAACAGTTGGAATATCAGTCACTTTCCATTTCTCTCACTGGTAGTGATGCTTTAGGGAAAACAGAGCTGAATATGGAAAAGATGCCCAGAGATGTCAAGTCAAAAATACTACAAAATTTTAAAAACCAAGGACAGGTAAAGATCTGCCAACNTACACTCAAAAAACCTTTCACTAAGTTTCAGTTGCAGCCAGCCTTAGAAGAAGCACCTCATCTAATGAACTATTATGATCACATCATTCCTCAAGATTAGGAGTCACCTACATATAATGCAACGTATAGTAGCCCAGCTCTCACAGGGGTACACTGAGTCCTAATTGCAGTGGTTTTTATTCAAAAACTGGTTTATCAAATCCTTTGACCTTCACTCAAAGAAATCATTGCAGACTTGAAAGACATTATTTATGTTATATTGTTACCAGCGTTGTTTTTTAGTGAAGATCTTTGAAGCCCTCTAGGCGCACGACGCCCGTTCGAGCATCCACCTCACCTCTGCCCTCCTCTGCGTAGGTGGCGATCGTGGTGACCGATGGCCGTCCCCAGGACGGGGTGCAGGATGTCTCAGCCAGGGCCAGGGCAGCTGGCATTGAGATCTTTGCCATTGGGGTTGGCCGGGTGGACATGCACACGCTGCGGCAGATCGCCAGCGAGCCCCTGGATGATCACGTGGACTATGTGGAGAGCTACAGCGTAATAGAGAAGCTGACCCACAAGTTTCAAGAAGCTTTCTGTGGTAAGTCCTTGCCACGACCCGGGTTCCTAGCCAAGAGGTACAAGTGGCTGCCAGTGAGCTTTTCATATGGAAGGTGTGTGTGTGTGTTCTTCCTTCATCCACCTCCTTCCTTGCTCTGAGGACGTGGGTCTGCAGGAGCACAGAGAGCTATGGAAGACAGATGCTCTTTGAAGTTGGCTATCAAGAATTTCAGGTTTTGTTTGGGAAGCTGCAAGTTTGAGTTACAGAAGTCTCCAGGTTTCAGTGGCACAGCTGAGTTTGTAAACATGATCTTTGTACTCCCTGAGGCATTGAAAAAGAACCTGGAAAACACGATCTTTATAGAGCTAAAATAATTTTCCTTATATTTAAGCCTATCTGGGCAGTTTTAAGATTGTGGTTTGTAATTGTGCTCTGAATTCCCAGTAAAGCAAGGGATGGTTTCACTTCCCTGCTAGAGGTTGAACTGCCTGTGTTGTTGTTTTCACAAGCGTGTGAGGCAGGAGTCCCCTTGGCTGGTGCAGTATCTAATGCCTGTCTGCACAGCATATAAAAGAGTCTGACCATCCTACAAACCCATACTCACTCCTACAAGACCCAGTGATCTATTACTTTCAAATGTCCCCACAAGACTGTGGGAGGTGGTCTATAAATATCTGGTTTATGTGTCAGGAGAGAGACCTGGGGGTTTCACACGCCCATCCCGTTGAAGCACAGAAGTGCAGCAGCACTGTTGATAAGGTGTGATACCCCACAGGCCTATGGCAAAGCCTTGCAAACACATACACACAGCTGGACCTGTAAAACTCTCAAAGACCAATTTCTCCAAGAGGTGTAAAGTTTCATGATGCAACTTTCAGGCTGAAAGTGATTCTGGGGGAAGGAAGGGAGCGAGCAGCTTTTCATCAAGGAAAATTTCTGCCTTTGTAGGAAGGAGGAAGGTTTGGAATGCAAAGTGAGTCACATATCACCTGTTCAGTAGGGCCTGTTGTGACAGGACAAGGGGTGATGGTTTCAAAATAGAAGGAGGGAGATTTAGATTGGATATTAGGAAAAAGTTCTTTGCTGTGAGAGTGGTGGAGCACTGGAACAGGTTGCCCAGGGAGGTGGTGGATGCCCCTGGATCCCTGGTGACGTTCAAGGCCAGGCTGGATGAGGCCCTGAGCAACCTGATCTAGTTGGGGGTGTCCCTGCTTCTTGCAGGGGGTTGGACTAGATGACCTCTGGGAGTCCCTTCCAACTCCAGCCATTCTATGATTCTATGATTCTATGATTCTATGATTCTATGATTCTATGATTATAATCAAGTGTCACTGCACCTGCAGCTCATGAGAGAGGATCAAACACCACCTATTAAAGGGAGCACAGAGACAAAATTTTAGAAGGAGGCATCTAGGCCATGAATATTTGTGGGAGTTTGTGTTGGCTGCCCTGCAGTCAGGAGTCAGCGGAGATGGAGAGGCCTGACAATGGGTTTTGAAGTTCTGGCATTGGTGCTATTCAAAAAGATAAAGAGGAAAAAAAAAGAAAATTCCTTCCTGTGCCTCGCTTTTCAGATTTGTAAAGTGCAGATGACAAAGTTCTCCCCATGGTGAAAACCCTCAGAGATGCACCCGAGGGAAGCGCTGCGCTAAGGGTTATTACAGCTAACAGAGAATAGCGCTGTATTAACTGCCAAGTGGGCTGCTATCGTGCTAGGCAAGCAGCTGCACAAAGCCATCCTTGGAGATGTCCCCAAACACCACCTGCTATTGCAGAGCACGGCTTGTGGGTACTGACAGCGGGAGGAACAAGGCAGCGCTGTCCAAGCTGTTTCCCACAATGCTCAGCAAACACGTGGGGAAAAGGGAGACCCTTGGCGATCCAGCCACTGGTTAGACTTGTAATATCTCTGTAGGCTTCTGAGAACTCACCCTGAGAGCCCAGTGTCACAGCCAGGGTTAGTACTATTCCTAAATGTATGAGCTACATACATGCTGGAAAGATCTACCAGTGCTGGCACACACGTGTACGTGTGAGTTGGGAAGGCCAGAAGTACAAAATACATGCAGAGCAGAACACAAATAACTTGAAATAATGAATTGACTTTGGCAGGCTTTTCACCACCTCCCATCATCATGACAGAACCCAGAAATGCTCCGTTTTCTGCACAGATTTCCCTGGTATTTGTAAACTAATTTGCTTCAAGCAGATCTGTTTGCTTTTGAGTTTGTTTTCCATCATCGTCGCTGTAGCTGTGACAGTGTTGTCAGTCACTGAACGCTGCTGGCTCAGGCTGCTGTGATTCAGCTTCTGTTTGCTCAGCGCCTCAGGAGTGAGATCAGGGTTAAGATCAGCGGGCAGGAGTGTTTGTAGAGACAGAATCTGAAGGCTGTATGTCCAAGGGTAGCTCTGAAGTAGTTCCAAGGGTGTTTGGACATGAATCCCATCCAGCAAAGAAAACTGTACATGGGGGTGAACTCATTAATCCTAAAGGTACCACATAGGTGGAAAAATGGGTATTGGCCAGCTCACGTGGCAGACTGGACACCAATCCCAACCAGTAGCTTTGGAGAGGGAAGTATATTGTGATATCCTCAACAGGCAGATGGCTTTTGCCCTCAATAAGGCGACTATTTCTAGTCCTGGATGTGCCTTGGAGTCAGGGGACTTGTGAAAATTTCTCCTTCCCTCTTGTGTCTCAGTCACTACCCAAGAGTAATGCCTTCTGCTGCTTTCTCTTGCTTCAGGGCAGATGCATGTCCTGCTGAGCATGTGGGACAAACATCCTGCTCTGTGCATGGTCTGAGCAGGGTCTGGAATGAGAAGCCTTGGCATGGTCTCCAATTTTATTCTTCACCTTTGCTTTCAGTGGTGTCAGACCTGTGTGCCACTGGAGACCACGACTGTGAGCAGATCTGTATTAGCATGCCAGGAGCATACAAGTGTGCTTGCAAAGAGGGTTTCACGTTGAACAACGATGGGAAGACCTGCAGTGGTATGTAATGATTATCATTTGCACCAAGCTGAGCTGTGATCTGTATGGTGGGGATAGGGTTGAGACAGGGTAGATGTGTCCTGGTCAGAAAAGGGAACCATGCACTTACAGCCAAGGATTATTTTGAAAATATTAGTGGGAACTGTTGTTTTGATTGATGAAACCTATTTCATTAGTGGTAAAATGACACAAGGGTTATATTTGCCTACATAATTAATTGGTGTCCTAGTTGCTGTCTTCTTTTGCTTTCCTCTCATATTTTGCTTCAGCTTGCAGTGCCGGGTCAGGATCTGCTCTGGATCTCGTTTTCCTGATCGATGGCTCCAAGAGTGTGAGGCCTGAGAACTTTGAGCTGGTGAAGAAATTCATCAACCAGATTGTGGACTCGCTGGAGGTGTCGGACAAACAGGCCCAAGTTGGCCTGGTTCAGTACTCCAGCTCTGTCAGACAGGAGTTTCCACTGGGGCAGTTCAAGAACAAGAAGGACATCAAAGCAGCAGTCAAGAAAATGTCCTATATGGAGAAAGGAACGATGACAGGCCAGGCTCTGAAGTACCTAATCGACAGCTCCTTTTCCATCATCAATGGAGCTAGGCCTGGGGTGCCAAAGGTGGGCATAGTCTTCACTGATGGACGCTCACAAGATTACATCACTGATGCTGCTAAGAAAGCTAAAGACTTAGGTAGGTGACCTGAATTTGCAATGGTTTAATTCTCCCTTGGACCAGATACTGCATCTGGTATCACCTGGGCATGACTCCTTCCCTGGAGATGTCTCTCAGTAGAGAAGCAGGTTACTATAGGGTGACTGTTGAGATGTTGCCTGACTGCCTTTGCTCATAAAGGCCTTGGAGCAACTCTGGATGGGGTCCAGATGAATCTTGGTTTGCCCACAGCTTGTTTTTGTTCCAACAGTCCTTCTGTGCCTTTGATCTATGTATGCTGGAGGTCTCTGCTGGGCAGGACAGAGTTCCACACATTTTTGGGGATGGGGTGCATGCCTGTCTATCATGCTTCACATGAATGTGAAGGGAACTGCAGGGAGAAGCTGAAGATTTGTCTGATGTAGGTAATGAAATTCAGGTCAGCACCAGTGGTATGAGAGGTGAGGCAGAGGTGACCATCAGTGTGAGCCCCTTGGAGAACAACAGGAGTTATAGAGCCAAGTGTGGCTGTAAGGCCTGGAAAATTAAAAAAGGGGGGNCAGAAACACAGACAAAGGGAGTTACTGTGGACTCCCTGTCCAAGCCCCAGACACACTAATAAACTTTCTTTGGCTTCTACTGGAATATTAAAAGGGCACAGTGGCTATGTATTGATATATTTACATGTCTAACCACTGTGAAGTATAAATATCTTGAGATCTGCCCTTTTGCTGACCTGCTGAACGAGTTCCCAGTCTCCTGACATCTCTGCGTTAAGAGGATGCAGCCCGTGTGAATACACTCATGAATTGCTAAATCCTGGGCTCCCCTTTACCTTCACTCTCGACCACTAGATGGGACTAAGGGCCAGCTCATAGCAATAAAGGTCAGGTACAGCTCAGGAAAAGCTGATGTTTACAAAGCAGGTTGACATGTTATGTGGAAGTTCAGCTCTTAGAAAACAAAAGGTCCTTATAAGCTGTATCTGTAGAATTTATTCCTCTGTGATGATAAAACTTTATGCCTTGTTTTTAACTCCTCTCTTATCCCTGCACAGAAATCTCCCAACAACTGCTCAGAAATGATTTAGTGGGATAAGTAACAAGAAGCTCTAACTCCAAACATGTTCCTTGATTTGAACTTTTAAAAAAAAAAAAAAACAAATTTTGGCCAATCCAGAGGTAGATAGACAAGGCAAAAAGGGGAGGAGAGGAAAGCACTGCCAGTGTCTTGACATTGGCCAAGCAGAGACAAGTATTTCTGAACAGGGGTTAACCAGTATCACCACTCAAGTCAATGTGAAAACTGCAGTTCAATTCTATAGAAACAACTTTAAGCAGAGGTGGCCAATCAATCTCCTGGCAGTGAAACACAGTACGTGGACATGTTCATATGGGTTGCTCTTGACAGGCTACAGGAGCTGCAGTGTTAGAAAGAGATTCAGCTACAGTTTTGCTGAACCACAGGTCTCCATTGCACAGGGGACTTTGCCACTGGCTGATGAATGATGGCTGCAGGCTNTGATGAATGATGGCTGCAGGCTGCTTTGAAATCTCCACTGTTTCCTTTTGCTGTAGTATCACCTCCCCATCAGTTGGATGCATGATCCTGCCAAGATGTGATCATCCATCCTTTCATGTATCTCTGAAACATTGATCTTGTGGTAATAATAATAATAATAACAACAATAACAATAATAATAATAATAATAATTCTAGAAAGACTTTGACTGCAAAAAATATTTTTCAAAATCTCGTTTGACCTGTTTGAAAGAAGTCAAAAATAGTAGAGAGTGAAGAGGTAAATTCCCAGTTAACCTCTACAGAGCCATGTGGAGGCTGTGGGTGCAGAAGGTGAGCAGGGATGTTCAGAGTGATGGGAGGTTGGTACCAGAGCAGTTTGGTGCTCCGTGGTTGTCCAGCTGACGGGATCCCATTGCTCACAGGCTTTAGGATGTTCGCTGTGGGAGTTGGCAACGCGGTTGAGGATGAGCTGAGGGAAATTGCTTCAGAACCAGTAGCTGAGCACTACTTCTACACAGCTGACTTCAGAACCATCAGCAAGATTGGGAAGAAGCTGCAAATGAAAATCTGCATTGGTGAGAGCGGGGGATTGGGGAAAGGGGGGGGTGTTAATCGCAGGTTTTGAAGGCTGGATGCAGGACAAAAATGTCCTTTCAGAGGGATGTTACAAAGAGCTCTCTGTTCTCAGTGTCTCGAGTTTGCAGAGTGCTTGGAAGGGTCATGAGACATCCACATTTTGGGTAGTTACCTGAACTGCAGCCACCCTTACACCTCAGTCATCTCCCCCTCTTGCAAAGTGCTAATTCTTACCATTTTTCTCCACCTTTCTTCCCTATTCTCTCTTCCCCTTCACTAACAATGAACTCAGGCTGTACCAGGACCTGAAAACAGCCAAAAGTGACATAAGGAAAGAAGGGTTGCTCTTAAAGCAGAAGTTAAGAGTTGATCTATTTGGCTTAATTTGAAGATCATCCCAAAACTGGACATCTGACTTGAAGCTTGCTAAGCACTGGCTGCTTCTACAAAAAGGCACCACAGGGGTGACACGTTTCAAGTTAAAATAAGCATCTAGTGTTTTCCACATGACTTGTAGTTGTCTAAATTTGGTAAAATGAGTGCTAAGTTGCTCACATTTGAATAGCTTTGTGATGGAAAGGCTGAGAGAGGCCTGAGTGAGAGACAGGCATGACAGCAGGAGGCAAAGAATAACATAAAATATAAAGAATATTGACCTGTAAATAACATGAGCCTAAAAAAATATTTTTAAAAAACAACTACCACAGTTATTTTAGATTTTTATTTTGAAGGGATCACATGCCTTCTGTGAAACATTGTCCCCTTGCAATGCATCTGCTTGGTTGGGTAGATCACAGTGAGTCCCAAACACTCCAGCTTCATTTAAGACACTGAATCCCTTGAGACACTTCTGAGAGCTGCACTACCAGGCTCACCAAGAACCTGGCAGTCTCCTGCCAAGTCCAGGTCCTCAGGCTCCTTTATCCTGCTACACAAATATTTCCTTCCAGTTCCTAGCAAGACACATTGCACACATCTGTGGTGAGGCTCATTAACTTCTCAACTGAGCTCTGTCAACTCAGATCTACCCTCCATGAGTGTGTAGACTCCTCTCGAGTGCCCCATGGCCCCACACCTCCACCACCACCATGGCATGCAGAGATGCTCTACAGCATCAACTGGTCAAAACAGACAATAGACATTGCCTGATATTAACCTCATTTTCCTTTCTTTGAGATTTTTATTATTGTAATTTATGCCAGATCCAAGGGATAACCATGTAAATATTAATGGGTTAACAGTAGGTGACTCATTTGTTTTTCTTCCTGAGTATATTTTGGAGAGAAAAAGTGCTCAGGAAGTGAGTGGCCTTGTCTCAGAAACTCAGGTTCAGTTCCTCACATCCTTACAGATGTCCTGGGTCATGCTGGGCAAGTGTCATGTCTCCAGATTCCTAAAGATGGGACTTCCCTTTCCTCCTGGGGAAGTCTGAGACCCCTCCAGGGTCCTGAGTGTGCAGAGCCTGGTAACCAGGCATGCAAGATAAAGACTGTTTGTAATGTTCTCTGACTCCCCCAGGACTTGATCCAAGAACAAGAGGATGGGAGCTATATGAAAGCCCCCAATATATTTTATTTAAAAATCTTTCAAAAAAAGCAAGTACATTCAGACTTCAGCATTTAAAAAAAAAGTAAAAATAAATTTTTGAAAAGTGCTTGTTGGCAAAAAAAAAAATCTATTTTGGTGAATACCTTAACATTTGAGTTTAAAATAAAGCAAAAAAAAGAAAGGAAATATTTGGTTTTGTTTAATTTCCAGTGACAGCTTGTGTTTATCAACAGATGGCTGGAAATCTTCCCTTAATATCCAGCTTTAGTTTATTCATGACTGGTTTAATCCTGTTGTGGTTTTGTGCAAGTGATGTCTTTTCCCTTAAAAATTCCTTCTCCTATTTACTCCTTCCATTTTCTAGGCAGCTGAGCTGGCTCACTGCGGTCTTATAAATGTCTCTTTCTTTTTCCCAGTCATCTCAGTACCCTTTTTTGCTCCTATTCCAGTTTATTTTTTTCTTGAAGAACATATGTAAATTATTGACACAGTTTAGCAAACTGCTCTGCCTGCTCAAGAAGTGGAGCGCTGCAGCAAACCTCAAACAAGTCTTGACTCTCGTGGTAAACAGTTCCTCCAATTTTTATTTCATAAAATAAGAGTATGTCCCAGTGTGGTGATGTTATTGGGAAGAAAACTGGCAACCAGGGATATATATATTTTTTTTAATCACTGTATTTGGTCAGATTCAAATGTACACAGCTCAGTGGGTTTTCAGGAAACTTGGAAATCTGGGAGAAGTGGGTTTTTTTTGCACAGACCCAGTCCTATAGAAGAAATGTGATATTCTTTGGTCAGCTGAGGTGACCAGATGGGATCGTTCAATAATTAGGAGGAATTATTTTTATTATTTTTATTTCCTTCATATTTGTGTTAAAGAAAATAAGAATCAGAACCTTTGTCTCACTTTTAATTTAATCCATTTTTGTGTGCCACTTAACTCATTTTCTTGATATTCTGTTCCACAGAGGAAGATCCATGTGAATGTAAATCTATTTTGAAGTTCCAGACAAAAGTAGAAGACCTCATCAATTCATTGCAGCAGAAACATATCCTTTGCTCAGAACCCAGTGGGTTGGGTTGTGCTTTCTGGAGGCTCTAGTGGGGAAAGTCTACGTGCAGGAGGAAGAGGTTGGGTGGGTGTTCATGTGTGTGTTGAGTCCCTGCACCAGCGTGCTCAGCTGGTGCAACCAACAGAGCCAGAGTGAGTCAGACTGTTGCAATGCAGCAACGAGCTGTAGGCACCAAGACCTGGGTCAGGTTTTAAAAAGAAGCTTAAATAGCTGATGTGAATAGTATGGAACCATGATTCGTGCAGGGGATGCTGCTGCTGCTGCCACTGCTGCGTGCCAGAATATGAGGGATAAGAGGGGTGATGGCCAACGCTGGACCATGAGTAGATACAAGCACTGGTGCACACGTGAAGCTGATTCACTCCATCATTTAACCTCCATGGAAGAGATCCTTTTATCTGATGGTAAATGTCTACAATGCAACCATCATACAAGTTGGCTGCCCAGGGAGGGGGTGGAGTCCCCACCCCTGGGTGTATTTAACAGATGGGGAGATGAGGTGCTCAGGGATGTGGTTTAGGGGACTCGATGATCTCAATGGTCTTTTCCAATCCAGTGATTCTGTGAGATTCTTCCATGCTGCTGGAGGGAAAGAGGGCAATCACCCCTGGTCTGGATAAAGCCAGAGGGATAGGTCAAATCATCAGAGGGAGAGGTCTGGTTTCTCCCAGCTGGCTAAACCTCAGTTGGGAGACTAACTTTCATGTAGCTGCTCACTGCAAGTATCTCCAGAGAGGAGAGTTGGATCTCACACAAACTGAGTTTGTGGGATCACATTCCACTATGCTGGGTCACAATGTACAAAGACCACGAATAAGGGAAGGAAAAGAGAAAGGAAAGAGAAAGGAAAAAAAGAAAAAAAAGAAAAAAAGAAAAAAAAAAGAAAAAAGAAAAAAGAAAAAAGAAAAAAGAAAAAAGAAAAAAGAAAAAAAGAAAAAAGAAAAAAGAAAAAAGAAAAAAAGAAAAAAGAAAANNNAGGAAGGAAGGAAGGAAGGAAGGAAGGAAGGAAGGAAGGAAGGAAGGAAGGAAGGAAGGAAGGTTGATAATAAGATCAAATTTCACACAGGGAGAGAAAATAGTGAAGCTTTTTAGTGGTTCACAGAGGGCTAGGGAGATGTTTTGTTTATGAGAATAAGGAGAGAATATGATTTTAAAAGCAATCTTCTAATTTATTCACACCCTTCTTTGCTATCTCAGTTGCAGAGTATAATGTCACTTGCACAGTATATTTTCTGCTCTTTACTCAAATTGATTGAAATCCACAACTTATGTTATGCAAAAGGTCAGGGTAAATCAGTAGTTCTCACCCAGTAGGTTGCTGCTCCCAGGCACATCATGAAAAGCAATTAGTGAAAAGAGCAGAAAATTGCAACACACTTTATAACTCCAAGAGAAGTACTCTGCTCCACTCTCCACACAACCCATGCTGCTCAAGGCCAGGAATTCTCTCTCAACCGCTCAAAACACACTCCAATCATTCTCCATACTCTTCCTTTCCTAGTGAATTCATAGGACCATGTGAGTATGTGTGCATGCATGAACATTCTCTACCTTCAGTAGATATTCATCCACCTGAACCATTGTGGCAGAGTAGATGATGACAGCATCCCTCTGCTCCCAGCTCCCAGCAAGGTAGCTCCATATGTCCTGTTATCTGTCCAAGCCAAGGGAGGACTTGAGCAATGAAACACTGATGTCCACTGTCATTTTTTTCCCCCTTAACTCTTGCTCACTGGAAGCTGTGGCAAAAAGGATCGAAGCCCTGGAGAACAAGATCATCTAAGATCTCCAAAACAGTATTCTTCTTCTCCTTCCTAACATTAAAAAAACCTAGAACTCCTTCACTTACAATGGAGGGCAGCTCAGCCACAGTGCTGTGGCCAGCTTGTATTTTTGTTAAAGAGTCTAGTCTACCTGCATTTGTTTAAAAGCAAAGAAGTATAACAGTAGAGCAGACATTGTGGAACAGGCAGAGCACTGTGTGTGACTGAGAGCTAGACCATACTAATGTCTGTTGCATCATATAGAATGCATATATATGAAAAAGATAAAAGTGGAAAGATTTGGTTTTGATTTAAAGCTTAATATATGTATATGTTAATAAGTATTTGATTACAAGTTCTGTGAATCCTTGCTGTGTTATTCTGCATCTTTTGTTTCTATGCATGAAATAATTTAATTTAAAAGTCAAAGTGACTTAAATTCAACTCAGATGCTGAGTGTAAAACGCCAAAGCCGCTGATCAGCTTATTACTGTAAGCTTGATGCATTTGTCAGTAAGTAGGTGAAATATAGCAATGATCTGAGTGCATACTGCAGTCAAGATAGGATAGGATGCTCCTGCCAGCTGGGTTTATCCATACCTGCTGTCCACTATAGAAAGGAATAAAGCTCAGCTCTCCTAGCCAGCAAATGGTCTCACCACATCCCGGTGAACCAGCACCTGAGCTACACCTGTTCTGGTAAGTCCTGATAACATGCACTGAGGGTCTGTAAAGCACAAGGCAGCGCTGAAAACAGCAACCCCAGGAGATGTGTCCCTGCTCCTCAGTGCTTTGGTCTCCACATCCTCAGATGAAGCTACAAAACGTCACTAGCACCTAAAACTGCTGCTGGAGCTGCTGCTGATGGAAGTGGTGCCTTCATCCCCACAGTGACCAAAGGCTCACCAGCTCCTTCCTTATCCCACACCCCTAAGAACCTTCAGAGCCAGTTCATCTCGACACCTTTCAGATTCTTCTCCCATTCCTGGATTGCTGGCACTGCCAAGATGGAAGAGCTGGGCTGGCAGCACCTGATGCTGTCTGTCCTGGCAGCTGTAGTCTGGGGAGGAGTGGAGTGAGGATGATGTGTGTGGCATGATGGCACACCATTGAGTGTGAGCACAAGGAGGTGGGTTTGGAGGGTGTTTTATTGTTATTTTTTGTATCAAAATATTTATACTTGAGACTATGTGAAAAGCCTTTCAGAATAACTTGGCCTGTTCAGAAATGTCACCTCAGCAGATGTGTTTTAGGTGAATATTAAAAGTTTGCTGAAAATTTTTAAAGTGAATTTAACTTATTTCTCTGCATCAGCTTTGAAGTACTTGCCTTACAACATCACTTCTCCACAGTGGTGTTAGATCACAGCCTCTATCTCATGACACAACCTTTTATTTCAGTGGGAAAGAAGAAAGTTCCTCAGAGAAGCCGAGACCCTTTCCTCAAAACAAACATTTTTATTTTACTATAAAAGTCATTACCTTATGTATTGCAATGTCCAGAATCCCTGACATATTTCTAGGCTTCTTATTCTTTACTGTATTTTTCTCCTTTTCCATTTTTTGTGTGTCTCTTCAATCTAAGAGCTGATCAGAGGCAATTCACTTCCATCTGATAAGATGGTGATAGTATTATTTTTCTTGTTCAGCTAAAAGCAGTTTGCCAATCATGCAAATGAGCTCCTGTAGTTAATTTTCTTATATGCTTATTTATTCTTTAAATATTTTGAAAGTAAAATGTAATAATCTTGGAAACTAAAAGACAGATTTTATTTTAATTCCTCTCATGGTGCCCATGGAAATGTCTAGTGATAAGATTTTGCTATTGTCATTCTGCAGTTTAAGCCATTTGGCTGAATTTTTCTGTTAATGGGATAAATTTGTGTAAAGTTAGGGCTGGATCTTCACCTTCAAAGAAAATGGCATCCTTTCAGCCCTCTTCTCCTGTTGTCAGTTTAATCCTGCAGCTTCCACAGAACTCAAAACTACTCATGTCTTAAGGTGCAAAACCATTCCCAGCCCTTTCTAAGGAAGGTTATCCAGTCAGGACCATGTCTAGGGGCTAGTGACTCAAACTGGGATGTGAAGGACTGAGACACAAAGCATTGCTCCTTCACACCTCTGCAAGCCACCATCAGGAAGGACCTAGGACACATGGTGTCTTCCTAAAGACCAAGTTCCTTGTTTCACAGCAACCCCCCCATGCTGCAAAGAATTGCCCCTACATGAGACACAGAAACTCTTATTTTCAGTTGTTATGAAGAGCATACCATTACATGCCTTCCCACAGCTATCTTTCCTAGAGTTTGTTTATCCATCCAGCCAGCCAGCCTTTCCTCCATCCCTCCCTCACTCCCACCCAATCAGTCAAGTGTCACCCTCTAGCCATCACCTCTCCCATGGTCCTTACTGAAAACCTCCAGCCAAGGTAACCTTTTGGCATCACCAGAACACATTTCTCACAGTAAAATGGGGGGGGNTGCATCAGCTTTGAAGTACTTGCCTTACAACATCACTTCTCCACAGTGGTGTTAGAGCACAGCCTCTATCTCATGACACAACCTTTTATTTCAGTGGGAAAGAAGAAAGTTCCTCAGAGAAGCCGAGACCCTTTCCTCAAAACAAACATTTTTATTTTACTATAAAAGTCATTACCTTATGTATGGCAATGTCCAGAATCCCTGACATATTTCTAGGCTTCTTATTCTTTACTGTATTTTTCTCCTTTTCCATTTTTTTGTGTGTCTCTTCAATCTAAGAGCTGATCAGAGGCAATTTACTGCCATCTGATAAGATGGTGATAGTATTATTTTTCTTGTTCAGCTAAAAGCAGTTTGCCAATCATGCAAATGAGCTCCTGTAGTTAATTTTCTTATATGCTTATTTATTCTTTAAATATTTTGAAAGTAAAATGTAATAATCTTGGAAACTAAAAGACAGATTTTATTTTAATTCCTCTCATGGTGCCCATGGAAATGTCTAGTGATAAGATTTTGCTATTGTCATTCTGCAGTTTAAGCCATTTGGCTGAATTTTTCTGTTAATGGGATAAATTTGTGTAAAGTTAGGGCTGGATCTTCACCTTCAAAGAAAATGGCATCCTTTCAGCCCTCTTCTCCTGTTGTCAGTTTAATCCTGCAGCTTCCACAGAACTCAAAACTACTTATGTCTTAAGGTGCAAAACCATTCCCAGCCCTTTCTAAGGAAGGTTATCCAGTCAGGACCATGTCTAGGGGCTAGTGACTCAAACTGGGATGTGAAGGACTGAGACACAAAGCATTGCTCCTTCACACCTCTGCAAGCCACCATCAGGAAGGACCTAGGACACATGGTGTCTTCCTAAAGACCAAGTTCCTTGTTTCACAGCAACCCTCCCCATGCTGCAAAGAATTGCCCCTACATGAGACACAGAAACTCTTATTTTCAGTTGTTATGAAGAGCATACCATTACATGCCTTCCCACAGCTATCTTTCCTAGAGTTTGTTTATCCATCCAGCCAGCCAGCCTTTCCTCCATCCCTCCCTCACTCCCACCCAATCAGTCAAGTGTCACCCTCTAGCCATCACCTCTCCCATGGTCCTTACTGAAAACCTCCAGCCAAGGTAACCTTTTGGCATCACCAGAACACATTTCTCACAGTAAAATGGGGGGGGCCATAAATTATTTGCAGGTGTAAACAGAGAAGAATTCTCCTCCAGCAGTGGCAGGAGGGCCAAGATGTATTATCAGACATAAAATTGCTTCTGTAACTAATACTTTGTGTTACAGATAGTGCAGAACTAAACTAATTAACAATTATTTTTCCCTCCTGCCTCAATTTTCCTGCCTTAAAACAACAAAAGAGCTCTTACATCTCCAAAGTCAGTTAGTCACTGGGCTAGAACACGGGCTTTTGACATTGTAATTAGACTTCATTAATGGATTGCCAACGGCAGCAAGATGGAAACCTACTAGATCAGACTCTCTTTGCATTTTCTTTCAGCTAATTACATGCTTATCTTGGAAACAAAAAATGCTGCACACAATGAAAAAACACCAACACTTCGATGTCCCAGGTTGTGGAATGATGGGCTCATAGAAAGGCTCCTCACTGGAGGTTGGAAAACAATCCTTCTGCAGATGTGGAATTTTTTTTTCCCTCACTTTGCCACTACATCCTACATATGGATATAGAGAGTCCTCTCTATGTTGCCACCAAGTCCCAAGTTCTTCTAAATGTCTTGTCAAAAAAAAATTCTGTCTTTTGGGTATAGAAAAAATCCTTGACCACTTTTTTATGACCTCCTTGTAGGTGCTGAGGACACCCTCAAATGGTTGAAGCCTCCACTGCTCCCAAAGGCAGGAGGAAATCTTCCTCTTCCAGCAGAACTCCTTTGCCAACAAGATCCCTCTAGGGAAGCAATTTTCTCATGCAGGTCACTGATATTATAACACAGGGCCATTAGTAATCAAATAAAAAAGTGCTTCCCATTAAACTGAGGGCTTCTAGCTTGGTAACATCTTTCAATAGCAATTTGTAACACTAATACAGTGTAATTGCTGCTAATGAATGGGTAGGTAGCAGACCAGTTATTATGATGATTTTTCTCCAAGCAACACCAGGCAGTGAAACCTGTCTTGGGCTGTATGAATTTACTGTGCCTTGTGAAATGCAGTGAGCTTCCCTCTCGTAGTCCTCCAAGGTAATTCAATGAGCAGACGCTTTAAGGTGCTGGTAAATTTATGTTGTGCGAATTATTATTTGTCATTTTATGTTCAACTTGGGAAGAGGCTTCAACAAGCCAGAGTACAAACCCTCAGTAATTCCTTTAATGATGAACTTGCTAAGGATCAGAGATCTGGCAATAAATTGTAAGTGGCTTTATACTTCAGGTAGTAATTTAGATTAATTTTTTTTTCTTAATCACCAATCATGGCAGGAACTGTTTTGCAAGTTCTACAGTTGTGGCATTTTATTGTTTTATTATTCCCACTGTTCTGTACTGGGGAGATTAGACTAGAGATAACATTAAATGCTGAGCAGTTACCTGTCCTCAGGTAGTGCTGTGTTCTTTGGTGGAGATCAGATTGCTGAACCCTAACCAAGCAGAGAAGGTGGCATGGGCAAGTGTTGGAGGCATCATACAAGGTGCTGCTGGGACGGGGACAGACAGAGAGTCCTTGCTTTCCAGGGCTATCCTAAGGCAGATGGAGGATGGACAAGGCAGGCAGGTATTTTTACAGCTGAGCAACGGGGTACAGCACCTCCTACACCACTCAATACACTCACACACCTCCAAGTCTCCATCCTGGATGACGGAGACCTGTCCACAAGCAACAGATGGCAGGTGTTGGCACAGCTTGTGATGGAAGGGATGTCTCTGGGGTCACAACAGGCAGTCCCACTGCCAGCTCTCTGTCCCAAGCCAGTGTGACCTCCTGATGAAAAAGTGTAAGTTTAGGGGGAGAGAAGGGTTCAAATGCCTGTTCCTATGCTTGGAACTGATACTGCAGCACAGACCTCTGCAAGGTTCACCAGCTCTTTCTCACTGCCTTACAAGGGAGCGCAGCAAGAGAAGATGCAACACCCCAGGTACAGTGGGTGTAGGGGTTAGAAAGGGGTAACTTCACAGATTCACAGAATCACAGAATGTCAGGAGTTGGAAGGGACCTCAAAAGATCATCCAGTCCAACCCTCTGCCAGAGCAGGATCACCTCAGTTAAATCACACAGGAATGTGTGCAGATTGGCCTTGAATGTCTCCAGAGAAGGAGACTCCCCAACCCCTCTGGGCAGCCTGGCCCAAAGTTCTGTCACCCTCATAGGGAAAAATATTTTCCTTGTATTGAGATGGAGGTTCCTATGTTCCAGCTTAGACCCATTGCCCCTTGTCCTGTCACTGCCATCCCTGAGAAGAGCCTGGCTCCATCCTCCTGACACTCACCCTTTATATATTGATAGACATTCATGAGGTCACCTCTCAGTCTCCTCTTCTCCAAGCTGAAGAGCCCCAGCTCCCCCAGCCTGTCCTCAGCAGGATGATGTTCCACTCCCTCCATCACCTTGGTGTCCCTGCCCTGGGCTCTTTCAAGGAGTTCTATGTCCTTCTGGAACCGAGGGGAAACTTCTCCATGACCATCAATCATCTGGAAACAGGGACTTTGGGCACCACAGCACGACTGGACATGAGTCAGGCTGCTAAGAGGGACCTGGTGTGGGCATGCCCTGTCCTGGGGCTCCTGGGGAGTTAACACCTGCAGGCATGGCTGCAGGTGGTGGGAGCACACACGTTGTGGTGGTGGCACTCTGACTGTGTGCCAGGGCTCTCCGCAGTCACAGAGTTCCTACACCTTTCGAAAGGCATAAAATTAATAAACCACCTACATGGGGGAAATCAGTTCCTGACCTTTCATGCAGTCAGACTTCAGTGTAACCACCTGACACTTCTGGTTTTATCAGTGTACCCACAAATTAGCCATGGTGTCTCACCAACTAATAGGAAGAAAGTAATTACCAGTGCTACTGCTAGAGCTGATAGAAAGGGCTACTTTGGGAAATAAAGGATTAATTTCAAATATATATGTAGGAGATCTTGATAGCAGCAGGTGTAAGAGGAAAAGAAAATTTAAAGTAGACATAAATGTGGGGAGAGAGATACAAGAGTAGGAGTGGAAGCATGTTTGGGACAGAAGTACAATCTTTTTGGCATGTAGCACACCAACGGCACCTTCTCAAACCCAGAGGCCGTTGTCTTCCAGCAATAACTGAACACAGGGAGGGGAAGTGACACAGAGAGCAGGTAGTGACAGTGAGAAGGGATTTTTCATGTCTCAGGGGCCAGTCTGTAAAATCAAAACTGGGGGGGGGAGGAAGGAGATCAGTGGGCACTGAGCCAATAGAACTCCATTGGCTCGACATGGACTGTCTGTGACATGGACTGTCTGTGACATGGACTGTCTGTGACAGCACACTGAGGGCACTCCCAAGCACTGTGGGAAGGAAACTTGGCTGAAAGGTGATCCTGGTGATCTGAGTCACCAGGGTGTACCAAGGGCACTGGGATGCTTCTCCCCCCACCATGCTGGTCACTCGAAGTGGCTGGGCTCAGAGAGCTGGGTAGTCTTCCAGATGGGCTGTGGGGGCTTTGAAGGCAGGTCTGGGTCACACCTCTATGGGATCATGCTGCACCAGAGGTTTTAGCCCAAATCTCCATTTTTCCATCTCCTCATCCTACTCTGGAAAGCCTTGGGACACTGGTTGCTCTGAAAATTGGGGGATGGCTGGCTGGGTGTTTAAAAGGGAGTGTGAGAGGTCTGAGAGGGAGAGANCTGGAAAGCCTTGGGACACTGGTTGCTCTGAAAATTGGGGGATGGATGGCTGGGTGTTTAAAGGGGAGTGTGAGAGGTCTGAGAGGGAGGGGATCACCACTTTAAAATGCAAACGGCTTCCTGGCCTGGGTGGGGCTGTCTGCCTTAGAGCATGCAAAAAAGGGGAAAAAAAGCTGCACTTGTTCTTTTGAGACAAGTTTCCCTGAGCAGAGACCACTTGGGACAACAGCTACAGCAGAGAGGGGCTGGAGACACTCCTTTGGCATGGCAGCTGCTGGGACCACAGGCCCCCACTGCCTGTCCCGCAGGAACCCTGCCTCCAGGTGACCTCTGCAGCCTTGGCCATGCACTGGATGAGGGAGACACTGAGCAGAAGTCAGGCTGGGTTTTCTGACACTGTTGGACCAGAGGTGGATGGGAACTAGGAGCAGACATTGCCCAGTACCACAGAAATTGAACTGGGAGCATTGGGACCCCATCCCTTCTGTCTCCCTGTGCTACACCCGGGTGTGTTCAGTGGAGGCTCACACAACACAGCCCCCCAGCACACAGGGGCCTCTCCTGTCACCTTGTACCTCCTCAAGCACCCAGAGGAGCCCAATGCTTGAGCCAGACTCTGCTCACAGGGCACAGACCCTGTCCCACAACGCTGGATGGAGTCTGGCTGGGAACTTGTGGT
>VXBZ01000927.1:0-11587 GCA_013399135.1 Heliornis fulica
CACTGTACCCATGTTCAGCCTAACGAAGATCAGGGAGTCCATATCATGGGGTTTCCAAGAAGAAAGTTCCTTGGCTCAGGCTTTTATGGAAGCCATGTAGCTGCGGCACAGGGAGGCTCTGGCAACGGTAACATCCGGAAGGCAGGAACCTGAGGAAGGAGTTGAGATGGAATCTTGCAAAGGATGGGGTTACCATTGCAGTTCCACAGGGATGTGTGCTGTTTGGAACAGAAACATGTGGAAGTGAGAAGGACTGGGGAGTGCTGGTGGATGAGAGACTCAACATGGCCGACAATGTGCTCTGGGGCCCAGCAGCCAACCGCACCCTGGGCTGCATCCAGAGGAGCGTGGCCAGCAGGGCGAGGGAGGGGATTCTCCCCCTCTACTCTGCCCTCGGGAGACCTCACCTGGAGTACTGGGGCCAGTGCTGGAACCCCCAACATGAGAAGGACATGGAGCAGTTGGAGAGGGGCCAGAGGAGGCCACAAAGATGATAAAGGGGCTGGAGCACCTTTCCTACGAGGACAGGCTGAGAGAGTTGGGGCTGTTCAGCCTGGAGAAGAGGAGGCTCCGGGGAGACCTTCTAGCGCTCTGCCAGGACCTCAAGGGGGCCTNAGTCCCTTCCAACTCTAGCCATTCTGTGATTCTAAGTGATGGATGCTGGAAAAGCCATCCCCATTTCACATTTGCAAGTGCATACACTGAGTCGACCGAGGCTTCTGGGTTTTCAGCTCGGTGCTAAACAGCTGTCAGAAAGCTAATCAAATGTTGAGGGGAAAAAAAGAAAAAGAAAGGAAGAGAATAGAGATGGCAGCATCAAATCCAATGGCATAGAAACCAATGGCAGCCTGGCCCAGGGCTCTGGCACCCTCACAGGGAAATAGCTTCCCCTTACATTCCCATGGAACCTCCTCTGCTCCAGCTTGGACCCGTTGCCCCTTGTCCTATCACTGGTCATCACTGAGAAGAGCCTGGCTCTATCACTAATGAGCATCTATACAGACATTAGTGTGTATATTTTCACTCTTCCCTTAAAATAAACAATAAATCCTATTTAAACTGAAGGCAAGTGGGTAATGCACACAAATTGTTTGTCTACACACACCGTTATTCTGTTCAAGAAAGACTTCAGCAACCTGTGCTGAAGCAAGTCAAGAAGAAAATCCCTTCTTTCTGTCAACACATACATTAAACACAACAAAATGACAACTTAAAATTTGTTACCAAGGCAATAGATGATCTTTTCAAGATACCATAATCCCACCACTTAAAAAAAACAGAGAAAAGTTACTCTGGGAACTGAACAAATACAAGAGCTAGAAAAGCCTACAGATGCCATGGGGGATGCACATGGAGTAGGTGCACATCTCTGATGGTATCTGTCCAGATGGGAACCTCCTACCACTGTACCATCTCTAACTTTGCAGTAGCTCAAGTAATCCCTCACCAGCATTTTGGATTTGCCTTCTCAAACCTCATCCCAAACCTTACTGTGATTTTTGGTTCTTTACAACACAGGGATGTTGCAGCATAAAATAGGAACTTCCATTGACCTGAGTGGGCTTCAGATCAAGCTGTGAACAAACTAATGTGACAATAAAGGAGATTTTTAATGTTCATCCTGTCAGGGGAAACTGATGGGGATCAAAATACCCTCATCAATCTCAGCTCCCTTTTCCCACCTCCATTTAAAGGGAAGATAACATGGAGTGCCAAGAGCAACTTTGGCTTCAACCTCCAAGTTCTTCAGCCACTTTTGTGTCTTTTGGGGAAAGCAAACAAAATCCCAACAAACTGAAGAGTACCTACCTTGAACAAATTAGAAAATACAGAGGGTTGGGCACCTTTGCACACACATCACATCAAACTGTTACTGTGATACTAACTGCTGAGTAAAAAAAGCGCAAGCCCTTAAGCACAGTGATGAATAAGGCACTTTTAGTAGTGGAAACCCTTGGAAAACCTGTAAGTGAAGTTGTAAACGTTGCAGATTAACCATGACCAAGATCTTCACCAATATTTACATATAAAGCTATTATTATCAGAGCTAGATACATAATAAATTTGCTGGGACTACCCAAAAAGACCTGTTTATTTAAAAGCTCGTGGCAATGACCATGCTCAGACAGGATAGGCATGAAGGTGAGATGTGCTCATCAGGCTCTCAGAGTAAATCTTGTCTGCATCAGAGCTTGGGAACATCTTGCCAGAAGAGCTCTGCAGACACAATTATGGAACAGTCCTCCCCATCCATTTCTCCCCCAGCACAGGAGATACAGAAATGACAAATTCCCTCTTTCTCAACTCCCCAACTGGCTCCTTTTCCTACAACCTTGATCATAAAAGCACTTTCAATGCAGCACATGAAGCTGATACACATCTATCAGTCTTTTTGGTTTTTCCTCTCCTTGTTGTAGAAGCAGCCTCTGCCTTTTTGGTGTCACTGGTGAAAGACAAGCGATGCCATGGCCGTTGTCACATGGCTGTACCAGAGGAGATGGAGTGCTGTGGGACTACCACATTATGGCAAGATGACCCATTCCAGTGCTGAGGGAGACAAACCAAAACCTGCCCATCTTATCTCTTGGCACAGAGGAGGTGACTCACTTTAAGTGGCAAATCTCCACTTCCAAGTCGATGGCTAAATCTGGACCTTCACAGATGCCCCTAAATTGGAGGATTTTAGGTAAGGGCTTAGTTTAGATTTGGTTTTGTACTTGTGTCATTTCTACCCTTTGGGATGCCCATATTTTGAAGTCTAAATCAGGAACAAAGAGCTTGTGGTTAAGACTGTGGTCAAGGTCAGGGAGATGCAGTGACCACAGGTGTGATCACTGTCCTACCACATGCTGCACAACTTCCAGGACCACAGTGGTGTGTTTTAAGGGCACCATCCTGAACTTAACCATGTTACAGTCATCGCTGTTCAACTTGATTTTCCAATGAGCAGTTTAGGTGCTCAGTTTTCCAGTTCTCCAAAGAGATCACAGTCTGTAGAGCTTTAAGTAAGCATCCAGAGACTCTTTGGAAAGCAGCAGGTCCAGTTTGCACCATTCCTTCACCACACTGCACCCAAGTACCTTCTCTTCTACATTAGGTTTGCAATACAATATAAAAAGCCCCGTTGCTGCCATCCCCTGTGCAGGCATGGCCAGAGGCACACGAGGGACACAGCGTTCACCCCAGCCACCCTTTGCACCAGTATCTTAAGGGGATGTTTTACCAGCAAGCTGGGAGTTAAAAACAAGCTTTTAAAAACAAACCCATGTATTTATCTGCTTTAACAGCCTGTCTGCAGGGAGGAAACAGCAGCAAAAGCAGCTAAATGAAAAGGGTCGTGCTATGTACTGCAGGTTATGTGTTAGCTTTGATGCTGCTATCAAATCCCCAGCCAGGGAAGGGAAAACAAACCAGAACCCTTCCAGCACAGGAATAAACCTGCTGCTGGCTGGGGGTGTCTGAGAAGCTGGAGCAGCCTGACAAAACACCCCCCCAGCAGCAGCCTCTAGTGTAGAAGGAAGGTTCCCCAACCTATAAACTGTCATTTTACCAGCAAGGCACATTACCTGCCATATAGCTGTAGAGGTGGACAAGAAGAGAAGTGATAACCTGTGTTCATCCATCTTCATTTGTCTTTCATGGCTATGAGAAGATAAGCAGGGTCCCCATTCCACAGTGCCAGCCTGTGCTCGCCGATACCATCTCAGCAGTTACTTATCTCCGTCTCCTCTCTGCATCCCTCAGTCCTGGCTGGAGAAGTTGAGACATGCTCAAGTGACCACATGTCCTAGATGCTTGAAATACAGTGTTTTGGGGTGGCTTTTTTTTCCATTTTCTGGAAATTAAACTTTGCACAGGAGAGGAACAGAGGAAAAAACAGAGGGACGCCGCTCAAACCAATAAATCACTACTAAAACAGACACACCAACTAAGTATTAAATGTCATTTGCTGTCTCTTCTGTTACAAATATCACAGTGCTCCCTGCACACCAAAACTATTGCACAGTGAATTGGATTTTAGTAGCACCTCCAGGTTTAATATGAGATAATGAATTAAATATGCCCAGAGATGCTGAAGCGTCCTGCGAGCAAGCGTGCATTCAAATTATTCTGCTGCTGCCACAGGGCGACTATTTCTAATCTGGAAATAATTTTTGGTATTGAAACCAAAGAAAAAGAAGGTCTGGAAAATGATTTGGTTAATTCTGGGGTGACTCTTCAGGCATGTTTTATGAAATCCAAGCAGAACACACTTTCAGGTTGTTCATTGCTAAGCAGTGCAGATAACACAGGTAAGGCTGACGAGAAGGATGTAAAAGAGTATCAGAGCCAGTCAAAGAGGAGTGCAGGAGGCAAACAAACTCAGGTATAAGAAAGGAGATGAACAGGGGTAGAATCTTCTGTTTCTCCTCAATTTTTTTTCTTTTTTGTTTTTACATATATAAAATCAAAGGACAGGGCATCAACCTTTTCTGCAGCTAACACCCCTCAGCCCACTTCAGAGAAAAAAGGATGCCATCACTTACCCCAAGAAGTGCCCTCTGGCACAGATCTGTAAGAATAAACCCCAGAGTTTTTATTTCATCCTCTATACTGACTTATTACACGTCTCCAAAGTCATTTAAAGAACACAAGATTTCCTCTAGGAAGCCAGCAAGTGCCAGCCCTGCTCCTGCAAGGACACAGAACCCCCTGTGTTCACACCATCGCTGTGATCTGGGAACTCTGAGAAGCAAAGCTGCCTTGTGCACGGGCAAGCACACTTTGCATCTGTGGACCATTGTCCAAGATGAATTTCAAGATTAAAAGTGTTCATCTGAAAGTCATAAAGCCTCCTGAAGAAGGATTTAATCTCCAAGTTTTTCCTCTTGTAAGTCTCGAGCAGCTGTAGGCACTTGTTAACGTTCATTAAGACTAAGAGCACTCCAGTTCTCATCTGTGGAACAGCTTGAAGCCCAAGGATGGTTTTATTTCCCCAGGCTGAAAGAAAAGAAGATCCCTCTGATCTGATAGTGTGCTGGAACTGATTTAATTATGCTGTAATTCTGCCCCAACCCCCCCTTCAACATTTATGAATGAGTTTTCATAATGAAAACCAAGAAACACTTTAGGAAACACAGGATGAGCCTATAAATATACTATAATGTGCTCAGACAGTGCAGCAAGGGCTGCTTTTGTCCAGAGGCAGCATGGCAGGGCCTCCTCCTCCTCCCCTTGTGGCAGGTGCTTCGCTCATCAGCGATGGGGAATTTGCCTGCAGGGGAGCTCCTTCCTCCAAATCCTTTTCAGAGGAAGATATTGGAGCCAGCACATTCCTTCACTGGAATGGCAGCAAGTCTGACGTTTGAAAGTCTAACAAATGAAAGGACTCCATTTGTCAGTGTCAGGATGGGGCAGTAAAAACCTCCCAGCACCTGATGGTGCCTAATGCTGAGATATGATCAGATGGAAAGAGGCTCTCAATTGAGATCCACTTTCAAAAGAAAAAAAAGAAAACAAAAAAAAGAGGGTTTAGGCTCAGGTACAGCCATTATGAGCAATGTTATGGGTGGTATTGCAGATCTCCTAAAGGTTTATGAATAAATAGCATGCAACTCCAGTAAAGTTTGGATTTCATGCTGGTCTTCCCCAGAATTTGGAGCTCAAGGCTTGTAAGCCTTCCACCATGTTTATTCTGCCTAGTGCTTTCAGTCTCATTTCCCACATATCTATCTCCTTGGCAGACCTGACCTCCTGGACTCTGATCATGAAATCCTTAGCTCTGGTACCATTCTTTAAAAAAGAAGGTGGAGAACATTAACCACACCAAACTAAGGGGAGAGTCTTGGTGGGGGGAATCCAAAAATATTAGTGCTGCATGCCAGTTATTCATCCATCTTCAGCTTTGGAGACCCCTTGACTGTATCTCCAAGAGATCCAGACCCATTCTCCATCTGAAGGAACTCCAGTTTAGTGTTCCTCTCTCACAGCTCCATGCTCAGTTGTCCTCTAAGGGAGTGGACTCCAAGGAGAAAAGGGACATGACACAAGTGGTCCCCTTTGCCACACACAGCCCTGTGCCACCACTGCACCAGCCCCAGGACCACCCCAAGTTCCTTCCCATTGCCTACTTCTCACAGGGAAGAGGAAAGAGCTAGAATCCCCTCAGCAAGAATCATAGAATGATTAGAGTTGGAAGGGACTCCCAGAGGTCATCTAGTCCACCCCCCCTGCAAGAGGCAGGGACACCCCCAACTAGATCAGGTTGCTCAGGGCCTCATCCAACCTGGCCTTGAACGTCTCCAGGGATCCAGGGGCATCCACCACCTCCCTGGGCAGCCTGTTCCAGTGCTCCACAACTCTCACAGGAAAGAACTTTTTCCTAATATCCAATCTAAATCTCCCTCCCTCTATTTTGAAACCAAAGAAGCAGCAATTAAACCTCACATCGTGCTTCCAGTCCTCAGCAAAAAGGGGAGTTGCTCACCTCCTGAAAGGATGACCCATTTCCTGATGGTTTGGCCTCATTTCAAGCACACTGTGGAAGCTTTGGTGGGCTTCAATCTGGTCTCCAGCTGTGAACTCAACATGCCTGCAGGCACCACCCATAGCCCTGGACTAACACTCATCCCTGTCCTCAGAGCTTCTCTGCTGGCTGAGCTGTGCTGCCCCTTTCAAAGTCCCCGAGGAACTTTACAGGCTCAGGGTGAAGTTCAGTGTCACAGAAGGGTTTCTGTACTGTGTCTGGAGGTTGGGCAGTGTCTGATCAGCTCCACCAGCCAGATCCTCATAACCTCCCTTTTATTTTACATTCCAGGGAGCTGAAGAGCACTTGGGTTTCCCGTGTGAATCATGGGAACGGAGCAGTTGGCTTTTACAATCCCACTGTTGCATTTTCTACAGCTTTTATGGTTCCTATATATGGGCATGGAGAAATAAGGGGAACTCCAGCTGATCTTCCCATCCTGCATGTCTTGTTAAGAGAGATCAAATCCACTTCAGCTTTATTATAAAATGGGCCCAGAACAGTTTTCCTTGATTGTGTAGATGTGTTACAAACAACAAACACATTAATTCACCACCCAAACTGTCAGCTGAAGTGAGGAGCAAAACCCAATTCATCCTTATCAAACAACAGAGTATTAAAGTCACTGGTACTGGTAGGAAAACCTCACAAAATACTTAAGTCCCCTTGGCCATAACTCCCCCAGAGGAACCAAATGCCTGTGCAGATCAGCCACATCTATTTAAGGGGATAAATGGGCTCCAACACAGACTCCAGCCACTACATTCTACTCCAGAGAAGATCTTCAGAGAGCAGCAGGCAGTAAAATGAAGCAGCATCACCTGGGTCAGTGCCCTAGAATGCTGAAGACCTCACAACAGCCATCAAGTTTTATCAAGACAGTGTCCAGAGTGTTTAAATACACATAATAAAGAAGTTCCTGATGGATTCCACGTGATTCATGTAAAAAAAGAGCTTGGAAAGACGGGAGCTTAAAGCACCTCTCATCCCCAGCGCCTACGGGAACCTCTGATGAACCCAACGCTGTGAAACCAAGAATAAAGAAGCAGCAAAGGTCACCAAGGTCCAGGGAAGGGGTGAAAGAGCACAGGAAATTATGAAAGGGAGTAGAAGAATGGAGGAATGCTGTAAGGTCAGGACTGGGGGCTCACTCAGCTCAGCACCACCCAGCACAGCTCTGCCTCCAACTGCTGGATTACACATTTTAACTATGTGCTGCCAGAGGCTGTCACGAGGATTTGAGGTTTCATTAACCCATGGGATGTGTTTCTCTTTAGAAGTCTTTCTTGCTGTGCTGCCCAAAACTCCCTGGCCAGTCTTCACTCCAAACAAAGAAGCCTGGAGTGAAATCGTGGTCTGGTGGGAAACCAGAGGAATGCAAAGCTGGACTTTGTGCTGACAGCTCCAGCCCTGCTGCTGCTTTAGGGAGCCTGTGTGCTGCACACACCTCTGCAGCCCTCCCAGGGAAGGTGACTCCTGAAGATGGGAAGGTTCTTCTGACACCTGCAGAGAGCCCAGCACAGCTCTCAGATGTGAAAAACCAACTTGTGTTTTCCACCGGGGCAGGACACAGCCTCTTCTCACAACACTTCAGGATGATGCCTCGAGGTGCTTTGTATCCCAGAATGTGAGGAGTTAGAAGGGACCTCCAAACATCATCCAGTCCAAACCCCTGCCTGAGCAGGATCATCTAGATTAGATCACACAGGAACATATCCAGATTGGTCTCGAATGTCTCCATAGAAGGAGACTCCACAACCTCTCTGGGCAGCCTGGCCCAAGGCTCTGGCACCCTCACAGGGAAAGAGTTTTTCCTTATGTTCCCATGGAACCTCCTCTGCTCCAGCTTGGAACCATTTCCTCTTGTCCTATCACTGACCATCCCTGAGAAGAGCCTGGCTCCATCCTCCTGACACTCACCCTTTACATATTTATAGACATTAATGATGTCACTCCTCAGCCTCCTCTTCTCCAAGCTGAAGAGCCCCAGCTCCCTCGGCCTGTCCTCACAAAGAAGATGTTCCACTCCATCACCTTGGTGGCCCTGTGCTAGACTCCTTCAAGGAGTTCTGTCATATCAGAATGATAGAAAACCCCATAAAATTATTAAATAAATCAAATAATGTTACTGAAGACTCTGTCTCCTCCCTGTAGGCCCTTCCCATTCAAGGGACTCAGTCATCACTCAGAGTGCTCCTGGCTCACACTCAAGGTTACTCTTCCTTTTGCAGTTCTCCAGAGACATTATTCAACTTCCTCCTAGCAGTCCTCAGGCTTCACAGCTTTAAGTTTGGCTGTGACCTTTAATTTCTTCACTGTAAGTCAATTGAAACACACATCATTTCATCATCCTACTAAGAGTAGTTGAATCAGCACTGGTAGTAACAGGCAACCCAAGCTCCAAGTCCTAAACCAGAAGCATGTTGGAGAACCAGCCTCAAGAACCAGCTGCAGCATTGGGTCTGCTGTCAGCTTCTTCTGAGAGCTCAGAAAGGACCTTTCCACATGCAAACAAGTACAGGCACCATGACTCAGACACACACTTACACACAAGTATGGAGTTCAGTATATCTATTATTCAGCCTGGATTTCTGTACTTACAGACCTTACTCAGAGCTGGAACCAGATCTCCACAAACTATTCACAAAAACATCTTGAAAACCTGATGCACCCATACAGACATGTGCTTGGTCCACCAGCACCTCCCCCAGCAGGTGGATTCAAACAACTTAACCCAGGTACACAAAGGGCTCACTCCAAATCCAGAGGGATTTACACTGTACATAAGCTCTGTGAGGTGCCTGCAAGTCCACAAATAACACCTGAATTTAGACATGTCAAGTCCCTGTTTTGTCATTTTCTCCAGGGGGAGGGGAACTTGAGTCAAGACTTCTGGTTAGTGTTGAAGGACTGTGTGCAAACTGATGCAGTTAATTCCTACAAGAGAGGTGTACTTAGGATGTACAGGACCATACAGAACCATATAGAAGTTGGGAGCAGCTCCCTGGTGATGTTGTTCACACATCCTGTGAACTGTGTCCAGTTCTGGGTTCCCCAGTACAAACCAGACAGGGATCTCCTGGAGAGAGTCCAGTGGGGGCTACAAGGATGAGGAAGGGCCTGGAGCACCTCCCCTGTGAGGAAAGGCTGAGTGAGCTGGGGCTGTTCAGCCTGGAGAAGACTGAGAGTGGATCTCATCCATGTTTATCAATATTTGCTCAGTTAAAAAAAAAAAAAAAGAACAGAAAACTTCCAAAAGCTGTTACCAAATTCCAGTCATTTGAAGTTTAACATCAGAGCTATTGTAACTAAGATCCTTCTGGAGTGTTTGGAGTTTTAATTTGGAAAAAAAAAACAACAACAAACCAAACATCCCCATTGTGAACCCTTCAGAAATCAAGCAAACCACAGTTCTGTGTCCTAACCCTCCCCATCTGCATTGATCTAAGGTGCAGCTACAAGTATTTGTTACAACTTAGCAGAAGTAGCAACAGTTAATGTAAATAATACACAGAAAACCGCTTTATGAGTGTGGATTTGGTTGTTTTGGCTGGTTTGTGGTTTTGGTTTTGTTTGGTTGTTTTTTTTTCCTGGGTTTCTTTGTTGTTTTGGGGTTGGTTTAGTTTTTTGGGGGGTTTATAGGAGTTTATTTTTGTACCAAACCACTTCTGCAGCTCCCCCAAATTAGTTAATTCAAGGATTCAAAGACACACAGCACTTGCTATGTGAAGATGCTGCAGCAAAAGCCTGCTGAGCTGATGCAGAAAGGAATAAGAGTGAAGAGCAGCCTTGCCCACAAGCCAAGCAAGAGGCAGCACAGGCTTGTGCTGCTCCAGAGCTGAAGATGAACATTTATTTGTCTGGAGAACAACATGCAATGAACAAGACTCACTGGCATCTATCTCAATGAAATGAAAGACTGAGCACGTTAGGAGAGGATGAGTCTTGTTTATGATCATTTTAATAAGACCAAACTAGTAAGTTGCAGCTATTTCAGGGGAAATTACTATTTCCATTCCATTATTTCAGCATTGCTGCTAATATCAGAAAATGGGAGAAAATAAAAATAAACAGTTGTGAAAAAGCAAGACAAGGAGAGTGTGAAAGCTCATGAAGGAGCAGCTGTAGAAACAGCAAATTTTGAAAGAGATGAGGTTGTTCCTCTGACCTCTGGTGACCACAGCCAGGTATGAATTACTGGGCTGCTAATACATTTAAACCCAAAAAGTGTTAGTTCAGCCTGGCAAAGGTACACAGAGCCTGAAAGAGTCCTGGGGTGGAAATGTGCCACTAGTCTTCTGTTCCCAACCTCACTTCATTTGCAAACCAACTTCACCTTAACAAGCTATAAAGCCACTTATCAAGGTGCTTCCCTTTGTAATTGCACAACTTGAACTGCAACCCAGGACTAAACCTCCAACTACCAGGTTACAGCACTGGCAGCAGGCAGGACTCCAAAGTCTCTTCCATCCCAAGCTCTAACACAAAGCTTCCTATGGTAGGACACACAGTCCTTCCAGACAAGGGTTTCTGAGTGCAGCCAAGGCCCAAAACAAATTGAGTTTTGGGCCAGTACAAGACAGTGAGTCGAGACATTTGTGCCAAAAACCTGAAAAGATCATAAAAGAGGTTATATAGCAGCAATACAGTACACAGCTTCTCTCCTGCATGCTCTGGCAGGCCAGAGAGGATCTAGTCTTCGAGCTTCATGCTGGTTATATCATTATTTTCTCTGCTGTTATCTAAAATACTTTGGATAGGCATAAAAAAAAAGAAAAAAAAAGAAAATAAAGAAAGAGATGCAATTCCATAGGCAATGATGAAGAAAAAGCCAATTTTTGGTTTTAGGATCCAGAATGGAGGAAGCTGCCAACACATGGCTGGAGATGGCTGCTTCTTGGTTGGGGTTTGGTGGAGCAGGTCATGGCCAGGAGAAGCAAAGCCCAGAGATGAGCTGCCTGTGCTGGTCCTAGAGAAGCACAGCACAAGGTGTGCCATTAACCAAGGCAGGCTGTCCCTACCACCATCACAACAGCCTGTTTGCACCCAGAGAGATGAGCACAAAGTAGGATGCATCGAGAA
>VXBZ01000929.1:0-63593 GCA_013399135.1 Heliornis fulica
CGCCGCCGCCGCCACCTGCGCGATGACGGAGTTACCGCGCCGCGCTATGACGTCACCCGCCGCCGCCAATAGGAGCCGCCGCGCTCCGTCCGCGCCGGGACTACAATTCCCGGCGTGCCCTGCGGCAGAGGCGCGCTGCGGTCCCGGACGGACGATGGAGGCGCCGCCGCCGCGACACCGCGCTCGGTACAAGGGTCCGGCCGCGCCGCCCTGGAAGGAGATGTACCGCCGTGTGAGTGGGGCCGGGTGGGGGGCGCTGCCTGTATCGCCCGGCCCTCCCCTGATCCCCTCCACCGCGCTGCCCCTCCGGGGTGCGGCTGGCCCCGCCTGCCGGCCCAGCGCGGCTCTAAGGGGCTCCGTGTGCTCCGCTCTCCCCTTCTCCAGCGCTGCATGGAGAGGCTGAGGAGCAGCCGGGCCAAACTGCTGGACCGGTACCGCCAGGCCGGGGAGAGAGAGAGCGGCCCGGCCGCCGGCGCGCTCCTGGTGCGGGAGGTGATGGAGCAGGAGTGGCGGACGCTGCAGGAGAGCCCGCCGGCCTCCGGGGCAGGGGAGCCCCTGGCCCAGGTCAGTGCAGACACTGGGGCTGACTCGGTCTGCGTTAGCGTCGTATCAGCGCGTCGCCTGACGCGGCACATCCCACGCAGCAGCGGTGACCGACGTCGCTCGCTGCTTGGGAGGTGACAGAACTTGTTTCCCCAACTCGCGTGGGGTGGCGCTGGGGAAGCGCTTGTCTTCGGGTTCCTCACCTCCGGCTCTCGGAGCTGGTCGGTCGCTGACTGTTCCCGAGCAGGGTGAACCTCTCGTGTTTTACAAAGCGAGGTCACGGACAGGTGTTGTGACCCACCGTAGCTGGCTTTGCACGGGACACTGTGCCACAGAGCGTGTGGTTGTGCAGAGACTTGCCAGAGAGAGGAACAGGCAGAGCAGACTTACATCACAGCAGCACTCAGCGAGGTGCTGGAAGTAAGAAAGTAGCCAGGAGAGCCCCTGACTGACGCATCTTTCAGATGCCGGAGGACCCTGACGAGCTCGCGGTGCTGGAGGAGATCCAACAAGAGCTGATTTTGCAAGGTAACTTCTCCACACGCTTTCTGATGCCTCTTCGCCTTGTAAGGTCCTGACTTCCCAACCTAGTCAAGGCACGTTCCTGTAGGCCAGGATACCTGGGAGCCTGCTCAGGACCCTTCATAGCTTCACTAATGCCTTGAGGCTCTTCTTGACAGTTGTAAGAATTTAAGCAGTGTGTTGAGGCCTGTGAGAAGTCAGTAGGAGACCCAACAAACAGGACTGATGTGTGTGGGAGCTAAGTCGTTTCAGAATGTTTCTGAGTTGTTGACTGGAATGTCATCAACTTGAGCCTGGCTAAAGCCTGAGCAAATAGGATTAACAGGAATGACTTCCTCAGGTGTAGAAACGCCATACAAAGAGCTCAGGAGCTAGTGGCTGCCCCAGCCTCCGTCTCCAGAGCAGCTCCCCGTGTGCTTTGTCCTCAGCTCAGCAGAGGCCTGAGGGTGGTTGGTTTGCCGTGTTGTTGCAGAACAGTCGGTTATAGAGGAGTACGAGCGAAGCCTGAGGTTTGATGAAGAGTGTCTGAACGCAATGCTCGAGGGCCTGGATGCCAGCAACAAGGTCATCTGTCCTGTGTGCACAAAGTAAGGGAGCCCTCGGCTCGGGGAGGAGGTTCCCCCTCTCTTAGGGCAGGTTGGGCTTAGAAACAGGCAAAATCTGTGCACAGAGGCTGCCATTGCTGTTCATTTCATAACATGAGTAATGACCTCCTAAATTTAATAGGATTTTTTTTTCAGTGATCTAAATTTAAGGGTCTTTTTGGCTAAAATCTACTCTTGTTCTGGTTGCTGTGTTGATGCTTGTTGTATGGTCTTTCTAGGAACAACCTCACTGTGAGGAATCACGTCGTGTTTTGCCAGTGTGGACTGTACATTGTCACACAGGTGAGCTACACTGTAATGGTAACACCACCTGTCTTCTGCTACACAGCAACTAAGTGTGAGATGTCTTTTAACTCCCTTTGCCCCAGGGTATGACAGAAGGGAAGCTTCGGTTGCTTCTAGAGAACACACTAACAGAGCACAGCCACAGGTGCTTTCACAACCCGGAGTTCACGGTGACCAGTGGGATGGAGGAGGAAACCAGTCTTCTCATGAGCTGTGGGGTGAGTCTCCATGTCAGGCTCCTGGAAAGGATGTCTGCTGGATCTGCCTCTCACTTACATGGGAAGAAACCACAAATCCATTGATCCCAGGGGTTTGTGTTGCTGCTTTACCCACAAACTTCCATGGAAATGGTTTTACTTGAGTCCACCCATAACTGTAAAAGGAAGAGCTTAATGACACACCTTACCTTCATTGCTGGAACACTTCAAGGACCTGTCAAACTTAGGGCCTTACCCTTCTCACACCTTGGCCAACACCTTCCAAGCCTTTTTTGGAGCATCTGTTCCATTAAGTGGCTCACAGAGCTTTCAAAATTCCTTCAGTTTAAGCCTCCTCAAAAGTGTAGTTCTTAGAAAACATGTACCCTAGACCTGGCATGTTCTTGGCTTTGCTGCCCATGTCAGAGCTCTGTGAGAACAGTGCTAGGAGCAGAGCATTTCATACAGTCCTGAACATTAGTGATTGCTTTTATACATTGCTATTGCTTCTCTGTTCAACTTTCATAAAGGTCTGTGACTCCTGGACAATTCTCCTGTAAATTGAGTCGACTGCTGCTTTTTCCCAGGAAGGACTACAAGAAAAAATCCACCCAGAGCTGCTACTACTTTTATGTATATAGTTGTAACTCCTTTGCCGGAGCGATACTTGATAAGGCAGTAACACTGCCTTGGTCTGCACTTTTAATGGCACACTATGTTCTGAAATAAATGTATTCAGTTTAGGTCAGCCTTTGTGTTGTCTTTGAAGCTGAAGGCCAGACTTAGAGGACCTTCAGGCAACCCCCAAAGCCCAGGGTTTGTATAGAAAGAAGCCAACAGCTGCTGCACCCGACAGCTGCAGCCCTGGAACCAAGCTGCTCCAGACTCTGCAGTATTTCCCTCTAAGATCTGTGTGATACTGGTACAGGAGGCCAGGGCAGCACATCCCTTTTTAACACAGCTCCTCAAACACTCCAGTTAAGACCCTCAATTCTATTCCCAGCACAAGGCATCCATGGCTTCCAGACAGTGATTCACATTTGTACCAAGCACAACCTTCCTCATGTGGTCACCACTCTGCCCAAGGGCAGAGGTGCTGGAATATCGCTCTCCCCAAAGAAACCTCCAGGCCAGCACCGACCTCACTGCAGCAATGGCTTTGACAACAGCTGTACACACAGCACTGGCACAGCATGCACTAGCAGGGTTTTTATGGCAGCAGTACAGCAGGAAGGAGAGAAGTCCCCAGTTTTCAGTGATATGTTGAATAGATTTTATTTTTCACATTCATTCTTAATTGTACAAAACCCATCAAGCAGTGAGGCCATTCTGACCCCACTGCTGCAGAACTTGATCTAGGCTGTGACACATACAAATCCCCAGTGCAAGCAGGAATCCTCATTCTCCAAATTCCCAGCTACTTACTCTGCAGTTGCTGTGGGGATACATTTGGGTACTGCTGGCTGGGGCAGCGTTGTGGAATACCCACACGTGAGGAGAAGGTTCCTAGCCTAACCTACTGACATTTGACAAAGCTCTTAAGGTCTTCAAGGAACTTGATGTACTCCTGGTGCTCCAGTGCGGTGCTGAGCTCTATTAACTCATCAGCAAACATGTTGTCCACTCCTCGGTCAGCCAGGAAATCCATTAAGTGATCATACAGAGCCTGGAAGCAATAGACAGGACATTTCCTTAGGAGAGCATACTTGGGTGGAATTTTACAATGCTACAGGAAGATCTGGCCTGTGTCTCCCACGGGAGACCAGAGAGCTCACAGTCCCCTTCTCTGTGGGTGTAATGTTCAGAGGGAAGGGGCCACTGGACAGGTAGTCCAAACCCACTGTGACAAATGAGCTGCACTCGAGATCGTTTACTGACTGCTGAATCAGAAGGTGAAGTGTCAAAGGTGACACTCCCCAAAGTCTGCCTGTCATCACCGTAGAGTGCTGTGGCCTTGGAGGGGAATTGTTTTAACAGTGTCTGGGAAGGATACTATCTGATGTCAGTATTTGTTTGAGAGTCCAAATCTTTTGCAATCATCAACTCTTTTGTTTTCTTTTTAACCCTGCTTAACTGGTGCAACTCCAGCATATTCTAATGCTTTTGGTTGCCCCTCCCTCACTCCTCAGAGCACTCATCATTACTGCTTAGTGCAGCAATGCTAATACCTGTCACGTGTCTTGGGGGTTGGTTTGCTCAGTTTAAGCAGCAGTATTACTGAGCAAGTGGTTCATTCTGGACTCCTGCAATCGGAGTAATCGCAAATCATGCACATTTTTAATGAACCCTCTTCTTCAAGTTGGGGGGAACCTCTGTGGGCTGTTCTAGAGCATGCTAACAAATTTCACTGTGAAGGTTTCCAAAGACAGAAGTTCTACACAGCCTCTGACGAAGATTTAAGCTGTTGAAAACCTGGGTTGACAATATATAAGCAGTGCCAGATTCCTGGGCTAGTTTTTAGCATCACCTCTATAAAAACATACCAAGAAATCAGAGATGGACACCTTGTGCCTGGTAAGCAATGCTACTAAACATGTACATAAAAAAGATACCAAAGCAAGTGTCAAAGCATCTCTAAAGTGTAATATAGCTGCTAGAAAATCATCAACTCAGAAAGCCTGGAACAGTTTCAACATGTTGGTTTGTGAGTGGCAGCAACGCTTCCAGCAGCACTGCACAGCCAATGGGGGCATGCAATAATCCTCGCTCACAGAAGAACCTCCCAGCAAGCTGGGGCAGCCCAGGGGCATCCCCAAACCCCCCAAACCACAGGACTCTTCATTCAGGAGCAAGTGGGCAGCCAGGTGAGCTGAACTGTCCACTGCAACCCATGGCCCAAGTGTTCCTGGCACTTACCCAGTCGAGGGAATCTGTGTTGAGAGTGTAGTTGGTGTCCTTCCAGTCCGATTCCCCAGTGGGCTGAAAGCTGACCTCCCGAATCGTGAAGACGTCGCTTTCTTCCTCTCCCTCATGACCAACCTGGAGAAGATGATGACATGCAAGAAACACAGTTAGTTTTAATTACTAGGACTGGGCCCTGTCAGCTCTCCCATCCTGAAGCTCAAAATACTATGCTGCTGGCAAAACTCTACATGGTATGAAAGCCGTGCCTCTCCCCTCTCAGTGTGTGCCTGTGAAGAAAAACACAGACCTGCACAAGAACACAGGAAATCCTGTCAATCTACCTGTGCAGGCAGAGCTGACATAAGACAGCAGCTTGACTTTCAGAGATGTAAAAACCTCCACAGTTCTCTGTCCTCACCCATCTGCCTGACCTGTCAGCCAGGGCTGGCTGCTCACGTGATCTATTAAGGTGTATAAAATAAACCACAAAGTTCAGTCTGAAGCAAAGCTCCCCATTATATTCTCTACCTCTTGTTTTTTTTTCTAATCCCAACTGCTCTGACACCTCCCAGCAATGAGATTTGCATGTTACTGAAACACTGCATGAACTCTATCTTTTGCCCATTCTCATTTATCCCTCCCAAGTAGCCATGCTGTTAAAGTCTAACCCTGCCAGCTGGCTCAGGACAGGAGGGATGCAGTGGAGCAGCTCCTCTCCAAGGTGGGTCCTTCTGGGCACAAAGCCACTTTTTTTTGTATTAACAAAAAAGAGGGGTATGAGGAGGCTGCACTTTCTACAGATACAGAAAAGCAAGAGCCTACAGAAAGGGGTTGTGTTCAACACTGGCATAATTACACTATGGTCAGGTAGGAAACTTGCAGCAGGTTGCAGCCCAGAGTTGGCTGCAGCTGACACGTCCAGCTTGATACCCACCTCATCTTCTGGATAATGGCAGTCAAGAACAAGGGTCTGGTTTGTGTCGTCTTTTATTACTTCCACAACAAAGTTTGGAGTTGATGTAATATCAGGCTAAGTAAGAGAACAGTTGCATCAGCATTAGAATCTGAACAGAAGCCAGTGACCACAGCACAGCCCAAGAACTCAGCCCCATCCAGCGTGCATCGTTCCCTCTCACGCTCTTCTGGAGTCTCTGGCCTGGCCTGAGAAACCCAAACCTCCCCCAACCTCACCAACATCCCTACAGCCCCTTCTGTGCAGCACTGCTCCAAATTATACAGTTAATTTATAGCTTCTACCAATATTTTCACTAGAAGGCTTACAAATCAGGAGCAAGACACTTCTGACTGGCTAAACCACAAGCAAAGCCATGTCAACAGCTCTGTGGCAGCGCTGACGCCTGCCAGCACTGTGCATTATGCTAAGGACAAAAGGGAGCATTTACTGCTGGGGTTGCAAAGGCAAGAGATACCCAAGTTCCTCTCATTTCTCCTCACACGGAGCTCTCTCACCCTGCTCTGCCCTTCTGCTATAGGGAGGAGGGTCACAGCCAAGTGACAACTGACACAGAAAAACCTGCAATTTGTGACTTAATGGCCTTTATATCAAGTGAGGGGGAAATAAAACCCCTAAGGGCAAGGCTCTAACCTCCCTCTGTGTACCCATCACTGAAGTGCCTATGTTACCTCCTCCTGCTCATCAGGTTTCTGCTCTTCTTGTGTTTCATCTTCCACCGAGGGCGGAATGCTGTTATTGATGTTGAAGGTAACCGTTATCCTTCAAAAGAAACAGAAACAAACACTTTGAGGACACTAAAAATCTCACCAGTTTCTCTTATTTTAAGAATTTCTTGCAAGGACAGCATTAATGAATTCTCATGCTAGGAATAAGACTATGTATCGTAGTTTAAAACACATGCCCTAATGAAGCTGCCTTCTTCCCATTGCTCTCATAAACAAGCATTTTATACAAGTTTTACTGGCCCAGGATGTTATTTTTAACGCAGGAAGATTGCAGGGAAACTCTGTAATGTGCAACGAGTAGTAAACTTGTGTTAAAAAAAGATAAATAAATTAAAAGGGTCCTTGCCCCAAGAGGGAAATACAGAGAGCTGGTGCAGCGCCCAGTCTGCAGATAGCAGACTGGGAGCACCACTGCACTCGCCCCCTCGTGTGGGGGAAAACCTTTGCGCAAGGCCGCACTCACTTCTCACCGGCGATCTTCCGCACCAACTTGGCCTCTGTGCCGTGGACTTCCAGCTTCCACCCGCCGGAGACCTTGGGCAGAGACTTGTGCTTCTGGATCTTCCTCTCCTCCTGGATCTCGTCGCTCAGGAACTGCGCGAAGGCTTTGTCACCTGAGGGGAGAGGGAGACAGCGCGCGTGTCAGCCTCGCGCCCCGCCGAGGGCGGGAACGCTCCCGCCCCGCGTGCCCCCTCCTCACAGCCCTGCCCGGCTCCGCGCTCCCCTCGGGGCAGGCCGTTCCCCCTTCCTCACCCCGCCCCGGCTCACCCTCGGTGTGCAGACCGCCGCAGCCGCAGGAGACGCCGCCGGCCGAACCCCGCCGCGGACGGAGAAGCGCCGTCCGCCACCCGCCGCCGCCCAGTTGCCAGAGGGAACGCGCCAAGGGCGGCGCGGAGGCGGGAGGCGNGGCGGGAGGCGGCGGGAGGAGGGTGCGGGGAGAGGCGAAGGAAAGGAGGAGGCGGCGGGGAGGGTGGAGAGGCGAAGGGCGCAGCGCTGAGGCGGCACGCAGGGCCCTGGCGAGCAGCATGGTGCAGCGGGTGAGTGTGGCGGGGCGGGCAGAGGACACCGCCGGCCCCCGGAAACCCCGCCCCGCTTCCGGCGACGGCCCGTCCCAGCTGGCCCCGCGGCGGGAGGAGAGGCCGCGGGTTCGAGTCCCGGCTCCGACGGCAGAAGGGAACACGGCAGGGATCGCTTGCTCGATCGCTGCTGTTTTAACTGGAAATTACAAAGCGGGGCCGGGAAGGCAGCTTTAGGGCAGTGGAAAAAACGCTTGATTGCAACAATAAAAGCATCATCCGTGGGGACAGCTCTACTCTTGCATCTCAGCGCAGTCTATCAGAGCAGCTCTGACCTCAGAATTTCTCTCAGAGAGAAAAGCTGGGGTGTTTTTTTAGTTTCTAGCAATAAAGCTTTTATAGGGAAGACTAACCAAGGCAAGCTGTGTCCTGGGATGAAGCATTCCCTTTGTGTGAGAGGGAACTCCCTCTTGCCCTCCATCCAGAAGAGGAACATGAGGCCCATCGGTGCTCCCTGCAAGGCTGAAGAACACTGGCATCACCAAAATGCACCCACACCACCATTCCCATCTGTATCACCCCCTTGCATCGAAGGACATGGATTTTTAATCCACATTCAAAGATCTGCACATAGACACCCCAGAGTGATTAAAACAAAGACACTCACACTGGCACTGCAAATGCTGGGACTCGTGCCTGAGAGCCCTGTGATCCTTTCATCCAGCCAGCCAGCTTTTGTGTCTCACAACACCACAACCAGGACCTGGATTTTTACCAAAAACCTCTTTGTTTTGAGAAAAATATGCAAATTACTTATAAATAAACACCCATAACCTTAAACAAACTATACATAATACCTTCCAAAGTGTGCTTATACCCCATTTTCCCATATAGATGCAGAGCCTGTAAAACCGAGAAATCAATACAGTGCTTTGGTAATTCCCTGCAATTCTTTTGAGCAAGAACAACTGCAATGGCTGCAATCCTCCTGAACCTGCAGCTGGTCCATACAGGGACAAGTTTTGCCTGTGCCCCACTCATTTTTAAATTCTACTTCCCCCCTTTTTGTTTTTCAAAGCACAATATTGCAGACACAATAAAGGGCTGTGTGTCTGTGCTGCAGCCCCACAGACATTCAGCACCACCCTTTCCTACAGCAGTCTGAGAGACCAGACTACACTAGCCTTGCTGGGTAGCTACTCAGACTCTTTGGGAGAAACCAATTTGCACATCAGCACAAGTGACATTCCAATAAAAAACCCCATCAAAATAAGAAAAAAAGACAGAGAAGGTATTTGTCTCAGTTCTCAAGGAGAAAATTGAGGCAAGCTGATACTAGAGCCCAAAAAAAGACATAGTGCAGTGTGTTGTGTAACTGCAATGCATGTAACTAGGAAGGACAAATCACTACCAGGATTAAAAATACCAAGTTTCCTCAGAAGAGCTCTTAGGGTTTCATTTCCTCATATACACACTATGTTCCCCTTTTATAGATGAACTGTTAAAAAGGTTCTTCTAAGCCACAGACACTTGTGAGATTCTGTTTCTCACGGAGAAGCGGTTTTCCTCTAAAGTTTTTACCTTATTTGCAAGACAAAGCTCTACTCCTGCACATTCCACACAAAACAAAAAATAGTCTTTTAGGGTGAGCCCAAAAGCCCCAGACCTGTTAGTCCCAGGTCTGCAGGTCAGTTCTTGGCCATTCGGAACTTCCTGCGGAAGTAATCGGGTGCTGCATCATACAGCCAGTCCGAATCCACCACACACAGGTCCCGCATGTAGCACTTGTTGGTGTGAAGCAGCCCGTTGTAAACCACGCAGGCTGGCTTGCAGTGGAAGAGCACAGAGGAGGGGTGGATGGCCACCAACTGGTGAGAGTCCACGGTGCGGTAGGTGCCATCTGGCTGCAGCTCCGCTGCGTTCACGAAGAGGCTGTGAGCCAGGCAGCGGCGGATGTTCGTGGTGTCCGAGCGGGAGGACTCGATCTGCATCGACAGCTGTTCAGCAGTGAGACACACAAGAGTAAGTAAGTGCATCCTCATGGGGAAACACAGCCCTATTTTAGTGGGAAAGCACAGCCCTGTTTCAGTGGAGCTCCAAGATCAGGTATCTGAGGCAGAAATCCTGCTGGTGTAGGAAGCACAGAAGGACCACTGGGAATTCAGCTGGAGCAGATGCTAGGCTAATTCAGACTAATAACAAACAAAAGATGAGCTGCAAAGAGAGATTCTCCTTCTGGAAGTGAGTTTTGGGCCACCTAGCATTCATGGTGGGATGGGGGTGCAAAGGGTGGATCTCACACCACAGGCAGACCGCATGCAGCTCAGCAGTGGCTCCCAAGCTGGGTTTCATGCACTTGATGGGCAGAAGCAGCGCTGACGTGAAAGCTGCTGTGAAAGCAAATGCTGGGCTGTGAAGAAGCCAGCCAGCATGGGCTGCTGAGGCTGACATCACTCAGCAGTGCAGTCAGCAGTCAAGATACACCAGAGCAGCAAAATCCCTTAGGAAAAACTGCCCCCTACTCAAGAGGTCCCTTCTCTATTCACTTCTCAACCTGCTGGGCCCTGCAGCTCCAAGATTCTGGCATGCACCTGCAGAGTCAGGAACTTTAGCTGACTGTTCAAGGGTGACTAGATACAAACCCACATTTTCTCACTCCTGGGATAGGAGTGAGCACAGCATAAATCAGTTTTGGGACAAACAGAGAAATGCAAACAGGTGGAACAGAGAAACAGTTATGGAAACAAGTTACCTTTACACAAATGTCCCTGAGCTGAGCTCTGATGTCTGACACAAGCATCATGTTCCTGTTGTTGATAAAATTCTCTCTGCACCATCCCTGCAGCAGAGACACTGGGAGTTAGAAGGGGCCACTTCTTCACCCAAGAACCACAACAGTCTTTGGGTACTAGGAAAAGCAGAACCCTCCAAACACACAATCTTTCTCAGAGAAAAGGTGCCAACCTGTTTCCTTGTCATACTTCTACCCCTGATTACTCCCCTCCACCTCCACTCCTTCCCACAGTGCCAAGAAACAGCACACCGTTGTTCTCTTCCCACTCAGAACTGCTCTGCAAGGTCACCAAGTGCTGTGAAACAGCACCTGCTATCCCACAGGAGGTGAAAACAGATTACCTAGGAACAACAGATGCTGGGAGGAATGAAGTATGCCAGCCTACAAATCTACAAATGAATCTGAGGAGTTTACAGGGCAGGATAACCCAAAAATCTGCTGGTAAATGTGCTCCAAGTTTTTGCAATGAATCCTGCCAAAGAGCAGGTCTAGGTATTTATCAGCAAGTCTCAACACCCTCCCACACTCTCCTGTTTTCAGCTGGAACCAGGGAAGGAAGATCTCTGTATCTCCCATTACAGAACTGGCCTCAGGAAGCTTTTGATAACCCATTTTGCTACAGATTTCTGGGCGAAACTTTAGCATGTCCAAAGCTTTCTCCAGTTACCCCACTGGAAAGGATGTGTAAGTCCCCTCTTCTCATAGGTGCTTTGGAAAGATGCACCCTGCATCAGCAGTGAAGTATGCAGATGTCACTCTGCCATATACCAAAACATCTCCTCACCACTGTGAGCCCAAACAGACCCGGCTTCTTCAGAGCATCCTACCTTGTTGCCACTGACATTTCTGAAGGCCCTGTACACATTGAGCAGAGTAAGATGGTCTCCTTCACTGGAAATGAATTTCTTCCTGACAGATTGTACTTCATCCCGCCGGGAGGGGGGATTGTAGAGGACACTGTCCACTGAAAACAGCGACACAATGGTCAGGATCTCTTCTGTACAGCGGAACTTAGGAGACACGAGGATGGTCTGCAAATCACAGAACAAAACTGATTATTCATTGACTAAATCCACAGCAGACTTTTCTGCTCACCAGCAGCCCAGAACTTCACTGCTTAGGACAATTTCATAAACATTTGGGCCTAGAGACAACATAAATCCTCTTACACCAAAAACCTTTAACAGGAACTGCCACGCTCGTTCCTGAGACCAGACAGTGACTAAAGTCAATTACAGCATCAGACATTCCATGACACTGCTAAACAGGGCTACCAGCAATCCTGGAAGCAGCAAGGAAGTTAGCTTTGTATCACCTTCAGAGGTGCCAGAAGAAATAAATTATCTTTTTTTTCAATTTCCCTGAATTAAACAACAAATAACAAGCAAAGCAGCAAGCTGCTGTAACCAAAGCTGTGCTTCAATGTACAGCAAATATACCAGCACAGCTGCAGCCACCCCAAATTCCAGACCTTGCTTAAGGAAAGAAAAGTGCCAGTGGTAGAGGGAAGAGTACATGAGATCAAAATTAGCTAATTCTTCTGTAGTTTTTACTTTAGCAAACTTTGGTTCCAGCGGAAAAGCTGCCATCTTCCTTCCCAGGGGGGTCAGGACCAGCTGATCAGTCTTCCGCTCCACAGCTCCCAGCAGGATCAGCTGCTCAATTGCTGCTTGAATAGCATCTGCCAAAACAAGGATGTTCAGGCTGTGAGACCTTCTGGCTGGCACTGGCAGGGATCTGAAGGATCCTCAGGTACCATCACTACCACCTTCCCCGGCCTGAGAGACAAATACTTTCTGTTTAGAGAAATTAGTGCCCCAAATTGTGGTTTATTTCCCTCAATCCAGCAGAAAAATCACCTTTTCCAATTTAAGTAGCAAAACCAGAGGCAAAACCACAGCTGCCATCTCTAGCTTTGAGCAAAGGCTGTGTGAGATTCTGTGTGGCTTTTCCTGGCAGCCAAGGCACACCTTCACAGTCTTTATGACTTAGAACTGCTCCTGGCTCTGTGAAGAAGCTGGACGAGCTGGACTCCCAGCTGTCTGCCACAACCATGGGTGCTCCAAGGAGGCAGAGCAAAGGCAATGAGCAGTGAATGAATCTGGGAATTCTGGAGCACCATGAGAAGATGCAGCAGACACAGCTCCCCTTTCACAGCCCTGATATTCCATATGACAGGAAGACATTGTTTTTAAGAAATTCCTCAGTGACTCATCTGTTAACTTTGGCTGTCTTTGTAACCACTTACCAGGAGATGGTTTGGACATGAAGTCAAAGGTGAGAACATTGGGAACTCTCAGGGCCAGGAGCTGAAGCATCACGCTGGCCAGGTTACACCTGCATGGGCAGAAATAACATCTGAGACAGTTCCTCTTTTCTTTAACTTTTTATATATTTATATATTACCCTTTTTTATTTTTATTTGCCTATAAGCTGGAATAAAGTCCTCAAATCTGTGTCTCAACTTGAGGGACTAGTCCAATGCTGGCTGGACAAGCCTTACTTCCTAAACCACAAAGGGCAGGAGATGAGTACCAGATTTGGAGATAAGTCAAGAGAACTATTGCCCCTGGACATTTGGAGACTCAGAGCTCAGGCATTCACCCTGAGCAAATGCTTCCTAATTTATCTGTTTAGTCTCCATAGTTTATTTTTCCTAAAACTCAACTGGTCAGACCCTACATCCAGTTTTGCTGTTCAGTTCTTTACACTGCTCCACCTGTAACAGTACATAAATGAGGTGTTGCTGAAAGTGTGGTAGCATCAGGGTTCTTCTCTCACCTTTGTATCTCAGGTACTGTCATTTTGTCAAACTTCTCAAACTCATTCTCTGTGTAGAGCCGGTAGCAGATGCCACTGTCCTCTCGCCCTGCTCTCCCTGTTCGCTGCCAAGCCTGGGCCTTCGACACCCGCTGGACTGCCAACACTTCCAGACCGGTTTCTATGTATGGAAAAACATCACTCTGTCAACATCTGCATCAGGCACAGCTTAGAAAAAACTATCAGATGAACAGTAAAAAAATCCCTGGGTCTGCTGCCCAAATACTGCTCAGACTTCATGTGGCTCCAAAGCTAATTATCACACTCTGTGTCCACAGAAACAAGACTTGTATTTGACAGATTTTTATCCCCACATGGCTGGGACTAAAAAAAAACCCAGACAAAAACCAAAAAACAACACCCAAAACCCAGGGCATTTAGACAGCTCAGAGTGTTTTGAATGAGCTCTCAGTGCAGCTCATTGCCCCAACTTCTACAGACCAGAGGAAAATCTCTGCACTGTTCCTCAGAATCCCTCACCAGGGTTGTACTTCTTTGCTTTGACCATGCCCGTGTCCACAACGTATTTTATTCCCGCAATGGTGATGGAGGTTTCTGCGATGTTGGTGGAGAGGATCACTTTGCGACTGCCCTGGAAGGGAAAGCAAACTGGACTCAGTCACCAGCCAGTTTAGATTAGCTGCAGTGAAGAAATGCTGCTAGTTTTGGCCAGCATGGGCCAAGCCTACATATCATTACAGCATGTTATGACCACATACCATGCTTGCTATGCCAGCTCTTGTAAATGAAGGGAATCTCTAGCTCCTAATCAGTTTGTAAATTATGTGTTCACATTTCTTGCAACAAAATACATCATGCAGGACAGCTGTTATCAATATGTCTTTAAATCATTTTGGTTTAATTTCTGGCACAAATATAAGATCTGAACTCTTACTTATCTGCTGAATAGGTACTAAAGGGCCTGAGGCAGCATTCCTTTTTCTTACAGCCCTGCCAAATATGTCCAGGTTTTTAGCTTTCTTAGTATTTGGCCTGTTAGCTGCTGTAGCTTCTTTTTAGATACAGATATAAAATTCCTATGAAATGTGGCAAATTTAAATTCTTCTGCCCTTTTCACTCCCCCACACCCTTCCATCTTTATATGATCCCAGCTGTTTTACCACATGCATTTGTTAGTACCATCACAGTTGCATGATCTTTTATCACACTGGAACCATTCAGCCTAATGTCAGCAGACAGCAGAGACTATTACCAGAACAGCCTGCTTTAACCCCTGAAATCCCACACTTCTTCCAAACACTCCTGCAAGCTCACTCATCCCATTGACCCATCCCACTGCCTCACCTTGCGGACAGCCTGAAAGACACGGAGCTGCTGATAATAGGGCAGAGAAGCATAGAGTGGCATCACCACCATCTGTGGGCAGCCATCAGGGAGATGCTTGGCAATGTCCCGACAAGTTTTGGTCATTGCTTCGATTTCTTCCTGACCAGTCAGAAACACCAAGATGTCCTGAGAAGTGGGTGCTTCCTGAAGCCAGAGGAAAAAGCAAGGTAAGATGGTTTGGTTTAGGGAGCAAGAACTGAGATTGTAATGAGCTGTTGTACTGACAGCAAGTCAGCAAAGCAGGTAAGGAAGAAAGAGAAGGCACACAGGCTGTGCAATGTGTGCACCAGCATGAGGCTCCCAACAGATTCACCAGAAGGCAGTAAGGGTAAACTGCATTTTACAGGCTTGAGTCTTAACAGGGTGGAGGAATCATTTAAAGTCACATGTTTAAGGCATTAAATAACTGCCCAGGACACGCAAACGAGAGCACCAGCAATCACCCAGGTACAAGCTAGTGAACAGAGAACTCAGGTGAGAGGAACATTTAGGTATCAAGTATGAACTGACATCAGAGATCTCTGCTTAGCAGTCTCCTTTCTACTCCAGCCTTGATGTACAAGTCCTCAACTCCTAACAGCAGCAGCATCTTCAAAGCAGTAAATGCAAGGTAATAAACTGTTTAATTAAATGATTTAACCATCTGACAGTGCTGCATTAAAATATTTCAACACAAAAGATCTAAGAGTTGTTATTTGAATTTTGAATAGCTCTCCACTTGCTCTGCAGTTACACTTTGCCAGGAAATTAGAATCACCTTCACGCTACTGTTTGCTTTTGCCTAGATTTCCCCCCCACAAGTCAAGGCTCTTTGAGACTGCCTCTTCCAATCTTTCTGCTTTTGGAGTAACACTGGTATTTGCCAACCCTTCCCTTGAGCCAACCCAAGTCATTAACCCAACATGCTCCCCAACTATGTGCTTTTCCTGGCTGATGAGCACCTCGGGGACACCTCTGATTTAGCAGCAGCAGGCTCCAGCCATCTCTCCTGCCACAGCAACTTGTGAGGCACAGACCTGACGAGACCTGACGCCATACCTGGTGGATCTGAAAGATTGACACCAGTGCTGCTTGGAGGTAATCACTCTGAGGCTGTTTGGTGTAGAAGACCTGAATGGGATACTGTCTGCCTTCTAAATAGAGAACAGGAGCTCCATTGAAGTACTGGGAGAACTGGTCAACATCCATCGTCGCTGACATGACGATCACCTTGAGTAGGGACATAAGATGGGTTAGTGCCGCAGTTCAGACCCAGCAGGGCACTCACCAGTCAGGACTAATCAAAGTCAGCTTCTTGAGGCTTTCACATATGCTCAGAACAATAAAAAGGACACAGTTTGGGACAGGAGAGAGTGATCTTACCTTGTCAAAGCCATCAGCTTTGGCATCACACAAGTGTAATGTGTTAGTAGGATAAAATCAGGCAGATGTGTTAAAATTCTTTTCTGACATTTAGTAAGTAGAACTTGGTTCTCAGAAAGCTAGGCTGCAGAATGGTCTGTTGAACTACACCGTGCTAGCACCCTGCCAATCATCCTGCATGCCTTCCCCATCAAAACCAACACTCACTCACATGCTTCATCAGGTTCCCACAAGCCTGTTTGCATGTTACATTTCTGTCCCATCAGACATACAGCTCCCATACCCAGGATATTCTCTGCAGAAGTACCAGAACCTCCCCCTACAATGCCGTCTAATTGATAAGCAACACCCACATGGCTCTTATGAAAAAAGGCAGCAAGGAGGTGACCAGACAACATGTTCAGATGAGCCATACCAGGCCCACACATCATTTGGCCACCCTTAACTATTTAAATGGACTTTTCAGGAACAGGAAAACAGTCAAGGCTGACATTTCCAACACATTAGAAAATCCTGAGAAATACTCATAGTGCTCAGAGACCAAATCCCATCCCTGCCCTTTGCTGCCGCCCTCGATGCACATACTTTCAGCGGTAGTTTGCCCAGTTCCCTTCGCTTCTTTTGTGCACCTTTCACCACCCCAAAGAGTACATCAGTATGGATTGTCCTCTCGTGGGCCTCATCCAGGATGACCACGCTGTACTTGCGCAGCATTGGGTCCCCAATAGCTTCCCGAAGCAGCATTCCATCTGTCAAGAACTTGATCTTAGTTTCATCAGATGTAAGATCGTCAAAGCGGACAGTATAGCCAACCTGTGGAAGTGATCATCACAGAAAGCACAAGCACAAAGTTGCATTTCCCACTGCACCACAAAGAAGGACTACAAAGGAATATGAAGGACTCTGGCCAATGCATCCACCAGAGCCAGTCTGAACATGGAGAATTTGGAAAGTGTAATGGTGCATTTGCAGTCTGAGCAGTTAGGTCTTGCATATATAATAATCCATGCAAAGGAAGCTCCCAACATTGTAGGCCAATTAGCTTTTTCCCCACCTAGAAGTTCATCAAAATAGCTCCAGGTTTCCTTTCTTTCCTCCCCTGCTGAAAACTACTGCATGCTCTCCAGAGACTTTCCACAGGGGAAGTGTCTCTCCTCCACTTTTCAGATACAGAGATCTGCACAGACGCAGCACTCTGCTCTCCTTGACAGCGACTTTCGATACAGGAAGCCAAGGAAGACAGCAGGTATTTTTGTTGTTTTATTAATCAATCAATCAATCAATCAATCAATCAATATTTTTCTTTTTTTTTTAAAATACACAATAATCAATAAATAAGAGTCAAACATAACCCCCACCCCTGAGCCACAGAAGGAAGTAACCAGCCATTTTCTTCCACTTGGACATTTGATTAAATGAAGACCATCTATTACCCTGAGGCTGTTTACTTGCTCACAGTCCCACTGACACTGCAGTACTAAAACAATGCTCTTAGGACTCTGCAAAACAACCGAGAAGCTTCCCCAGCTCTGTCTTCTTCTCATCTGAGACTCTGGTAGCTAAGGATATAGCTGCTACTCGGCGAGGCTGCGTCACAGCAATGATGCCTTTGTGGCCAATTCCTGCTTCATAGAGGTACTGAGGGATCTGAGTAGTCTTTCCTGAGCCTGTTTCTCCTAAAGAACATCAAGGGAACAGAATTTTTCCCCTTTAGGGCATCTTCAAATGAAAGGTCCCAACTAATTTTTTCTGTTAACTTTCATTCTTATTTCAGGATGAGGACGAAGACAGAAAGAAGTTGGACAACTCACTCCAATCACACCATAGAACAGCATCCGGCCAGGAACAGAAACCAAACACCTCACTCTAGTCTCCAGACAACCCCTCAACAAAACCCATTTCACCCAGAATCTCTCCAGTCACACAGAGGTTTAGAAACATATTCCAGTCTGTCTGGATATGAAGAGTTGTTGTGTAAAGGAGATGGTCATGCTGAGCAAGGAACAGATGTGATTTGGTTTTACACATACACGTACACTATGCAGTATGAAAATTCAAAGCAAAGCAGTAAATTAAAGCAAAACATTTGTCACAACAGCCAGCAGATAGTTGAGGTTTAAGACTCTCTTAGAGGAGCAGTCAGGACACCAACAAGTCAGCAGGTCTCCCTCTGCACTTCCTGAAATCAAAGGCTGAGGTGTCTTCTCCATGCAGTGCTGGCACACCATACAATTCACACCATCCCTTTTCCTCCACCTGTATTTCCAACACAAACTCTCTGCAGACGGCAGTGAGCAAAATCATCAGTGCCTAGAGGCACTGCAAATGAAACCATCTGGAAGTACAACGTGCATGGAAGGGCAGACAACATTTTCAACATCACTGTCCTTTTTGTCTGCGTGTTTTCTTACAGCTTAGAGCACATCTGTAACTCTGTGATCACCTTCAGCTTCCTACAGGATCATTGCAAGAACTGCTCAACATGGAAGAACATGAGACTCTGGAAACCAGAGTTCTGTACTCTCGATCCTTGCAAGACAGAAACGGCAGAGCATGCTGGGGGAGCAGACAAGAACTGGCAAGCAGAAATTCAGAAGGACAGCCACCCAGCAGAGGAGACTCAGAAAGTCAAACGTTAAGCACCACTGCTGCAGACTATAAAACACCAGAGTGAGCTTTTCAGCTCATTCCACTACTGTGAAATTTCATGTGCCATATCAGAGTGTGTATTTAGCATGCAGTAATGACAATGTCAGGATTATACAGAGGGGAGGAGATGAACACAGTCATGACTGTCAGCTACCCTGTCTTGTTTCTTAGGGGTTTGTTTACAGGGGGAAATACAAAGCATTGCTCATTTCATTCTACCAAGCCGCTGGGAGGCTGCATGGCTTCAGCTCCTGCCCCTCTCTCGAAAAGCTCGTTAGTCCTGGCTCAAAGAAAGCGTCTCGCAGGAACTGAGCGTCAGGGGAACGCAGCCAAAGGGGTTTCTGAAGAGGGCGTTTGCCATGCGGCCTTCTGTTGCCTGAAGGCCAGGCAGACGGCCAAGCCGGAGAGGGAGCCACCTCTGCCTTCTCCCTAAGGCCCAAGGCCCCCGCACTGCCTTCACCAGCCGGGGCCCAGGCACGGCAGACGGCTCCTCAGACTGACTCCGGCCCGCCCCGGGAGGCCGAGGCGCTGAGGAGAAGCTCTGCCGGCCGAGCCCCCGGAGGCGGCTGCGGGCACCCGTGTGTGCGTGTCCCGTCCCTCCCCGCTCACCGATGAGGACGGTGCTGTTCAGGCCGCGGAGCCGGCTCAGCAGCGGCCCCCGCGCCTGGAAGATGGGCAGGCCGCGGCGCTGCTCGGCGACGGGCAGCACGGTGAGGCGGCGGGACCCGTCTGGCTTGAACCGCTTGGCCGGGGGCTGCTCTTCGTCCCGCCGCATCTCCGCTCCTCTCGACGACGTCGCACGGATGCAACGTCATCACGCAACGTCATCACGCCACCGCCGCGTCGCGCTCTTATGACGTTAAAGGGGCCGGCGTCAGCCGGGAAGCGCATCTGGGCGGTGTCAAGAGGCGGGGGCAGGGCACGGCCTCACGCCATCGCACGTCCCGCGGTGTCACCGCGGCTTCTGATGTCACCAACGGCCGATGGCGCTCCCTGTAAAGCGGCTCCGCCGCTTGGCTGTGGGACGCTGCCCGAGAGCGGGGGTGAAGGCAGGTGAGGACCATGTGTGACAGCACCACTCAGCCTCGGCCGCGGTCAGGGCAGGGGCGGCTCAGCACAGCACGATCTGCGTGGGCAGGGACCTGCCATGGCTTAGGATCGAGCTCAGCCCCGGGACGGGCCTTTGCCCACTCCCAGTTCACCAGGTTTTACCACAGCTGCGGAGCTCCCTTTGAGCTCCACCAGCAAACTACAGCAAACTACACGGCTCAAACGTGGAGTAAAAAGAAAGAGGGTTTTGGCCAGTTGCCTGTCTCGAAGCTACTGAAGCAACATCGCTCAAAACAATTCCAACGCTCCCAGCATGGAAGATTTAAAGTTGCTTTGTTGTGGCTTTTTGGAGGGAGGGACAACATGGTGAAAGACACAAGGGATTACCAGACAAAAAAACCAACCTCCTTTAAGTTTTTATAACCTTCAACAGATAAAATGCAGATACAGATGGGCTCACCGATTTTATCAGGATCCGATACATTGCTCACAGACAAAGCACTGCCCTGTGAGATCTCACCACATTCATCTCCTGGACTGCAAACAAGTAAAAAACTCATAGATGATTTAAGAGCAGCAAGTTCTGAGACTAAACTGGAGGAGTGTGTGTGCCAAAGGTGAACATGTTCTCCTAAGTTTGGGAGGAAGATGGAGTTTCAGTGATACCTGGTATTACCTGTTAAGATGCAATAAATAATGAGCTACCCAATACAGCCCAGAATCTCTCTAGACTAACTGAACACAACGAGCAGAACTGTGCTTTGAATTCTCCTTGCAAATATTTATAATAAAAGTAACTCAAAACTAGACCCCACTCCATGTCATTGACCTGCTTCGGGTGCTCAGTCCTCCCACAAACTTCATACCCAGACCACGAATTTAACATCTGGAGCTGACAATCCTGTTCTGAGACTCCAGAGGAACAAGTTTGCATTAATGGTGTCCCCTCTGAGACTTGCTTTTTCCACCCTCTACTTTTTCAGCATCTGCCTCAGGACTATACAATTATAAAGAGATGAACAAAACAGATCCACAAGACATTCTAGTCAACTCATCACCCAAGATATTTGACCAGTGCTGACTCCAGACAAGTCTTCTTTCATAGTCCTCTGGGACTCATTAACTGTTAAAAGTGCCCATGTATGGGGAGGTTGATTTCATAGAACTACCTATAAAAACAAACCAGCAAGCCTCAAATCTGCATGTTCACACACAATCTTTGGGGGAAAGGCCATCAAAATGTCACCTCAGCCTGCAAGTGTATTCAGAGGCATTCTGGAAAACCAAATGGCAAAGGGAAAAGCCTGTGTTGTGCCACACATTGTATTTCTTACAGTTTAAATGAGACTGGAGACAACACCTGGAAAACCTTTTGCCATTGAAATAGGGATTTACACTTTTAACCATCTTGCAGATGTTTTATCCAAGAATACAAAATGAGTTTAAACCAAAAAAGTTGGTTTCACCCCATGAAGTTTCCCCATAGTTTCCTGTATCAAATACTTGAAAACAAAGCTGTAGAAATCACTTTAAACAAGTATTCATCGTCTTGTTAACCAAAGTTGACAGGAAATGGTTTCCAGTTGCATATTTCTTTGCTCCACTGGATTAGAAATTTCATTACCAGCACAATAAATCCCCTGACCGGGAAAGACACTGGTGGTGGCCTGGAAGTGTCTTGGATTAGACTGCCATTTCGTTAAGTGCTTGTACTCAAAACCATAGAGCTGTCAAAAAGTGTCTTTCCTGCAACAGGGAATGAGTCCCCAGCACAGAACTTCACTGAGGTCAGTCTCTCCCAGGTGTTGCTGGGTTTTGGCACAGACCCTTCCTAGCCTCCAAGGCGCTGACCTTCTCCCCATGCAAATCCTCCTGGTCGTTCCTCTGGCAAGGGATTGTAATTCCGATCATCTTCTGGTGTATCAAATATTGCTTTCCTAAGAAAAAAATTAAAAAAATAAAAAATTATGGGGTTTTTTGTTTTGTTTCCTTCAGAAGACAAGGAAGACTGCTCAAACTTAGACCGTGTATGGCATCACCCCTCAGAAACCACCTGCCAAAGCACCAGTGATTTATATCCAAGCCACACTTCCTCTCCCATTGGGAGCTATCTGGAAGGTCTAGAATCATCACAGAATCACAGAATATTAGGAGCTGGAAGAGACCTCAAAAGATCATGTGCCTGAATCAAGACTGACAAAATTCACATGAAAGTTAAAGCTTCACCTCCAGGGTAAGTCTGAATTTCAAGAAGTTAGCACCTTCTCCCAGGACGAGGGAGGAAAACCCAAATGGGATACTGAAGAGTGCTGCACATCTTGAGAAGGGGACCAAGTATGAGTCAAATAGAGACAGTAATATCTCACTCTCACAGGCAGGGAGCAGGCACTGACAGGAAGATTAAAACCCACAGAAGCACCTGCATTTGAGACAGTTCCAGACACTTGGGTTTCCTATTGATTACAGGAATCATACTTCGTCTTGCAGGTTACTCTGTCACTCTCAAAACTAGTTTCACAGGTTCTCTCCCCATAGATTTCTTTACCCAGAAAGAAAAAATTAGTAAATTCACAGACTGCATACAAGCTATCATGATATCCAAAAGGTCTTACAAGTAAAGTGTACTTAATGAGACAGTCCTTAGAATAGCTAAAGGGATTCTCTTCACCCAGAGTGTCAAGACATTTCAGAGAAGTTTTCAGAACAGGAATAAAGAAAATGCTGGGTGTATTAGAGCTAACACAATGAAAAATAAAAGCATCAAGGAAGAAAAGTCTGCAACCCTAAACCCAGTCAAGAACCACAGACAGCTGTCTGACCAGACACTTAAAAGGATTTAAATGTCAGACTTTCTTTAGGCTGACACCTTTTCCACAGAAGAAAGCTACTGAGACAGCACACATGGCTCCAATGGCCTTCAGATCCCTCCCACACACATCTGGGTGCATGCAAGTTAGTTCCCACTTACACATCCATAAGATCCTCCTCCCTCATCTGGCAACACACAAGTTAAACAAATGAGCAAGTACAGCCACACCATCTTTAGCTGTCCCTGACTTATCAGAAGTTGATGTGACCTAATTACTAACAGTTTACCATGTGAGCACTTTGCCTACATCCTTTCCAAGTCTGACACCAATACTTACAGGACAGATGGTGTTCTCAGAAGCCTTCCACCACCAGGCTGATTGGGAAAGACATCCTCTAAGAAAAAATAGATATGCCCAACAGCAATGCCTAGGATATAAAGTCAAACAGTGATTTCTCAGTACTTCTCCTTGACCACTTTCAAATGCTTCACTATAGTTTTCAGGAAAAAAAAAAAGCCAACCCACACAGATTCTTACTTAGAAACTAGGAAAAAAGGTAGAGAAATACAAAAAACAATGAAACACAAAGTCACAGAATCATTAAGGTTGGAAAAGACCTCCAAGACCAGCTGTCAAATGAAGCACACTAAGTGAAAAACTGAACTTACACTAAAAGGACATTCATATAAGGAAAACTGCTTGTTACTGTAAAACATATTGATATTATGGCTTTATTGGTGTCAATAAAACCAGTAACATAAGCTATTTTAGACCAACAGCCTGATGCCCATTATCAGACTGCATACCTGGGCTGATGCCAGGCAATAAAAGAGCCAAAGTATCAGAAAGTCTTTCCATCCTTGTTATAGCACAAGAAGTGCTGTAACCAAAAAAGCCTGGTATAAATACAGTCACCATGCCAGACAAACTACTATGGAGTAAAAAGCATTTAGCTTGTGGGGTTTTTTCCCCACATTTTTTTGTTTCACATAAAACATTAGCAGAAACAGATCCTTGTGATTCTTGCAATTCCTTACCCAGGAGATCAACAATGATGGAGTTCCCCAAAAGCAGCGAAAAGCCCATCAGTACCCAGGGTAGAAAAGGGGCTTGAAAGATGAGAAGACCAAAAAAGTTCATACGGACATAGGGGTTCCTGCGGCTCCACACGTACACAAGCATTATTGTGAACGCCTGACCCAAGAAAACCAAGTTTACAAATAGGCCAAAAAGCTGTGATGGGCAGTTAAAGAAAACAGTTCTCCAAATTACTGTGAGGTCAGGCATAAAAACAACCTGCAGCTTGACCTGTAACCCTGCTTTTTTTTCATGCAATGCCTATCTCGCTCCTCTCCCAGGTTCAAGTGAATCAAATCCACTGTCCATCAAATTCAGCAGCTGCAGGAAGACTCAGGGTCCCTACAACGTGAATAATCCCTTTATAATATAGCATGAGATCCCTGAAGCACCAGCATTTCTCTTAGAGCCACCAGAGGACAACTGTGCACCTGAGCTGTCCCCTTTCAGCAGATAACCTCATTTCCATCAAGCAGTAAAAAGCCTGAAAGACCAGCCCAGTGTTTAACAGCAACAATCACAAAGCATTCAAAGCTACTTTAACAAATGCAGTTATCCCTCACACTACAAACATCACTTAAGAATTAAAAATAATGTCACAGTTTCAGTTCTCATTCACGTATCTTCATCTTGTACTCAAGTAGCTTAGAATTAAAAAAAATTAAATGAAAAAAGGATACAGTCATTAAAAATCCTCCAAAAAGGAACATAAATACAAAATCTGCCGTCCGTCCTCGAAAAGAGCCTTCTTCAAGCATTCGGCAGTAACGATATCTGAAGTCACAGATCAGGAAAATTGGATTGCAAACGAGTTTAAAGAAAGATCCAAGCAGAAAAGGATTCAATTATACATGAGCTTAGATGTAAGGTTTTTATTAGTTTACTTCATCGGTCGCCTCTTTCTGGAAACCTCAGCAGAGGGAGTCACTCAGGAGAAAAACAGTTACTCAGCACTTTCTCCTGTACACAAGAACCAACCTGATGGATCAAGCTTGTAAAGTGAAGTCTTAAGACCACAAAAAAAAAAGGAAAAATTCTTGAAAATTAAGGAAATCCAGATGATGCCTATTCATGACATCAGTGAAGTCGATACTGCTAAACTCCCAGGGACTTCATGAGGGATCAAAGCTGAACCTTTCCCTACGTGGATGTACAGCAACACGCCTGTACCGTGCGGCTCCACTTTCCAAGGAAAGCAAACAAACTTGTTGAAGGATACAAAAAGATCATGTTAAATAAAAAATTAAAGCCAACTGGTCCAAAGAATAAGTAGTTTGTGATTAACCTCCATACCTGTAAAATAAGATAAATACAGGAATTTAAATGGGACAGCTTATTTTTATTGTCTGTGCAGAAAAACAAATAATGCAACTAACAGGTACAGTCAATAAATCCAAGACCAAAGTCAAGATACAGTGATCTGCATTCTANCAATACATCAAGAAAGCACCACATGTATCCAAATAAATACCCGCCTTTCTCTGTGCTAAAACAAAAACCCCCAAGAACCTCTCAGTCAGCACACTGAGGAGCTTTCTAGCAGACCCGCGACCCGATGAACTCCCCAGGTCCGCTAGCACTGGTGGCGTTTGTTTGAGCTCTGCACCTCGCCAGGCTTCGCGCCGGGCGGTCAGCGGGGGCCCTGCGTTCGCCGCTTTCTGGGGAGCCCCTCCGCTAGGAAGGCAAGGCCTGAGGCGGTCTCTCGAAGCAAGCCCTTCCGCGGCTCCCGAGCGCGCTGCTCTCCTCAGCCCTCCAGCAGCAAGCCCACGGCTCGCCTCCTGCGACACCCTCCCCTCCTCACACCCCGCGGTACCCTCAGCACAGCCTTCCCGTACGGCTGCGGTAGGCCGCTCGGGGCGCGGCGGGGGTCAGCGGAGCGGCTGCACTCACCACGGCGGCGGTGGTGAGGACACAGGCTGTGGTGTAGGCCCGCGTCACGGGCGGCACCTGCAGGTACTCCTGCCGGAAGGTCTGGTACGCCATCTTAGCGCTCCCCGCGCCGCTTCTTCCGCTTCCGCCGCGCGTCTGCGCCTGCGCGCGTCGCCCCCTGTCCCCTCCTCAAACCCCCCGGCGGTGGCGCTGCGTTCTCATTGGCCGAACGGCGGCGGCGGCAGCTTGCTCCTCTCGCTTTCCCCGCCCCCGGAAGTCGGAGAGATTGGTGATTGGGCGGCGCGTTTGCCCTCACGGTCAATGATTGGCTGGTGGCGGTGCCGCTCTCTGGGGGAGTTCGAACGAGGCGGGAAGAACGGAGAGTGGAGACGGCGGAGGGTCCGTACCGGGCTTGGTTAGTGGCGTTGGAGCGGCCTCGGGTAACAGCGCGGGAGGCCGCGGTGGTGCCGGGCCCACCGTGGGAGCTGGCATCTCCTCAGCTCCGGGCTCGGCCTTCCCATCCTCCCCGGGGCCGGCGTCTCACTCTGCTTCCCTTATCGGCCTTTAGCCCGCCACCATGTCGGTCACTCCCATGGCCTACGAAACGCAGTTCTTCGGCTTCACCCCTCAGACGTGTATGCTGCGCATCTACATCGCCTTCCAGGACTACCTCTTCGAAACGATGCTGGTGGTCGAGGGCGTGATCCTGAAGAAGCTCCGTAGCTTTCCCGGCTGTGAAATCGGCGCCCTACAAATCCGGAAGAGCACGGAGAAATTCCTTTTCTTCATGAAGGATCACTTTGATAAGCTCTTCAGTAAAATGGAAGAAATGCTTCTGCAGCTGGTGTTAACCATCCCTGAGAACGTGCTCCTTCCCGAGGACAAGGTCCACGAGCAGTACCCCTACACCAAAGACGAGTTCCAGGCGCTGCAGGATGAGATCAATCGGCTGCAGCAGCAGTACAGGGCCGAGGCGTCCGCTGGGCAGGCCCTGCGAGCAGAACTGGAAGAACAGAAGGTCGTTCAGGCTGAGCTTGAGAAGATCTTGCAATGTTTTGATGGGCTTGAGAATATCTGTAGGGAGCACGGGACTGGCAACTTCAAGGAAAGCCTTGTTTTTTTGACACAGAACTCGAAGAAACTGCAGGGTGTGCTGAGAGACGTTGAAGAAAAAAGCAAAAAAATTATGCAGCATGATAAGTTAATGTAATGGAAATTCTGAAAAGGCAACACTAATCATTTAGATGGTTTGCTAAAAATTGTAAGGATTTCTCTTTCTGGAAGTATCCCATAATCCTTATTACTCCTCTTATCCTTCTAGGATCTAGACTTAAAACATTAGGGCTATGTTAGTTTGCAGCTATTTAGCACCTCCCTAGGAAAGTAGGGAGAAGGAGAAGCCTGTGAAATGTAACCGAGGCTGGTGATTTGGAATATTGGTTGGATAATCTGGCTTCGAAGCCTCTTCGCTGGCCATACAGGTGATAACCTTGAAGACAACATGACATTTGTTTGTTTAAGGATTATTAAAATAATTTTTAAGTAAAGCCTGTAAGAGTGTGTGAGTGAATCTGCAGACTGACAGCAGTTCAGACTCTGTTTCAGTGAGGACATCGGGACATGCTCTGGTCAAGGCTCCGAAGAGAAAGAGATCTGTTTGCATCAATACTGAATTTCAACCCAGTTTCTGATATTTCAGGGTGACATCACTTCACATATGTTTGCAAAGAGATAGCTGTGTTTCCTTTAAGCAGGGACAGCGTGCTGCTCCCCAGACTGAGGAGATAGAAGCTGCTGCAGGAAATGAGCAACTCAATCTCCTTGCCCTACTGCAGTTTACATTGCTTTATATATTTTTTGTTTGGTTTTATTTTTGCTGCCCAGTTCCTTTTTTTTTTCTACTAACAGTAAAGTTCTTTTCAGTCATGTTTCATCTGATTTTCCTGTAAAATATTGTGAAGACTGACCCATATGCTTGAGTTCTTTCAAGTTGCTTAATTAAGCTGATTCCATCTGTACTTGCTTCGGAATGCATCGCAGCCTGCGTGCTTCTGTCTGTCGGCCTCTGTGGGTCTTGGATCCCCTGTACAGACGTAGCAGGGAATATCAGTACTGATTTCTGCTTTACCAGCATAGATGCTTGGAAGGTATTAAACTTGTGAATAATTTAGAAGCTGCTGCAATTAAAAAAAATGTATTAAAAGGATAAAATACACTTTGCAGTTCTTTCTTCCCTGACTTCTGAGGACTATACAGCATCAAAAACCAGTATCTTTAACCTTGATGTGCCTGTGAGATGCTGGCACTCAAAATCCTCATGGAGAAAAATAATTTCTGATGATGTCCATGTGCATGTCTCCTGAGAGAAATCAGTTGTGTTGCCCATAATGAGTAGAAGAAACTTTTCTTTGGCACGAGAGACCGTGTGTGCCTGCAGAGAGCTGGATTGGGACAGAGTGTGTACAGCCCAGCACTCAGGTTCATTTAAAGAGGGATTGTTATTCTCACTTTTTCACCACTGCACTTTCTCCTTCAGACCAGCACAGCACCAAGGTCTTTATGTTCTTCATGATTGGAGCTGTGGGTGAGTAGGGAGTGCTGGGGCTGGGTGTGATGGTTGTACTGGGATTTGCCTGGACATTGCAATCGGTATGTGACACTTGTGTTGGGGTTCCAGTGCTCTGCTATATCACTGGTAAAACAAAATTCCCTGTATCACCAAGTATCCCAAATAAGCAAATTGACATTAAGCATCCACCCCATGGAGTGGGATATCTAACAGATCCACGCTGGGAGCACAGGGCTGTACCTCTGGACCTGCACCTTGTGCCCTCCTGCCAGCCCCTTCCTGCCTGGCTCCTCAAATGCTGTCCTGCCACATGTGCTCCCATCATTCCAGTCACTACAACAAAATAAATTATCCACTGATGCTCCTGAGAACGGTGTGGGAGATGCCTTTGGGCAGCACCCATCACACCCGGGCCACGGGCCTGGGAGCTGCTGCCACATTTGACCAAAGGTGGGTAGGCAGCTGCCTGGAAGTGCCCAGCTCCATACTGCCACCCCAATACCTAATGACTAGGGGAAGTTCCTGAGACCCTTCAGCCCACCCTGATTACCCTCAGACATGCAGCATCAGTGGTTTTTCCTTCCAGCCTCCCTGCTTCTGCAGCAGCTCGTCCTTCAGCTGCAGGATCTAACAGGACAGGAGAGACATTCCCAGCCCCAAGGCACCTGTGGGTTCCCTCAAGTTCCAGATGCTGGGGAGCAGCTTGACACTGTGGGACTCCTTTCTCTCTGGCTGTGCTGGCCCTGCTCCCAGGGGCTGATTGAGCACATGGGAGAAGGGAGAGCTTCCATGGGGTTGGCTCTGATGCTCCTTGTCTCTAGATGATTGCACAGAGCTGGAAGGCACAAATGCCCCCGGGCTGGGACTGGTACATAAACATAACCAGCCATTGTGACACGTTACCAAGAGCCTTGTGCAGCTGGGAACAGCCTTGCTGTAGTGCACTTGGTGTGATAAGCAGCCAGCACCAGAGCTGAGGTCTAAGGGGAACGAAGCTGCTGGTTTTCTTAGCAGAGTAACACACACTCCTGGTCCAGAGATGTAGGGAAGCCCCAAGGCTCATTGAGACCGAGGACATCCCAGGAGCTGGAGTCACTATCAGGGTGGGGAAAGGCTTCAAGCCCAGTTACAGTTGCCCAAAGGCATTGGGGGGGGGGTCCAGTTCCTAGCACAAGGAGAAAAAAGATAAATAAAATGAAGAAATCTGTTGGCAGCAACTCAGGGCCGAGCGCTGGGGCCCTCCTCCTCTGTGTGTGTGCTGAGGGTGTAATTAGCAGCCAGTAATAAACCCCCACCTGGCACAATGCCAGCCAGGGGTTGGGGGTGTGTGTGTTACCATATGTCTCTTCATTAAAAGCTTTAATTACAGAGAGGAAATGCTGATGGCAGCCCACATGCTTTAATTTCTCCCTCCCTCAGTGGCAATCCCACGGTGGCTGGGGACTGCTGTCCCCACCCCACAGCAGAGCTGAAGGGCCCAGCAGGGCAGAGAGGAGATGCTCATGTGGCACCATCCCACATAAAGGTGAAAAAAACCCCTATCATGCCAAAAATGTTTATTTCCCAGGCATTTTAACTGGCCCAGGCTGAAGCAACAGCATCCCCCTTCCTGACCCACAGCCCTGAGAAACCTCCTTGGCCACAAAACCAGCGATGGGCCAGCAGGAGACAGACAGGTGCTGGGAGGCTCCAGGAGTTATCCCAGCTGGAATGCAAGGTGGCTCTCCTCTGTGGTTGCACATCACACACCAGAAAATCAGATGGGGGTGAAAGTTCCAAGCACCTCAGTGGGATTTACAGAGAGCTGCCCAGGTGCTTCCCCCACCCTGCACCTTGGCCCTGGCATTAAACTAAACAGGGCACAGAAAAGGGAAATTCAGGTCACATTGGTGGTAAAACATTGATTTACTGCAGTGCAGAAGCTCAGTCAGGGCTTGGCTGCTGACCCAGCTGTCCTTGCTGGGCCCTCCCCAGAGGCTGCTTTAAGAAAGAAAACAGTAAACACCTTTTTCCAACTCAAAAAGAAAAAATAATAATCTTTTTAATGTTTGGCAACAAAAGGGATCACTTTCACACTTAACTCTTTTTTTTTTGTTTGTTTTTTTCTTTTTCCCTCCTAATTAAACCATGGGAAAGAGGGAGTGTGATTACAGCCCCTGTGGAGGGAAACCCTGGAGGAGTCCCTGCAGCTCGGTGTGGAGCAGCACAGATAAGAAAGGGAGAAGTCTGTAAGGATTTCTGCTGGTTGGGGCTGTGTCTTCTGAGGGCTGGTGACTCCCCCACCACTGGGACCAGGAAAAGCCACACTGGTTGGTTGCAGGGCCCTGCATGGCTTTGGGTGCTTCCCTGGCTCTTCATCCTGCTCCCAAACCCATCCTCCCCACGCTCCCGTTAGCTTTAAGTGGCAGTCACATACCTGGGACAACAAAATGCACTTCTGAGGTTGCTTTATCTCCACCTTGGCTCTAACTAAGGACTCAGTCTTTTGCTTTAAAACCTTTTTGCTTTAAACCTGGTTTGTGTCTGGCCCATGCCCAAACCCCAGGCAGCATCTGCTTACCAGTACCCAAACCTGCAGTCCGTCAGGACACACGCCAGCACCATACCAGACCCAGCAGTCTCATCCGTTGCTGGAAATCATCATGGGGAATTGAATTTCAGCCTGACAAGAGAAAAAAACAAACAGAATCACAGAATCATAGAATTTTTAAGGCTGGAAATGACCCCTAAGATCATCCAGTCCAACCATTAACCTACCACCACCAAGTCTACCCTTAGACCATGTCCTCAAGCACCGCATCTCCCCGTCTGTTAAACACCTCAAGAGATGGGGACTCAACCACCTCCCTGGGTAGACTGTTCCAGAAACCCAAATAAACATATAGAGGAATAATGTTGAGGCAAGATTGAGCCTTTGGAGCTCCTGTTCCTGTATGCATCCTGCCATGTGCTGATGCTCCAAACCTGGACACCTTCGACCTGGAGGTCACATCTGTGACTGCTCTGCTTGCTGTCCTCACCCCCACCAGTGGCTCTGAGTATTTCTGTCCCCTTTGCTGTGCAGCTCCTCAGCCCAACACCTTGCTACATGCCCTCTGTCTCAGCAGCCATGGCTCCCATCTGCTTACTTCTGGGGGTTTTATCACTTCTCATTTCCCTGTGGAAAGGAAATTCTCCCCCTGCTTTGCCTCACTTATCCCCCCGGGCTGTTACGACTCCTACGTGCACAGTTCAGAATATTATTCCCTCCTGTCACCTTAATTTCTAATAATTAGTATTTGGTATAATGCTATAGCAGAAGTCAGCTCTTAATGAATATTATAATAAGCACTAAATTATAATTTACTGCTCAAGAAATCCACTTTGAAACATAGCCCATTTAAAAGAAAATTAGCGAGGAGCAGCTTGCCAGCCCTTTACCTGCCTGAATCAAACCCCAAATCGAGTCCCCAGCGAGATCCTAAAGTTTCCATAAACCCAGGGGACATTTCCTGGCCGAGGACACATCTGTGACCACGTCTCGGGGCTGGACACAGCAGTGACAGCGACCTGACCCGCCGAGCTGGAGCAAGACGCTGCATCCCGGGGAACAAGCAATTATGTGATTTGGGTATTTAACGTTGGGCTTTTCCTCCCTTTTGTGGTGCTGGCTGCAGTGGGTCCAGCCCTGTTGCTATGGCACTGGGGCACGTCTGGGCTTGTTTTCCTGAGGTCATCACGGGAATCGCTTCTCGGATAGCACAGGGACACGGGGCACCTTCCTCACCCGCTGGGGCTCAGCCGGCCAGGATCGCTGCAGCACTCCGAGACCCGGCTCCAAAGGGGCTTTCAGTTCCTCGTCAGTAATATGGCATTGGTGTGCTAGAGGCAAGCTAGGAAACCCAACTGGGGGGAAATAAGGAGGATGAAAAGTTTAAAGTGATGTCCCTTGAGCCCGTGGGAGCTGGTGACAGAGCTCATCCCCCTCTTCCAGCGCCGAGTCAGCATGTGCCCTTTGACAGCCACTTCTGCATGTGGATGTCCACCCTCATCACCACTCCAGAGAGGGTCAAAACAAAAAGGCAAAGGCCTGATTTGTTTGGAATAAACATTCCCAGGCACAAAACAAAGCTGCATGGCTTATAAAATCCAAGCAAACCCCCCCCACACACCCTGTTTTAACCAGGGCTGCACCTAAGAGATGGCAACTGCTTTATCCCTCGTTACACGTAACAGGGCCATGAAGAGCTCAGTGCTTGCAAAATAAATGCCAAGTTTTTGTCTTAGTGTGGTTTGCTGGGAAACACCAATCACCCTCTGTGTGTGCAGGCTGCTGCTGCCAGGAGAACAGGCAAGTGAAGCTGTAACATCCTAACTGGAAGCCTGGACACCCTTTGTTATCCTCCTCCGGCTGTCAGGGGAGGTGCAAGGACTGGCTCAGGCAGGGCTGTTGCTGTGATGGGATGAGTTTCCCAGCACACAACTGGCTTAAGGCACAAAGGGGGCTCTTGCTTTCTTCAGGGAGGGAGGAAATGGAAATCAGGGATTTCCCAAGCTGCACCCACTCTTGGAGACTTCGCTGAAGCAGGGAGAATGACAAAGCCCACTTAGAAACAACAGGAGTTATTCAGGAAAACTGAGGGGTCACCCCCCAGTGCATCCCCTGCTGACAGCACAACAGCAAGCAGCCCAGCTCTACTGGAAAAACACACTTCAGGATACAACATGACCAAATTTCTTCTATTTCCATTTACTTTTGCTGTCCATGCACAGCGGAGGTGCTGGACCTGTGTGGGAGACCACCCCTGGCTGGAAAGATTTTGGTCTCCCCATTTCTGACCCTTGATGCTGAAGCCACAAACATCAGCTCATGGGGTGGGGGAGCAGAACCTGGTTTGCTTAACCCAAGGGACCGAGCACGGAGCCACCTGAGCGATGAGCAGGGGACACAGGGCCTGGCTGCTCCCTTCTGTTCAGGACTTGGTTCCTCCTGGGCAGCTCATGTGTGACTCAGCACAGGCTGCAAAAAGCATCAGGAACACAAATACTGCCCAGGGCAGATCAGCTGACCCCAGAGCCAGGTCCCTGCAAGGACTTTGTACCTCAGGTCCTTTTGCTTTCAGGCTCAGAGGGTGCTGGCAGCTTCTGTACCTGTAAATGACACCCACCCGTAAAGGAACGGCCGTGTTTAGCAGTTACTGGGCTCAGGGAGTGTCTGTTTGGGCTGACCAGTAATGACCAGTGATGACAGAGATGCCTTAACTTGTTGTTGTTTTGAATTTGTTGGTATGAGGAGGAGACAAGAGCAGTGTCTCCACACACCCACAGCGCTGTGGGACCCGCCGGCCAGTCCCACCCAGCAGCACCAGAAAAGCCCAGGCTCTGCTGAGGTTTCCACACCGTGCTGAGTTAATTATCCAGGACAACCATTCCTTGGAAACAAATGCAACTAAAACAAGACAACTCCAACACATTACCAGTTGGCCACGAGGCTGAGAAGCACAATGGGTCCCTCATCCAGGGAAAAGCCTGAGGGGGAAGAGCAGGGCTGGAGGGTGGAAGCCCTGCGGGAGCTCAAAGCACAGCGAGGGCTGGAGCAGCAGGGAGCGGGCGAGAGCCGGCAGCGAGCGCCACGTCAGTCGTTTCTGTGTGCTTTATTGTCGGTTTCTCTTCAGTTCTAGAGTACAAAAGCATGCAAAAAATAGCCTCTCTATTCATGGTACATATTTACAGTGCAATGGCCACGTGCCATTACAGTGCTGAGTTCATATACATCGTGCCTGAATTACAGCCGAGGACGTACAGAGTCATGGATTTAACATCACGTACAACAGGCTCGAATATGGACACAGCAGGCCTATACATCAGGAGCAGCAGCAAAATTACAGCACAGAGGATCTGAATTACATCCTTGAGAGTTGAGATTGATTTTTTTTTTTTTTCCTTGAATTTACACTAATTTTTGTGGAACGCTTTGACTCGTGGCTTGTGGTTACTGAGGGCCTGGGCGTCTGCTGGCAGCGGCTCTGAGTGTTCATGGGGAGGGAAGGAGACAGGTAGTGGCTGGCTCTGAAGCTCCTTTCCTGCTCTTGTCCCACAGGAGGCTGTGTTCAGAGTAACAGGGACATGGAATAATCCAGCTTAATTGAGGCTGAGAGAGACCTGATCCAAGCATGATCTTCAGTAGGAGGCTCTGGCCAGGAAGGAAATCCCTCTCACTGCTCTGCTCAGCCAACAGCGCTGCAAACGTGCCCTGGTGAAGCAGAGATGTTCATCTGACCTAAGGTAGATGCTCACACACAAACCCCACTATCAGCTTTCCAGTCTCAGTGTTCTGGCTGGACACTGACACACTGGTGCTCCCAGCCAGGCACCCTCTAACTCACACAGCCACCCCTGCCCAGAGACACGCTGCAGAGGCTGCCATCCCTGCAGCTGTTCCACAGCCCTTGCATTAGCTGCAGCACCAAAGGGTGACTTGGAATTGAGTGACAGCTCCTCACCCATCCAAAGGTGCTGCGTGGTGTAAAAAAGCCCAAAGCACCAGCTACAGGAGGGGCACGAGGGGCTCTGAGCACAAGCAGCTGAGACCCTTAGAGTAAGCCTGGGTCTCCAAGGGGCTGGGATGAAGCTCCTGGGCTGGTGGGACAAAGCTCCTGGTTTTCTTGGGTGAGAGATGAGATGGAAAGCACCGAGCTGGAAAGAGCAAACAAGCTGCCCCAGCCATAGAAATGGAGAAAAACCTCCCTCAGCCCCTTGCTGCAACATAAAACTCCTCCCACCAGCTCCCCCCCTGCAAGTCTGGCGATAAATAAGGAACTAAACCCTGTTCTGGGGGTCATTTCATCGAGCTGCAATTTTGTGTGCAGCAGCTACACCACCCCCCACCGGTCTCCCCTCGGATGTGGCCATACATAACAATGGCTTTCCCAGGACCAACCCCACTGACACCTGACCTCCAGCCACTCCCACCTTCCCCATTTTATTTCCCAGGAATATTTTCCAGGGCAGGATTTCTCAGACCAGCCTGTGCTGGTGCCTGAGGCTGGCTGCAGCCCCCCCTGGCCGGACCCACCGCCAGGACACTGCGTGGTCACACCCACAAACCCGCAGCCGACCTGAGCTGCTCCCTTGGCACAAATCTCCAGGTGAACTTTCAGCTCAAGCTCATGGATTCTCTACCCTGCAAGATGCAAGAAGTGCAGCAGCATCCCGACAGGAGAGGTTGGCCCAGATGACAGGAACAAGATCCAGAACTGCTGCCAGCAGAGGATAGGTCTGGCTTATCCACTGTCAAACCAAAAACGTGTCAAGGACACATGGCACTTCCCTGCCTCTTGCTGGGCAGTTTGCTGCTTGAGTCTCAAGGCACTGAAACACTATAACTCATCCCTGTCCCATCACACTGACTGTGAGAGGTCACTTAGTTTCTCCTGCAAGCCAGGCTACCCCACGCTGTGATTTCCCACAGATACATCTCCAGGAACCACCAGCCAGAGCAGAGCTTCCCAAAACAAGTCTTTAGCCCAAGATCACCCCTCTCTGCAGGCTGGGGGCTCACCCCACACTGCAACCTCCCTCCCTGCTGTGGGCCATGGAGCTTGGCCCCAGCCAGCCCTGAGGACACCAGCACCCAAGCACCCATCTGCCTGTGAACTGGGGAAGAGAGTTTACTCCTGGCACTTCCCCAGGGCTGCTCAGCCCTGTCCTGGTGTGCAGAACATGGTCATGGCCCAGCACTTGGTCCCCATTACAGACCAGTTTGCATCCAGACACCATCCCTTCCTCAGGCAGTGGTTCCTCCTGCCCAGTCCTTCCTCCTGCAGGGCTCCCCGTGCCATCTCAGACTTGCCAAGTCCCCAATCTCTCCCCCTTTTACCAGTGCTTAAATCCTCACCTCCAGGCAGCTGGCTCCAAGCACACACATGAGCACACCAGCCCATGGGACGTATCGTGGCACTTGACTGAAGCAGAACCTCAGGCCCTTGGAGGATGCTGAGCACAGGGTTGGTACAGGCAGGATTTACCACTTGGATGTGAGTGATGCAAAGCACCAGCCAGAGCAGTGCTCCTCTCCAGGATATAATCCCTTTGCCTGCTTTAGAAATTGAAGGTCTCCTTAATTAAAGGCATTAAGTGCAATATTGTTGCCCAGTTTGCAGATATTTACAGGCAAGATGTGTGGCAGAGCCCTTCTGGGCACCACACTGAAGTGGCTGATGACCAGTGAGGGGAGGCAGCAGGCTGCAGACTGCAAAGCCCAGTAAGGAAAACGTTGGGAAACACCAAACTAGACTGGAGCAAGCAGCATGGGAACACCAGTATGCCAGTGGCTACCAACAATCCTCCTACATGTATCCCCTTGCACAAAAAAATTAGGGGACAACATCCCAAGCCCTCAGGATTAACCTAAAAAAAAGACAGTAAGATGGTTATGTAGGAACCACATTTAATTGTGTCCTTTATTTATGTACTATAAAATAAGAACCCAATCCCATTGGCTTCCCAGGGGTAAGTTCAGACCCCACAAAGCTCAAAGGAAAATATTGACATGTATTTCAGTGGATTGATGTCATTGTTTTTTACTCTGAGTGCAAGAGTGCAATTCCTTATTATGTACACAGTCTGTACAGCCACCAGCCACCACAAGAGCTGCGTGTGCCCTTTTAAGTGCTCTCTCTCACCTGCTGTGGAGCTGTAGAGATGAAGCTTCTAATCCCAAGGTTAGAAGCAATCTATGGATAAAATAGCAGCATCAGCACGTGCATAAAAATTACAGTCTCAAAATAAAATGAAGAATTAAAGCCTTAAAAAAACCCCAAAAGATCAATTTTTGATCTCATTTGCGTTCTGTAGCTTTCCTGGGTCTAAAAACCCTCCACCAACACCTTCCACGCTGGGGAACGCTCCCGGTTCAGCTCGTTTATCAGGAAATTAGAGTTTAAAACCATCAGATGCATAATTTTGAAGGAGCTAAGAGATGAGCAAAGGGAAGGAAACCACCTTCACATAAAATAAACCCCAAACCTGCCACTTCTCCACCTTGCAGAGCCAGGGTGCAGGTGACAGAGCAAGCCCAGCTCCTTGGGATCAGCCGTGTCCTCGGTGCACCAAACCCTCCCGTGTACCAGCATGTGGTTTTGCTCTGGATCTCTGCAGCCTTCAGAGGCTCATTGTGCACCACAGGGAATATCAAATACTTCTGTTTTACAACACTGCCCTGACTGACACCATGGAGGCTGGTGGGATTTACACCCAGCAAGACTGAGGGATAAGGAGGAGGGGGAGAAAGAAGAGAGAAGGAAAGGCAAAGCGTGACAGCGCTCACTCCCAAAGGAAGATCTCATCCTCCCTCACCCACACCCACAGGAATTCTGCCATCCACTCCACCAGGAGCAGGACGTGTCCTGGTACATAAAAGAGCTTTACCCATGCATGAAATAAAACAATTGTCCCCTGATATAAAACCTGGCTCTGATGTCAGTTTTGGGTTTTTTTCCTGAAACAGAGAATGCAAAAAAGCAAGGAAGAAGTCTCCAGGGAGAACATGTGGTTTGCTGCGTTACAAATAACACCCCATTCATCAGCCAAGGTGCCCAACTAGGAAGCCCACAGGTGAAGCACAAGTGGAGAGCAAGGCACACGGAGGAGCGCACGGACACCTGGCACAGGGCACGGAACGCAGCCGCCCAGGAGGCCGAGGCCGCCCTCTGCCACCCGAGGACTTGCTCTTCTTATTGCTGCTCTGTTCCTCCTTCCTGGTGTTCTGTGTTGGTCCATTTTGGTTGGGAGGTTTTTTTTTGTTGTTGTTGGCTTGTTTTGTTTGTTTTCCTTTGCAGGCCCCGGACTCGGGGATGAGGGCAGATGTGTGCTACACAACACCATGATGGGTACAACAGCAGCAGCACGTGAGAGACCAGCCTGCAGACAGCCAGGCAGCTTCAGGATGTAGCTTCATCTTCACAGACATCAGGCAGCTCCGGGTCCCGGCCTCCTTCTCTGCTCCCTTGTTTTCTACATGAACATTAAGGAAACACAGAGGTTACAAGCACGCAGCAGTGCAAGAAACAAAGCACCTGGTGTTTTTGCAACAGGTAACCCAGGTCAAACAGCACCAATATGAAGAGGGAACAGCAAAGAACCAGCCTGTTGCTCTGGTACCACAGAAAGAGCTGAGCAATATCCCATCCTGACGTGCCACAGTGCTGCGCGACTCGTGCCTCTGCGCTCGCTTCGTCCCTGCGCCCCGAAGACTGAACTTGGCACTTCCCTGAGTGTCTTTCTCCCAGCTGCAGCAGCACAAGGGTGCAGACCAGCAGCAACATTTCAAATGATTGAGTCTGTGTTTGGGGAGTTCAGGTTTGCTGTTCATTAATCTGATTTTTCTGAAGATCAGAAATGGCTCAATCCCCATAACTGCTTCTCCAAAGCCCCGCTGGGAACGGCAGCAAAACCATAATGCTTCCACCAGAACCCAACTGGTTTGATTTGGGTTTCTGTGAGCTTGCCTGGTCCCCAAAACAGCTCAGCACCTGAGAGCAGCAGTTCTTAAAACAGCATGTGCACCATGATTCCTCCAGCCTGCTCCCCCTACTCCTAATTTTCCTTATCTTCCTATGTGGAAGGCTCAAACTGTGCTGTGGTGGGATGGGCCAGCCAGGATGTCACCCCCCACCTCTGTCAGAGGGGAGGCAGGCTCAGAGCCACATGGCTGAGCCACGAGTGGAGACATTGTGGCTGATGGAGCATTTGGCTGGCTCAGGCTGGGGGTGGGTGGGTTTACAGGCTCTGAGCTGAGCCAGCCAGGCTGGCAAAGCCTCAGCTGTGCTGGCAGCCACATCCACCCCAGGCCCAGCAGCGCTGCCGGGTGCGGTGTGACAGCGTACGTGCAGCCACCGCTTCCCCGGACGCGACAGCCCCAGCATGTGGTACCTGCTGTCTGCTCCGGGAGCCCGTGGGCAGCCCAAGCCTCACTGCCAGTGATTCACCCCAGTGCTGCACCCCAGTGCTGCAGTGTGCCTGTGCCACCTGCTCTGCTGGGGCAAAGCCAGCGCTGGCAGCCTGCCTGCCCTCCAGCAGTGACATCTCCACCAGCCTTTAAAGGCCACCTAGTCCCACCCCTGCAGTGAGCAGGGACATCTTCACTAGGTCAGGTTGCTCAGAGACCCATCCACCCTGACCTTGAATGTCTCCAGGGATGGGGCCTCCACCACCTCTCTGGGCAACCTGTGCCAGTGATCCACCACCCTCACACTGAAGAACTTTTTCCTAATATCCAACCTAAACCTCCCCTTTTCTAGTTTCAAACCATCCCCCCTAATCCTATCACTCCGTGCCCTCGTGAACAGCTCTTCCCCAGCTTTCTTACAGGCACCTCTCAGGGACTGGAAGGTCACTCTTGGGTCCCCCCAGAGCCTTCTCTTCTCCAGGCTGAACAAGCCCAACTCTCTCAAGCCTGTCTTCACAGGAGAGGTGCTCCAGCCCTTGGATCATTTTTGTGGCCTCCTCTGGTGACACCTCCAGCACCAATCCATACCACCCCACAGCAGAGACCTATGGCAGGCACCTGAACCTGTTTCACATCATGGAGATGTGAAGGTATCACTGTGTAAAGGAGTGATACCCCCAAGCCTCCGTGCTCCCAAGGTGTCTGGCCATGCTCATGCCACCCAGCTGCAGGAGAACCAGTCTGTGTGGGCAAACTGCAGCAGTGGTGCCAGCACTGCCCCTCGAGTGGGACAGCCTGCAAAGAGCTGAATCACAGCCCACACCCCCGCTCCTGGGAAGCACTTCATTCCTCTCGGGGACAGCGCTTAATTCCTCGCCCGTGAATCCCCACTGAATCCCAATCATTTCCTTCCATCTCGGCTGGTGCTGGCCCTTCCTTTCTGCTGAGCACATGGACGAACTCTGGGAGCACATGGCTGCTGGTCAGGCTGTGCAGTCCCTCCTGAAACACATCATGAATGAAAAAGGGCCGCTCTTCATCAGGAATTTCTCTATGGCAGCAGCGGTCACCACCAGTGCCACACCAGTCCCCATCCTCCTCCACCTGCCTTCTCCTAACTGGTTTTGGAGGATCTCAGCAAGTCCTTCCTCACTCAGAGCTGGCAGCATCCTGGCTCTGGCTCCTCTGTTTGCCTGTGAGCTGTAAACCAGGCCAGCCAGAGTTCCCAGAGCTGCTCCCAGAAGTATCAGGAGGTGTGTGGGTATTTACCAGCCTCTCACCGTGAGCAGATCTCCCCAGGTCTGGGGACCAAACCCTGGGGCTTCACTCCGAGATGTGTGTAAGCAGTTCCTCACAGTTCACACTGGATGTTATTTAGTTATTTAATGAGTTAATTGGATGGACTGTTCCCTAGAAGGGCCTGTGCCACCAGTCTGAGAAATGACTGTGATTTAAGTCCTGGCTGGGGTGGGGGGTGGTCACACAGAGCTGTGTTTTGGTCAACCCAGAGCCCTCCCAGTGTGGCATCAGAGGCAGAAGCGCAGGGGGTGGTGGAGCAGCTGGAGCAGAGATGCCTCCAGCTCTGTTTCTTTTGTGTAACCACTAAATATTCAACCTGAACCCAAATGACAAAGCTCAGCCCCAGCTTCTCCCAAAGTCTTCCTCTGTGAACATGGGGCCGAGCAGCAGTTCCTGCTCAAACCCACCTGGCTTTTTCCACCCCTCCCTCCCCAAAGAAGGCTGAAACACAAAGGAGCAATGACTACTACTACCATACACATAAACATTAGTGTCACACACAGAGAATTAGTGCAGTAGAGCTGCTCCTACAGGAAGGAAGGATGGAGCCGAACGCTCTCACTACCACACAAATCACAGGGGCTGAGGAGAGGGGACACGTTTCTACAGCACCCAGGGGAAACACAAACACTGAATTACCTTAAAGACGGATGCAAATACACAGATGCGTTTAAGAGTCTGTCCCTGAGAGCAGAACAGGGAGACAAAGGCAGAAAGTGATCATGGAGGTGATGGCAGCAGGCAGAGGAGTGTGTCTGCACCTAGTGAGTGCAGCGACGGAGCGAAGGGAGGACGCGGTGTCAGTTTACTGGCAGCTCGAAGGACAGACGAGCTCAGGCACTGGAGGCGCCGGGACAAACCCGCTGGTGAAAGCTGGGATTGAATCCAGCACATCCCTCATGTCCCATCGGCATCTCCGCAGCCGCTTTTGGCAGCCGAACCCTGGGAATTTCCCCGCACAAAGCCCCCTTGAGGCAGGTACCTCTGTGTGGGTTTGGGAGAAGCCGTTTGTGCTGGGAGACCTGGCTCAGCCATGGGTTTACATCCCTCTCCCTCCTGGCTTCCTCACACCTAACACAGGCAGTAAAGTCCCCAAGGGCAGTGGCAGCAATTTTGCTTTTCTGGGATGAGGCTGGAAGCAGGGTGGGATTTCTAAATACAGACTGACCCCCCATCAGGAGCTGACAACCCCATTTCATCAACAGCAATAGCAGCCATAATGGGGAAGTAAATTGGGTCTGTCAAAACACAGCAATTAATTTGATAGGTAGTAGTTGCACTAAATGAGAGTAATAAAATGTGGTGAAGCCAGTGCTGACTCAATTAGGAGAAGTCTGGAGCAGGCAGAAGCAGCACAGCAAACGCTGCTAACGGAAGCCCAGAGCTTGGCTGCGGCTGCTGAGCAGCCCAGTATAAAAATATCCTGCAACTGGGAAGCTTAGAAACGATGGGTTACCTCTGCAGCCACTGTTAGTGACAGACTCGACCGTGGCCATGGTCCTCAGGACCTGTGAGGCCCAACAAATCACTGCAACTTCCAAGAGATCCTGCATGAAGGAGAGGACCTGGAGCTGCCCAGACGTCTGGTGCCGGCGACCACACGGCTCATGGCAGCACTCACAGGGCTTCCAGGCCTCACACTGCAGAACAAGTAGTGCCAACCAGGGACACCTTGGCTTTCCCTTCCACCTGGTGAACCTGCCTGACACTCAACAGCTGCCTTTTAACTTTTCAGTGCCATTATACAGAGCAGTAACTAACACCCAGGAGAGAATTTGCTTCTACCAGATCTAAGGAGTGCTAAAAAACCCACTCTCTCCTCCCAATACTCATTTAAGAACAATTTCAAATCACTGGTGTCTTAATGGTGTCCTCCAAAGGAGCGAAGCCTGAGGCAAACACAAAAGACCTCCTGCTGTCCAAAAGACGTGCAGCTTCTGCACGAGGCATCTCCAGGAACAGAGCCCAGCACACCATGTCCACATAATGTGGGCAGAAATTAAAAAAGATAAATAAAGGAATTCAACCACATGATTTACACTTTCCTCCTCTCCAAATCCCAAAGTATGAGCTGTTAAACCAGCTTCTCTCTCCTCCTAGTTACTTAAAGGACAGATCCATTTTAAGAACCATCAATTAGGCATCAAATACCAGAAAGGAGACTTGGCTGTCAGAGGATTTCCTGCAAAATATATTCCTGGTATGGGCACAGATGTAAGATCCTTCAAGCAGCAGTGAGTGGGACTCTGGCAATTTCACATGCAGCCTAATTAAATAAATTGAATGTGAAACCAGAGTTTTCTAATTGCTTTTCTTTTTTTCTCATATAGAAACACAACAGATTATTTTCCTCCTGTAACTAGAAGGAGATGCAATATTATATGAGCTGATTTATCTCTCTCCAAAGCCAGTGCCACTGAGGAGGAGCAGCTCTCTGGTGGAGAGCTTGGGAGAGCTCATGGCTCGTTTTTCCTGCAAACAATCCCAGGGCAGCCCGGGCAGCGATCGGCGATGGCTGCAGCACTGACCCCCTGCAAGCAGGAACTCTGCAGAGCCTTTATGCTGCAACTGCATTACCTGTTCCTGGCAGGCTCCAGGAATTCAGTCATCCAGACTCACTCAAAACTTATTTTAACTGTGTGACAACCCACTGTGAATTAAGAACTGGACAGGTATTGTGTGTAGCTCTGTTTGCCCCTGTGCAAATAACACTGGAATCAAGAGAGAACTCACTGAGCAATGAACATTCCCATTTAGACTCATTTTGTTTAAAATCAATGTCATTAGATTCAACAAAGCTCTTTAAAGTTGAAGTAATTCTCATTAGATTCAACCAGGACAACACTTGTCAAAGTCTNTACAACTACAACATTCCTTAAAAAAAAGCATCACTACTATACTGCTTAACATACAACACAATTTGTTGAAAAGAGATTTAGCCAAACAGAAGGGTTTTGAGATGGATTCTCAGAGCTCCAGTTGTGCATGATTTAATTTAAGATAAACTCATTTGTTACTGACAAAAATTTGCACTGATGGCACAAGAGTGAAAAATGAAGTGCAGAGGTCAGTGCAGTGGAGAACTGGCACGTTCAAAGCCCAGCCAGAGTCTTTTTGGAGATCTCTAAGCACTTATGCTGCTGGGCAGAGATCTGGCCCTGACCTGACATGTCCTTGCAAACCAAGGGCACGGGGCACAGCAGCACCACAGTGGAAATTACACATGGTTTTCAAAAACCTTTTAGTATCATCCTGTACACAGAGCCCGAATGCAAATATGAGGCTGAAATGAGTAGAGACAGGTAAAGATGCTGGGTTTGTGTAAGCCAAGAAGAATTTGATGAGCAGCTTTAGAGACAATAAAAGTGGAGGCTCATCTTGAAGGGCTAAACAGGTTTAAGAAGAGATTAGACACTGATAACATGGGTAATTTGAAACTTCACAACTACATTAGATAAAATTAACTGTGCTTGTTGTGAGCCGATAACGAAGCGCTCGGCTCTAGGCAGGGCCCAGCCATGCTGCAAGGATCAAGTAGTTTCCCCACCAGAAGATTATTTCATCACATGAGCTTTCAAGCACCTTGAATGAAGATAGAAGGGAAGAGATCCCTTTTGCACACAGACTCAGGGTACCAGAGGATGAGACCACCTTGGGAATCAGCTCAGGAAGGGCTTAAAAAGCAGAAACCCTGCCCTGCTCTGAGCTGGCCGTGCTGCACAGCACGGAGCCCACAGTCTATTTGCTTCACATTTAGCAAACGTTTCCCCATCACTGAGCAAGGCAATGCAGTGACCAGGAATGATACTGAAGATATGGGCAGGGGCATGTGTCAAATTAGCAGTAACTAATTTGGAAGGCAACGAGCCAAGAGGGACAAATGAGGACAAATCCCTTTGCTAAGCTGGCAGAGGAGCTGTGACTGCCATGCTCTTCAGAGAACATCCCCACAGCAGTGCTCAGTCTGTGGGGTGTGTAACTGTTAAACTGCTGTCTAGTGACTTAAACTGGTCCTGGACTCAAAGGCAAAGCCTTTAGTGAGTCTCTGATACACAGTTGGGCCCTAAAACAGCAGCATCCTTAAGTGAGCTGAGCCCCTAAAACCCCAGACACCCCTGTGAGAGAGACAGACTCCCCTGTTGGCACTGTGTAAGGGCTGGGAGAGCCTGAGCACACCCTCATGGGAGGCTGCTAGGCATGGCACCGGGGTTTTGGGTGGAAAAGGATCATTCTGGGACAACACAGCTTTGGTGTGAACTGCAGCATCACAGTTTCTGTAGGGCGAGAACACGAAAATAACTGTCCTGGGTCAGGCTACTGCTCTGTTACATACTGGCCTGATGGCCCAGAATCCTGGCCCTGAAAGGGATGGGAGGCACCATGATGGAGAAAAAGTAATGGATAGAGAAATTCTCCCCCCACTCCTGTACATCCAGACCACTGTGTTTAAAATGTGTTGATGAATCTAAGAGTAATTGCTTTGTCTACTTGCTTTTTAATCCTGATACAGCCATTTATATTTATTTATAGCATCCCAAATATCCCACTGCACTGGTTTCCATCGTTTCATAACTGCTGTATGAAAAAATCCTGTGTTTTCTGAAATGAAAAGGCAATGTCACAGTGTTTTCCACTGCCTGCCCACGCATCTCCAGTGTCTCTGCCCAGACCTGGGCCACAGACAAACCACATCATCTCATTTAGAGTTTATAACACACACAAAGTGCTCCTCTGGTGCCTTTTCCATTGTCCATGAGAGAAGAACGAGTTCACCAAACTCTAATGGACCTCTGATCACAGTGTATTACAAACTAACATGTTCAAAACCAGACAGGTGTAGAACCTTACACGTGCTTAGGCCCAACCCATCTTACAGGGAGAAATGCACCCACTAAACGGGTATTTAGGCTCTTTTACTGCATTGCAGTTCAATTGTAGAGAACATGAGGTAGAATTTAACCTCAGTATTTGATTTAAAGCAAGTTTTATCCTTAAATGCTACAGAAAAGGTTTGTGAACTGCTTCCTTCCCTCCCCACACCTCCCCCTGCACGAGCAGCAGGGCTGTGTATACATACGTACATCAGGAGGTTCCCTGGAGCAGACATGGACCTCTCCTCCCGCCGGCTCTGAACCTCAAATGGATTTCCAAAGGAGCGTTTTCTCAGCATGGCCTTCACTAGGATCTTTGAGAGAGAAAAACAGACCAGTGAGAACAGCAGGACTGACATACACCCCCCTCCAGCTAGTCTGAAGGAGTCCAACAGCTTCTTTAATGATGCATCAGATGTTTAATAGAAACACAGCCAGAGCATCGACTAGGGAAACCCTCAGAAGAGCTCCCTGACTCCCAGGCAGCACCCACACCATCCCCTTGGCAGTGAGCTCAGACCTCTGGACACAGCCCATGGCTGGCAACAGGTGAAGCAGCTGCTGCTGACACTGCCTGCCATGTATGGTGGCCCAAGCCCAGGAGGAGGAGGCACCAGAGCTCTCCTGAGACATCTTCCAAAGGCAGAGACTACCTGGGGAGTGCTGTCACCTACAGGCTGGAAGGCAAAGCTCAAGGGGCAAGGGAAAGGGTGGCTTTCACTCCCTTGCCAAGCTGTTGGGGCAAGTGTCTGTGTTAGCATCACACCACGAGCTGTGAAAACAGGTCCTGTGGTGTTCAGCATCTGTCTCCCCAGTATGAGGAACCCCCCAAGGGCACCTGCATTTAGTAACTCTCTGGAGGGAACCTCATCTGGCTCACACAAACTGCCTGGAGCGCTCTGAACACCTACTTAGGTTCCTCCAGGCTGTCAGGCAAGAACCAGCTATATAGTAATTGTCCTCTTCCTGCTACTCCAGCCAGTTCACCTCCAGGCTTGGAACCTTCATTCTGAGGATTTAATGAGCTCTCTTGCAAACTTTGGATTAAAGAAACAAAACATGCTTGGGACACTACTGGTGTTCAGGGCTGTCTGCTGCCAGACTCCTCTGAGGTGAGACCCTACAGCTCTTCTGAGAGCAGCCAGGCAGATACAAACAGGGCTGCTCACACAGTCAGGCCCTGCAGCCAGGCTTGGACATACCAGAAAGTCACACTGGGTTGAAAGGCCAAGTGTCTCATGGCAGAAGCACACGTGTACCCTCCCCAAACCCCCTTCACCAGCTTCAGCCAAGGTTCACACTCCTGAGACAGGCAGAGGATGTGGCTGTGGTTCATACACACCACAGCTGGCAAACTTGGGATGGTCTTCACAGAGTTCTTCACTTCCTCCTCGGTCACCTCCACCACCGTACAGTGCTCCTCCTCCAGCGGCAGCGGCTCCTCACCGCCCCTGGTCAGCCACGGATGCACCTGTGTGGGGTACAAGAGACAGCTGTGGGTGTCCTTCTACAGTGCAATGACACTGGTGGTGAGAGGGAGGTGTGGGCACAGGACTGATTATGGGGGTAAGACATTGGTACTGCTCCATTTTCCACTTCCAGTGACGTGTCCCAAGCAGCTCCCTTGGAATTCTGGTGCCAGGCAGACAGCATTACTGAGTGCCCAGCACTGTCCAGCCACTGCCAGCCATCAGCATCTGGGAAGGACCCAGTACCCTCTGAATCAAACTCAAAATGCTTTGGAAAGTCTGAGTTCTCCAGAGCCTTTTCACCCTTTTCTCTTGCATGCACACACCTCTTCTCGGGCCAGGCACGCTGGCTACCTGGGAGAACCAAGATAATCTACACAAACAAGGGTTTAGGTGCTTAAATTAGAGAACCTGGACTGGAGTATTGAGGCCTCATGCTACTTCAACAGCCTCCTGCCTGTGCAGAGATGTTACATGCCTTGCCAGCTGGGCATGAGACAAACCTCTACACATCCCCAGAGCAGAGAGAAGGGCATCATCACCACCCCTCCCTGTCACTGCAGCAGGATGGGGTAGGCTCTTCACTACCACATCCAGGGCTGGATGCTTTGCTGGCCAGGGAGAGCACCCTCAGTGTGCCAGAAAGACCTGCCTCCCCCTCCAGGATGAGCAGTCTCATCAGGGTGGATACTCGCTGCCTACCACCACTCCAATGAGTTGGATGAAGGCTTCCAGAGCGTTCTCCAAGGACTCAGCACTGAGCTGACAGCTACACCATGCTCTAAAGACCATTAACTATGCTTCTAATCACTCTTTTCCAAGGCACATCACCACATTCAGCATAAAGCTGCTTGGCCATCACCTCTCCTGGGACAACAGCAGAAGAAAGCTGCCCTTCTTCTACTGTCTTTCATGGGATGGTTTCCTTGGTTGAGAAGATGAGGAAAGCAGCACTCAAGGCCCTGGTGCTGAGCCCAGCCTGGTGCAGAAGACATGTGTCTTCTTGCTCAGGCACAAGTCCTCAAGCACACCAAGCACCTTCAACCCATGGCCAGGGCTAATATCTAGTACCCTCCTCTGCTCTTCTCCCCAGGGTTCTTACAAGACTCAGGTTCCCACATAAAACATCTGCAAGAGCTGCCAAGCGAAACCACTTAATACAGCTCTAAAGCACTTCCCACCATCATTGGGTATGGCCCTCTGGGCATGGAGGGAAGCAGTATGACATTCCTTCTCAAAGATCAACCTTCCTACTGCCAGCTTCAGAGGTGAGTGTGCTGGTGTTGTCCTGAGACAAAGGGAAGGAGAGCTGTGTGGCCTGCAGAGGATGCTGATGGATCTCCAGAAATCCTGAGAGCCTCCAGAAGGTCCAGGCCTTGGTGAGTGGGGGCAGGAGGACAGCAAGCCTGTGCTTGAACACAAGGAAGCCAAGCCTTGTGGAGCATTGTGTTCTACCAGTCTTATTGGTTCCCTGTGTTATTAAGCATCTCCCAAGTAAAGCTGATAAGAAGAAACGTGCTGCCTTGGGCCCGGTGGCCAGAGGAACACACTCCCAGCCCTGTAACACAGCTCCAACACTGCCAGCTCTGCAGCTAGCAGTCCCCATGACAATGCCAGCCCTCCTGGGGGATTCACTGAGGATCAGCCAGCTTCTGAGCAATTTTAATTTCAATAAGTAAACAAGAGAGCTTTTGTCAATATTCCCCAAGCAAACAGCAGCGACAGAGCTGTTACACGCTGCGAGATGAGCGCTCTCCCTCTCCGAGGCGGCGTGCCAGGGAGAGCTCCCAAAACAAACACCAGGAACAGCTCTGCCTCATTAGAAGGTACCAAAGGAATAATGAAATCAGCTGAGACAAGGCTGTAATATCAACACCCAATTTACCTTAATTTCAGGGACTGTTATCCTTGTTTCTGGATTTTTATCCAGCATGTGTAGGATCAGTTCTTTGAGCTCGTCGCTTATCTGGGCTCTGAGTGAAGAAAAGAGCAGCATACAGTTAACAAGGGAATTGCAAGTGCTCAAGGCATGCATGGTCCTTACTGGGGTTACTTGCTAGAGAACCTGCTCTGCTCAGAGGGGTTTTCTCTGCATGTCTGGCTTGTGGCAGGAAGGTCGGGTTGGCTGGGTCACTGTGAGGCATGGCTGTCACCGCTAGAGGGTCTGGTTATCCTGTTCCTCCCACTAGCACAGCCACACGCTCTCAGAAAGCAGGATGAGGGTTCAGATGAATGGATCCAAGGACATTTTTAAAGACAGCACGTTAAAGAGGAGCTGTGGAGAACAGATTTGGGGACAACAAAGTGTTACCGAGCGCAGAACAGGAGCCAGGCTCTACGGCATGAGAAGGGCACAACTTGATTTGCTGAATCTGCATCAGGAGCATCCACATGCTGGAGGAAACATCCCATCTGGCACTCAAGTTCCCTGCTAAGCTTGGGGGTCGTGGTAATTTCATTGCTTCCACAAATGCTGAGGGCATCCTGCTCAGTAGCTCACTATTTCCTACCTGTACAGCCCAGCCTTGGGGTACCATAAGGAGGGATCAGACGAGATTGAGATGTATATGTGATTTTTAAACTCTATTTCCAAGTTCTAAATGCTAAAGTGCCTGAACCCTGATGCCACCCACCCTATTCACATGGAGCCCTAGGTCCTGCATTCTGCCCCTCTAGCCCATCTGGCAGCACAAAATGTCACCCCCCAGCAGGGACAGACTTCAGGTTGCAAACACTGATGAGGCCCAAGTGCTGTGCCCACCTCCTCTGTGCCCTCCCCAAGCAGAGGGGGGAATACACTGTTATAAACCTAAACAAAGACCAAATGGCATCAGAGATATTTTAGTCTGATGAAAACAGAGCTGCTGTTGAATAATTGATGAATATTTTATGTGAAGTTTGGTTCTGGAATCCTTAACAAACACCCACAAGGAAACACTGCTCGTTCAGTGGCAAGGGGCAGAACGTGGGTTTGGTTTGATGTCACAAGGCAAAGAGAGGATTATGAAGTTCCAGGTGGGTTACATCACCATCTCACCTGCCTCTGTGTCCCTTCTCTCCCAGATGCCAGGTGCATGCTGTACCCATGGCATTTCTATCTGAAAAGCAGGCACTGGCTGGAATTCCTCCCAGTCACATCACTGCAACTGCTCTCAGGACAGTGCCAAGCAACACAGAGCTCAGCACCCATCTGGGAGGGCTGCCAGCACCATACACTATTTTTATGGGGTGCCCCCAGGTCAAAGAACATTGTCCAGGACTTCAGCTCCTCTCCAGGAGGGATTACACACTGCTCCTGGCTCTCTGAACACGTCTGGACAGGAACTCCTCCAGATTGCTTTTTGATCGTGCCAGATCAGGGTGTGAGCTAACCCCATTTATCCAGGGCCATGCCAAGGACTCACTGACATGAATGAAAACTCCTGAGTGGTAAATATTTATCCCAGTGTCTCTAAGGGAAGGGAAGGGACAATGATGCTGGTACAGCCAGCTCCTTCTCTGTCCTAAAGGTTGTCAGGAAACAGGCAATGAGTTTCCATGGACTGTCTGCAAACAGGAATGTGTCTTTTGTAGCCATGGTGAAATAAATTGAAACCAAAATATTCCTAACTGTAGTGAGGTGCTAATTCTGTGGGAGGTCAGGGTGGCTCCAGTCCAGTGAATTCCAGCTTTCTGTGTGTCTCTGTTGCTGCCTTCATCTAACAAATAGATGCAGTTTCGACAGCTGTCAATACCCAATAACTCTGCTCCTCCAACAACCTAACGACGGGTGCAGCTATTTTTGGACTGGGAGAGTAGGTCCCCAAGAAATCCAAATAAATCATGCAGCCAAGTAATTGCTGAAGGAAATGCCTGAATGAAGACAAGGTTCTTAGCACAGCCCAGTTAGCCCATTAAATGTTAATAATTTACTGCAGGGACAGATGGGAACAGTCACTCGTAAGCTGACTGCTAACCCAAATACACGATGGCTGAGAGAGGATGGGCAGTGTGCCAGGACTCAAGGCAACCAGTGCACCCATGCCAGGGAAACAGAACGAGTTTTATTTCTTTTTGCTGCAGTGCTGCCAGCACAAAGTCCTGCCCCAACCACAGAGCCACGGGTGGGAACACGGCACCGCGGTGAGACCAGCCTTCATGCTCCTCACGGGGTAAAACCTCACCAAGGGCACGGGGCTGGCTTCCCAGAATTGCTCCATACCCATGACACAGGCCACTTTGCCACTGGAGAAACAGCCTGACATGTGGCCACAGGTCCTGAGGATGTGTGCTCCACAGAGTCCTCGGTGTGGGCTCCATCAGCCTGAGCAGAGACGGCTCCATCTGAGGTATCCACAGCGGCTGTGATTCATACTCAATGGAGAGGTAATGAACACAGCCCGTGGGGTGAGTCATCCCATCTAAAGCAGATGTCTAAAATAGGGCAGCTTGAGCACCCACTGCTTTCTGCAGACTCAGGAGGAAGCCTGGGGCTGCCAAGGCAGAGGCCCAGCCCTTCACCGTGTGTCTAAAGATTCATCGAGCATCTCACAAACAATTCATGTAAATAGAAGCACATATCATGGAACTGCCTGGCAACATCCCTCCCTTCCTCTCTAACAGTACATGACCCTTTCATTAGGGTTTTAATGTCTTCATGCTTGTCTTTAAACAATGCCATTTTATCTCTAAGTTTTCATTAGAAGGAATGATTGGGTTAAGAAGGTCAAAAATTTTCTGCCTGACCAATGTGCTGCTCTGGGACAGGACACAGGGAGTCCAGCTCTGGCTACTTCATCTGGCAGCAGCCAGGACAAGGAAATTACTCATAGAATCATAGAATGATTAGAGTTGGAAGGGACTCTCAGAGGTCATCCAGTCCAACCCCCCTGCAAGAAGCAGGGACACCCCCAACTAGATCAGGTTGCTCAGGGCCTCATCCAACCTGGCCTTGAACGTCTCCAGGGATGGGGCATCCACCACCTCTCTGGGCAACCTGTTCCAGTGCTCCACAACTCTCACAGGAAAGAACTTTTTTCTAATATCCAATCTAAATCTCCCTCCCTCTATTTTAAAACCATCACCCCTTGTCCTGTCACAACAGGCCCTACTGAATCACCACAGAAGGTCACTGGAGGCAGAGACAAAGCACCCCCCAATGTAATTACCTCCTGCCAGCCATGTCCGACAGGACCACAAACACTCAGTGTCCTGATGCTGCTTCCCTGAGCCCAAATGGCACACAGGCAGTTTGGCTCAGTGCCCAGCACACCCTGTGGGTTAGAGGATGGTGACTGCACAGCTGGACATCCCACCCAACAGTCCATCAGGCAGCTCTGACTGTGGCCAGCGTTGGTCTCCTTCACCGAGCAAAGCGGGGTGCAGGGCAGCCTCTCAGCAGCCAATGGGCACATTATTTTCCTCTTGTTTTCATAACTAGCCCAGCACACAAGACAAACCACCTTTCCTGGAGTGTGTTGGAGGAGACAGAGGTGGAGGGATGCAGCAAGCTGTGGTTGTGTATCTCAGGACAAGCCTCCTTCCAGCACACACTTTCCCCAACTCCTCCAAGACAGGCCCATGGACACAGCGTGTGTTTTTTCACACTGAGACCAAGGTGTGTGAACCACACACTGCTTTGAAAACTAATACAGGATGTCATTTGGGTGGCTGCTACACAGGAGAAACATCTCATGGGTGTTCCAGCACCTCATGGATCAAGAAATTGGGGCAGAACTCCCTAGACCTGTACTGAAACCCCTCCGCTTCCAAAGATTTCAGGAGCTGTTTCCTAAATCCCTGTCTGCACAATAGGGACACAAGAGCAGCAGAAGCAGCTGTGATGCTTCAACAACAACATCTGTAGAAAACCCATGTGAAGGGCCCAGGAGAAGGCAAAGCACCTCCCCTGCCCTCATCTGTCCCTCCATGGTGACCCACCAGCATCGATGCTGGGCAGTGTGTAACGCTGAAAACTGAACTTTATTTTACAGTAGTTGAGTAAAGTTTACTTACTCTTCTGGGAACTCTACAGGCTTGTTCTTGATCCTGTTATGAAGACCCAGAATATATTCATCTATAAAAGGGCACTGTAAAACAAACAAAAGATTTTCCAGCTGTCAGAGACCTTGGCACTGCTTAGACATTTGCCATTCACACAACAGGAATACACTCTCTCCACACACTGTCTCGATTTTACACAGAAACAGACAGAAATAAATAAAATCTCCCTATACAAAATAAATGGGGTTGTTCCCTATTAAGCAACAGTTGCAGAAGAACAGCAGAGGGACCTAAGGAATACAGAAATGGATGGGGACACCTCAGTCCATTGCCAGGTGACCAGGAAGTACATATTTTCCTTTTCTCTCCTCCATTTCTACCTGAAAAATGGAAATCCTGATGCTGTCTGGCTTGTATCACTGCTCCAAGGTCTCTCTGTGACAAGCATCACTTGGAGTTAGGTATTATTATTATTAAAATAATCCATTTTCTATTGTGAATTCAGATACATGGATTCAAATCATGATTCTCTTGAGCACAGCTGTTCACACTGGATCCCTTTGGACCCAGATTCTGGCTGTTCCTACCTGGCAGGGCAGGCAGGACTGACAGGCAGCTGACTGAGCTGTGGGGAAGGCTGCAGGGGATGTGGGAGCAGCATATTCACAGGCCCTATCAACACCAACACGTGTTTTGTGGGCTGTGGGTGGGCCTTGTCCCACCCTGTTCATTCAGGTTAAATTATGAAATATAAAATAGGAGCAAAATGTACAACATTTACTCTACATGGACAAGTGGAACAGGAAAATGTATCCTTCCACTTGGCTTCATATTCCCTCTTTCTTTCCCCCAGTGCTTGTAATAGCACTGTGAGGTTACACCAGAATATAAAATCAAGGTTATACCCTGTCACTTGAGGATTTGGCCCCAATAACACATCATTATAGATACAGCTTGGAGGTGTTTTCCACCCTGACTTAGCTCACTGATATCACACCAGCAATAGGGATAGTTCTGCCTCAGCCATCTCCCCCAGCCACTTCTTACCCCTCAGCTGGATGTCTTATGCCTGTATGGTGGGATCTGCAGTGGTCTGTGCTTGGATCCACACAGGGTAACAGCTGGCATGCACAGCCCCTGCATGCCTGCTGTGCTACTTACCCTGGGAAAGCATGGGTGGGAAAAGGGGTTTCTGGCCACAGGAGAAGAGAGAAGCCATGGAGGGACATGGACTCTGCAGAAGGGAGCTCTGAAGAGCTAGCTCTGCCAAAGTGGTGTCCCTGTCACTCTGGCAGAAAGAGCTTTCTCTAATCTGGCTTGCTGAAGTGCTGCAGAGGCTTGGGGTTGATCCTTTGCTTCTCTCCATGCTCTGCCTGGCTTGTTTCTAAATATAGGTAATATGGATAACCCTGATGAACTGTGGGTGCTACTGATGCTGCTCTGGGGTTTGTACCACAAACAACTGCTCTGAAAACAGAGGCCAACTCTACAAACCACCCTGCCCCCAGATCACAACATCAGACCCTTCTCATCTGCAGGGAGATTGGGGAAAACAGGAGCTTGCAAAAGGTAGGTCTTTGTTTCTGATATTTGCCTTTATTTGGAAAGGAATGAGACAAAATCCAGGCAGGCAGACACTTCCACACAGGGCTCCAGTGTCTGAAAGCCAGCTTACCTTCCCATAAACAAAGCAGTACAGGGTAATTCCCATGGCCCATACATCAAGTGCCTGAAAGAAAGCATGTGCAGGCAGTAAATGAGATGCAACACAGAGATGATCTAAGTGAGCTGGATTGTCCCACCAACTCAGAGATCATTATTTGCATGCATGTACATTTATCTATGTTACAGTGCAGTTGGGCTCCTAATAGCATCTGTGGCAAGCCTGGGGAATGGGGACTGTGCTGGACCAGACACTGCCACCCTGTCCTTGCTGTGGAGTGTTGTGACCAGCAAACAGCCCCTTCTTCCATGAGATGACACCATTCAGGGCTGAATCTGCCAAGTGTTCTTCCAGGTAAAATCACCCACACTAAGACTCTAGCCCCACACTGGCATCACAGCACCTGGCAGCATCTCTCCTTTCAGGGGATCAAAACACAACCCTGGTGCTCAGCAGAACTCTCTATTTCTTGACTATTTAGGAAAGAATCAGGAGTTTCCCCTGATCTCTCCTTTCCCTCTAGGCAGGGTAAAGGCTCCACCAGGGCTCCTGTCTGGGCAGGGGTCCCCAGCAAAGCTGGTCTGCCTGCTGCACAGAACAGAATCACAGAACAACACACAGAACCAGAGCTTCAGTTTGACTTAGTAACACCCCCAATCCACACCACAATCCCCAGGTGGGCAGCAACCAAGGATGCAGGCATGGTGCTGCCCTCTGTGCCATGCCTGGGGTCCCAGGAGGCTTTGGCTGTGGGCAAAGACTTACCTTTCCACTGAAACTTTTGCCAGTGTCTGAAATGGCCTCTGGTGCCATGAAGGCTGGTGTTCCTGCTGTGCTGGAGAGCTGGGCATCATTCCCTTCAAACTGATTGCTAACTCCAAAATCAGCGATTTTGATGTGCCCGTCATCTCCTAAGAGCAGGTTGGAAGGCTTGATGTCCCGGTGAATTATCTTCTGGTAGTGCACTAAGAAGAAAAACCCAAACCCAGGATCATGGTCTGGAGCTGACCTTGCCCAGAGGAAACCTCCCCAGGAGGATGAAGGTAAAGGCATGTGCTCAGGCACCCTGCTCATGGCTGTTGCTTTATCCACAGCACGATGTAGCAGAAGCACCATTCCTATAGCCATGGCTTTTTGGTGCCTCACTGGGATGTACAGGCACAACACTTCAAGATACATCTGTCAGCACCAATGATACTGAGGGTGGATGAGAACCCAGACAGAGCCCAACAGGCAGGACCCAGCAGAGCAGGAAATCACTCAAATCCCACAGATCTGCTTGGCCTGATCAGACCAGCTGATGGGTTGGACAGCTTGTGGTATTAAAGTCTCATGGGATCCAAGTGAAAAGGTTAATTTTTAATTTGTTTATTTGGAAACTGCAGTTCCATAAAGCTAATCAGAAGAGGCAGAACCACAGGCAGACTGAAACAGGCCCAGAGGAGATATTTAAGCAACGAGCAGCCGAGTGCCAAGCCCAGCCAGCAGCTCAGGAATCAGTGGGTGTTTGAAAAGATGTCCCTGACCACGGAGCCACCCATGGGTGCCAGCACCCTGAAAAAGGTGTGCTCTCTCTCTAGCCATGCTTCATAATGGAGCCCACAAATACAGAAACAGCCTTGACTCGTTTAGAATCACCCCAAATCTCCACTACCACACAAACCTCCCAGCCACTCGGACCCCTCCCACACCCAGAGCCATGGCCAAACCTCTGCCACACAGCCCTTCAGAGCAAAGGCTGTCCCCTGTGCATGGCCCTTTGCTCCAAGAGGCTGCTGCAAAGACTCCAGCTCTGCCCCAGGTCCCTAAGTCCAACTGTGGGCACCAGCTGAATTACTTGTGACCCCAAAATTAAAGAAACCCCTGAAAAGAGCTTGGAGGCTGAGATCCACTGCAAGCAACAAGATCCCTCTCCTTAGGATCTGTCTGGGAAGCAATACTGCAGCTCCAAGAAAGCCACTCCTGTGCCACTGAGTGAAGCAGCAGCAGGGAGTTTAGGAAAGCAAATGACTTCTCTGGAACCTGGAGAAAACAATGAAAAATAAAACTAAACCAGCCCAGATTTCAGAACACAAAACAACCCCCATAACAGAACTGCAGAAACCCCAAAAGACTTTACTGAAGAGGAGTGGAAATTCTCTAAGTCTTTACTGCCCTTCCCAGGGGAATGGGACCCTTCAGCCTCCCTCCAGCCCCAGCCCCAACCACCAGTGTGTTTCCTTCTTGAAAGTGGAGCACATCTGGTTTTGTATCTCCCTATGAACATTTTTCCTATCTCCTAGGAAACTCACAGTTGGGTGGGGAAAACACCAGACTAATCCTTTCCTGCTTTACAAACCTGGTCCACACCTCATCACAAAGGCAGCCTGCCCTATCAGCATCCCAGCTGGGGGTTTAGGACCAAGAAAGGATGAAGATCACAAACCCTTTGCTCTTTTCAAGCAGGCCACATCTGCAGAGGGGAAATCATTCCTACAAACACCTTTTCCTTAGTTTAGAGCAGCGCTGGGGGATGCTGCACTTGACTCATTAAAGAGCTGATCTGGAGACAGGACAGAGCACTGGTGCTTACATCTGGTTCCAGATGTGCAGCAACTGCATGGCCATGCTGCAATGCAAGCCAGTTAATGCTGTAACAGCCTGGCTAGACAGTCAGGATAAACACAGAACCATGCAACAACAGTAATTATGAGGAGACATCTGCTCCACAGCAAAGCTGGTGGCAAGCTGGCATTTCATTATGGTAATATAGGGAGAGCAAAAGAAAACAGTGATGAGGGGAGTGAAGTTTCCCTTTGGGAGATGAGCTGCTGTTCAGGCAGGTGGCTGGTATCCTGCCTGGTATCACAGGGAGATTCCAAATGCCTCAAAAAAATCCAGGTCACAAAGATAGGTGGGTCATACAGGGAGATCCCTGGAGCTAAGGGATGGATGTGCCACCAAGGGAGCTGCACTAGGCAAGCAGGTACTCTCCACTTTTTGTTTCATACAGGAAAGTAGAAAAAAACCAATCAAAAGCACAAACTGATTCCCACATCAAATAACTATAAATCCTGTAAAAGGCATTCCCAGGCTTTGTGAAGGTAGAGGAAAATGTGGGCTGTCTGCCAGGTGCTGAGTGTGCCCATCGCAGAGGGTACCCAGCGGGTCAGGGCACTGCTGGATGTTTGGGACAGGAGCAAGGTGAATGTTGAGTGAAGTAGTAAGAAACACACCCTTGGCAAACATAAAAGCCACCACACACTAGGGTCAGCAGACCTTTGCACCTCCCAGACCAGAACATGTCTTGATGTGAGGGATGGGGACAGTGATGGTCTCTGACTGCTCAAGAGGAGGAAATGGGCACAGGGCTCTGTGGGGCAGAGGAGCACAGGGTGTGCTTTGAGGAGTGAGCCTGGCACATGCTGTGACTTGGCAAGGCAGTGCCAGCTGGGTGAAACTTGGCAAGTGATTTAAATAGTAAAAAACCAGGGTGTGAAGGAGATGGGCACAGAGAAGTGACTGGCCAGCTCAGGAGTGGCAATGGGGGGAGCAGTGTCCAACCCATGTGCTGTGCTGCTTTGCTGTGCTGTTTGGGTGAGAAAGTCCTGTGCCAGCTGTCTCAAAAGACTTCCACCATCTGCAAATCCTCTCCCCTATCCAGCTGCCTTGTGCATGGCAACAGCCATGAAGGGAAAAGGAGGAGAGACAGGAATTGTGCACTAAGCACCAGCTGGTGAAAACGAATGAGGTTCCATCACAGCTACAAAGTTGTAAGAGCAAGAGCTGGTGTCTGCCAAGAAATGACATGGTGTGGAGCTGTTAACCTGATGAAGGCAACCTGAAATCCCTTTTCTGCTCAGCAGAAGCACAACTCTTAAAGTCCCAGTCTACCAGCTGCTGACAGCATCCTCCCTTGCACAGCTATCCAAAATGGGCTCCAGGCTTCTAACACCTCTCTCTCTCCTCACCCTCTCCCGTGCTCTGCCCTGCCACTGGGGCAGTTCAGTAGAAACCCAGGAACCTGCAGAAAGAAGAGCAGAAGATTCCCTAAAAATCATTCCCAAGTCCACTTGCAGGCAACAACCCCCCCTGGTTTTCTGAGAGCAGCAGAAAGGAGGCAGGGCTGCTCCTCTGCAACATCACTACACTCAGAAAAACTTCCCAACCCACCGATTTCTGCTGCAAGTCCAGATCCCTTGCAGATAACACACTGCAGGGAGAAGACAAAGATGGTGTTATCCCTGCAGAACTCCAGAGGGAGAGCTAAGTGTCTCAGAAATAAAAGCCTACCACTAATGATACCCTCTGGATTGCTAATGACTCTACAGAAGGGACAATGGCCAAGGAGCACACAATGCACAGAGCCACCCCAGGGGAGCAGGTGTCACCTGAACTCATTAAACACAATCACTCACACAAATTAACCCTTTTAATTTCATCACCCTGAAGCATTGAAGAGCAAGTTCCTTCCCTCTGCAGATGTAAGGGCAGGAGGCAGGAAAGGCACCTTCCTTAGGACTGCTGTGCAATGTCACTGGAAGCCAGGAGTAGAGGTCCCAGGAACAAAACACGTGCCCTGTCCTTGGGATTAAGGCCATACTGTGACACAGCCATCAGCAAACAGGATCAGGGCAGCCTCAGGTGCAGAAGAGAAGGAAAAGCACTTTAAACCCCAAATGTGCTTTGAAGAAACATAACCAAAATAACTATCTCTGCTGCTGCACCACCACTTGCTCCATGAGTGTTTGGGGATTATTCTCTTAAACCAATCCATGACCTTCCCTTAGGGAACCCACCATGGGGAACTGGGACCCATAAGCTGAGTCCAGCCACTCAAAGAGACAGGTCACAGCAAGGCATTGGTTTTTTTTGCTTGTGACACTACAGCCACAGTGTCAAAGCAGGCAGGCATCAGCCCTGACCAGACTGCCCCCAAATCCACGTCACCCAACCTCAGGGTGTGCTGGATACATGCAGCCATGGGAAGGACCATCCCATCAATGCTCCCCTCCCAGCCCCCATACCCAAGGGGCACATCAGGAGTCAAACAACACTCAATCCCACACAGACACACCTGTCTGCACCCCTCCTGAGGTTACACTCAATGCCAAACTGGGCAAAGCAGAGCCCTGCACTGAACCTGCTTTGGCAAACTGACCAAACAGTTCTCCACGTTGCTTTTACCTGGAAAGGACTTTGGTCTTGCACCAAAGGTCTGCAGATCACTGGAATAACATCCCTGGGCTCCACAGTGCTCTGCACCTTCTGTGCTGACAGCCCCAGTTCAAAGGATGGATCAATACTTCATAATGGGAATGAAGCAATGTAAGATATTACAGAGCCCTCAGGAGAAAGTCTGATTCTGCAGCACTCTGTTAAATTGGGTTTTATTAGAGCCATCCTTCACTCCAGTGGAAAGGCAACACTATTTCAGGCCTATTTGCATCTGAATAACAGTCCCACGGACTTCTGGAGCATCACATAGGCAAAGATCCCAAAGTAATACCTGTTTGCTCAACCTCACAGCCAGCCCAGGGACAAAGCTGGTATGATGGGTGAAGGCACATGGATGACCTTTTCATCACAACCTGTGCTAGAAAGACTGACCAGGCACATCCAAAATTGGACTTAGTCACACCCTAGAGCCCTGGGGTGCCCAGAAACAAGGGAAATCATACCTAGAAGCCTCAGCTGTCTCCTGACTTTGGGCATGAAGTGCAGGCACCTACAGCCTGCTGAAGGCTGATGCTGTGTGGTGGAGAGGCACCACCTCAGAGGAGGATTCAGAGCACTCAAGGTGTTTACAGGAGTTGGGAAAGGCCCGTCATCATCATCATCATCATCTCAATTTCAGAAAGCCTCTATCTGGCTGCATCTACTGCCTACAGCAGCTGAGCAAACCCACACTTGGGTGTTGAAATTCGAGCCCATATAAAACAACTACCTAAAGTAAAAGGTCTCCTTGAAAATCTGACTTCTCAGGTCTTTGTGCTGCTTCTTTTCCAAGATGTATTTTACCTCAGCTGGCATTAGCAACACTGACACAACAGTCTGGGTGCGTATGTACAGAACGGAGCAATCCAGAGCTTCTCAGAGCAACAGGGATGGAGACCAACTGCTTCTCCTGCTTTCACGCCTTCCCAACAGGGGCAGAAAAAAGCAGCCACAGCAGTACAAAAAGCTGCCCATGATCTTGCAGCTGGTCCTTACAGCAGACCTTGTCCCAGGGTGGACTCTCTGAAAGCCTCTCAAGCGCCACACCAAGATTACTCGTGTCCTTTCAACAGGTTCAGGCAACCTGCACCCACTCCTCCCATAACTTCAGCACCACAACACAGTTTCTCATGCTCAGTGTTAGACAGCAAGGCAGCATGTCTTTAATGCAAGAAGGCTGTCACAGCTGCCTGGTGGTACTCTGTCATCCAGATGCCTCCAGGCCAGTGAACACTCTGGGTATGACTGTCCAGGGAACAAGCAGCTTGTTTCTACTCCCAGGTCATAAAACTTTCCCATGCAGGGCATGATTTGGGCACACAATTGATGCAATCTCTGTGAAAAGCCAGTGAGTGATGAAAGAATGCACTTTTAAAGAAACCACAGGCTTATGATCCTCCAACTGGGGTTGGTGTCTCTGCAGAACCCTGCTTGCAATAGTCAGAGCCAAATGACTTCAGCAACACAAGCTGAAGCCCTGCAGAAAGCCAGTGCTGTTTGCATGTGTGCTGTTCCCAAGAGGATCTTGCTGCTCAGCTGTACCCCTGTCACCTGGGAAGCATCCTGGAGCATCACAGCTGTGAACATGCCATGGCTTAGAGATCCTGCAGCTCTCATCACAAAGCAGCCCTCAGGCAGGGGTGAGTCTTCAGTGGTTGATATACAGTGGATGTGGCTGGGAAAAAGGGGCAGATCTGGGGGAGGATCTCTGCTGCTGGGCCAGCTGGCTCGGGTCTGCATGCAGCATTTTCTCATGCCTGGGCTCTCTGCAGGTCTCCTGCTGCTCTGCCTCCCTGCTCCATCACTGCTCAGCAGTGGGAGCCCTGCTGAGCACATAATTTCTTCCTGTTCTTCCTGGCTGCCTTCAGTGGGACAGGGCAGCTTTCAGTTTTTTGCAACGTGCAGCTGGTTTCACAAAGACTCTTAATTCCCAGATATCACAGGCTATTCCCAGGGTACACAGGCTTTCCTCTTCCATCAGAAGCAAACTCCTGGGAACTGTCTGCTTAGAGTAACAACCAGTGAAGACCAAGAGGGAGCAGAGGTAGTAATGCTAGAAAAAAGGAGATATTGTTCCTTGGTGCTTTAAAAACAGGGGCCTTTCCCTGCGTTGCCTTCTGGAAACCTTGGAGCTCCAGCAAATTAATACCAACTTACTAAAATCCCATTAAAAATTATTCCTATAAAACTTCACGATGCACTGACACATCCTGCTATTCACTGAGGCTGAGGCTGAATTATACTTTGATTAAAACCAGAATCCCATTCCCTTTCAAGGCCAAAAGCAATCCATATGGTGCTACTGCAGAGTCTGCTTAGCATTACTCTCACATCACCCCTCTAGCAGAGAAATGATTTAACACCCTCCCAAGGAAACTGCTGCACCACCATCCAGAGCTCGAAGCAGAAGGCTGCTCTTTGAAGGGAGCCTCTGTACTTGCCCACAATGCTTGGCTGAGTAAGAGCTGGAGGACAAGGATGGGTGTAGTAGGCTGTGTGAGGGGGACACTTCACCTTCCTGCTCAGCTCCCTGCAGGAGGTTGTTTACTGGTTGTCTGAGGGTCCCAGCTCTTATTTTCTCAGCTCTGTTCACTACTTTGCCACTCTCTTGCTGCATCCATCAAACCTCTGCCCCTCTGCTTAAGCCTGGGTTGTACAAAGAGGGATCCCAACACCCAGCACTTCCCCAGCAATGGGAAGAGGAAGGAGAGTCAGCCTTGTCCACGTCTGCTCTTTGTCACCTGTCCTCTGACCCACACCACAGATCTCCAGTTACTGAGGACATGCAGAGCATCGTGCCACAGTTACACATCTGCCAACCTTCCAGACACTGCTGAGGAGCAGAGAGCAGCAGGTTCTGCCAAACAACCTGCAGTCTGAGCTGTGGGTTGCATGTAGCCCCAAGTATGATCATGTACACAACTGCATCAAACAACAGAAATCAAATCTCCTGCTTTCTCCTAAGAGGTTCTAGTACATCCCTGCTCTGCTCCACCAGCTGATTATTCTCACTGCTACACAAAGTCCTCATCAACTGTGTATCAGCAACACTTGCAGCTACATGAAAAGTTTATTGTTTGGCTTATTTTTATAACCTAAATAGATCTCTGCAATGATAAAACAAAAAAGTCAGACCTTCTTCTCTGGGTGGTGTTGTTCCTAACACCCTGCAGCTGCAGTCAAGAGCTCCCACTCAACATGTGCAGTTTTGAGGGTCTCATGATCTGCAGAGGCAAGAGACAGGAGCAGAGAAGGAGCAAGCTGCCATCTCACACACAGGAATGGAGGCACAGAGGGATCAAGCAGCTCACTGGGAATCACAGTAGAGCACAGAGCGGCTCCATCACAGACTTGTGTCCCAGCTCTGCTGGCCCACACTAACATGAGGCCTGAGGGACTCACCACTGCCAAGAATCAAACTACATCAAACTCATCTACACTACTGATGCTTGGGAGCTTACACTGCAGTAGGTTTTCTTCAGAACAGACAGCCCCTGTGGACTCAGCTGTTGATTTGCTTGCTTAAATTTCCTTTTAAGATAATGGAAATCATACTCATATAGAGATGATCAAGTAGACTTATTCCTGTCTCAAAAGCCAGCTTTGATCTGCACGTCAGATGCTGTTCCTGCTGCAGGCTGAGCGTGCCAGGCACTCACACAGGCGTCCTGTGGAGAACTGCTGCTGGGCAGGTAACTGCCCCACAGCTTTAGCTGTGTGCCATGTCCCTCTCTTCAACCCAACAGCTCATGTGAGACAAGAACTGACACCCTTATTTTCCCTGGAGAGCCACAGGAGAGTGCAGGAAATAATGGGTTTTCTTTCCTTCAGTAACTGTTTCAGCCTCTCGTGGGCTGGGCAAAACACTGTGCTTGCAGCTAAAGAGCAGGAGGGACAGTCACTGGATGTCATCCTGACTGTGCAAGGCAGAGGGGTTTTCCCCCACATCAAGCTTGTGTGTGTGTTCTGCACTAAGCACCACTCCTGGCTCATGTCACAGCCAGGCTGCCACTTCATAGAATCACAGAATCATAGAATTTAAGGCTGGAAATGACCCCTAAGATCATCCAGTCCAACCATTAACCTACCGCCACCAAGTCTACCCTTAGACCATGTCCTCAAGCAC
>VXBZ01000929.1:63864-104165 GCA_013399135.1 Heliornis fulica
AACCCAGTACTCGAGGTGAGGCCTCACCAGTGCAGAATACAGGGGGATCATCACCTCTCTGGTCCTGCTGGCCACACCATTCCTGATCCAAGCCAGGATGCCATTGGCCCTCTTGGCCACCTGGGCACACTGCTGGCTCATGTTTAGACCTCTCCTGTGCTGCCTTCTCTACCTTCACAAGGCTCTTACTAAATGAAGCTCCTGGTGTCCCAGTCCTAAAACCAAACTGGGATACCCACCTGGCATACCCCTCATGCCTTTTGAGGGAGTACAGTTCTCCCTCACCACCTCTCCTGCAGCTCCCACATATGCCTCCCACCACTGGAAAAGAGTTTAAGGTGTCCACACCTTGTGCTGAATCAAACATCTGCTCACAATAAGGAAAACACTTCTGGCCAGCAGACAGCAGCCTGACACTGGAAAAAAATCTTCACTTGTTACTGGTTTCCATTGCTCATCTGCCAACATAAACTGGCGTGACATCAAATTCACCTTTTCTCAGCAAACCCATTTACTGTTTAAAAACAAACCCAGCAGTTATTAAACAGAAGTCACCACTGAGTCAATCCAAAATGAAATTTTACTGCTTTCAAGAAGTCAAACCTTTACTGGGGTATCCCCAGATCCAGGATATCAGAACTAAACCAGCAGAGTATCTGTCTTTGTCCAGCAAACCTGCAGGGTTTTTTGCTGGGAGGGATATGTCAACTCCTGCAACAAATATTTTCTCAGTGGCCAGCATTTACTGTAGTAGACAATGATGAAATGCTGTTTTGCCCTCAATTAATAAGGCTCAGGGGGCTCCAGCTTTCTCTGATGGATGGTGAAAGTGGGGAAGGACACTAGGCACAGACAAGGACTCTGCAGCCTTGAAAAGTCTCCCATGAAGATGTGATGGAGGTCTACAAACCAGTGGTGGCACAGAGAGGGTGTGATGTTCCCAAGCCACTGCTGGCATCAGCTGAGACCTGCAGGGTCAGACAGCTCCCAAGGGAACTGCTGCCCACAGAGGAGGTAGCAGACACTGCAGATTTGCACATTTTTAAGAAGAGATTGGGCAAGTGAAGGGAATACCTACAAAGACACAAGCTCTGGCTGAGGACATGCCTGGGTCACCCATCTCGGGGTGCAGGAAGGCACGTGTCGGGGTGTGCTGCTGGACATCTGCCTGGCTGGTGCTGCTGGGGGTCCTGGAGGTGAAGCACCCCTGGCTGCTGCCTGGCTCTGTGGGGTGGAGGAATTCACCTCCTGGCTCTCAGGACTGACCCCTGCTGAGGCTGTTAACTCCTTTAGTGACTGTTCCCCGTCTGGCACATCTATTCCTGCCGAGTATCCTCGGAAAAGCAATGTTTGTCTTACTAGGGGGGAAACTGAAGCTTAAATAACCCCAGATAAGCACTACTAGAGGGAAGTTACAAGTGGAGAGGGAGGTAATTGCACATATCCCCAATTCACAGAGATACTTAAGCACATGCTTTAGTTAATGACACAAATAATCCAGCAAAACTTTTCTATCCAAAGCACTTAAGTACATCTGAAATTACCACTCCAGCAGCACTCAGAGCATGCAGCCAGCAGCCTGTCTCCCCAGTTCAGGGAGATGTGTGTGCAGTGCTGCCAGTACTGCACAAGTCTGGCAAGCAGGAGCAAAAGCACTTCCCTTCATAGGGCACATTCCATATGGATGGAGATTAAAGTTTGTATATGCTTAAGTAACTCTGGACACGGACCTGGGCTCTTGTCTGGACTCAGACAAGCATATGAAAACAGAAGATACCACCACACTCAAGCTCAAAATGTTTCCCCAGCAGTTTGTGGGCCAGAGGAAGGGATAGTCTATGATGGGCAGATCTCCCTGGCTCTCAGACCTTGAACCTGTCTGTTTCTTTGTTGTTCAGTGAAGGAGGCTGAGACTGCACATATACCAAGTGCACTTCTTGGTATTAAATGCACTAAACCCAGAAACCCAGCCAAAAGAGTGCCCCTGGATGGGGGAGCTCTGGGTACTCTCCAGGACACCTGTCCCTGCCTCCCACCCTGGCTAAGCCAGGCTTCCCATGTGAAGCTTCTGCTCTCCTCATGCTGACTGCTGCCTCCCTCCAAACACACCCTTCCAGAGCCACCCCTCTTGCAGGGGGCCTCCACCCCAGGCAAGCATCACAACTAACCAGTGAGATCCAAAGAACCAGTGAGATCCAGTCCCTGTGGACACACAGCCCCTTCCCACTCACCACAGACCTTTTGCACTGAGGGCAGCACCCCCACCAGGACAAACACCTTGTGGGCTCCCGCAGGAACCCAGTTTGCAACCTCTAATTTAATAAAACCCAACCAGCAATGATGCAGTTGCTGCTGTGATGACTGTGAGCTTCAAGCATCTGTGTGGCTATGGATTGAGTCTCCCAAATTACATAACAATTATGTATGCTTACATTAAAATTACCTTGCAGTCCCTACATTGCCTGGCAACCCTTCTCCTTCAGCGTGCACAAACGGTGTGCTTTTCCTCTGTAATTACATCATAATTGCCACACATTTACCCAGCAGTTCTGAGAGAACACTGTTTTAAACTTTCATTCACTAATAAAATAAGTGGTTGCTCAATAGCCCAAAATAAAGCATCCTATTGTTCCTGCTGTTGGGAGTGCTTGGGCATCCTATAATTTATTGCCCTGTTTCACTCCCTCTGCCTACTACTACCCACACTTTACCTTTTTTTTGTTATTGTTATTATTTACTATCTTCTAAAACTTAAAGTTTCCTCTGAGCAGGAGCTGTTAGGCCAGCAGCATCCAGCACAGCTCCCAGCTGAAGCACACAGGTTCTGCTATAAAATGAATGTCAATGAGACTATACAAAGCCACTGTCTTCACCCTTCAGTCTTGAGCTTCCCATTTGTATATATGTTTCTGCCAATTTCCTGGGCCAACCTGACTAATTTTTGGCAGAACCTCAAAGCTTCTGGACCATCTCATACTTGCAAACATGGATTTCATTGCCACCCACTGGTTTTAAACAAAAAAATTGCATTTCAATGTGGAGATGGACTGAGACACTGCAAAACACCTTCCCATGCCTCAGCAAGGTCTGTCATGCTCAGAGCTTGTTCTCTGCTGCTGTTTGAAGCCAGAGAAGTCTTTGACAAAAGCACAGGGTGTGCTATGGCTCTGAGGAGCTGCTGAGCTCACAGGAGTCACTGGAGATAGGTGAAATTAAGACAGATGTGGCTCAAAGCACTACAGCAGCATGAAATGTTACTTTTGAGTTTGATGCAGCTACTTGTTGGCTTTTTGAAAGCACATTTGAAACAATTCCCTCTGGTTTATGAAAGAAGCAGGTATTTATTCCCTGAGGTTGAAGCAACTGGAAAAAAAAATCTCACCTTGGCCTGATCTGACCTCTCATGCTTTGCATGTTGTCTGGTGATGGTGATCTCTTGCTCAAGCATCCTTGTCCCTCTCTCTGCTGACTGCCCTGCCTTCAGATTTGCCAACAAAACTGTGCATTTGCACTGCCAGAGCAAACTGGGTTTATAAACAGTGGCCATGCCCAAGAGACACCAGCCTTGGAGAACCCAGCACAGTGCAGCTTCCCCTGCCAGCATGTCAGCAGCGATAACCTCCAGGACAACGTGGACAAGCTGCTGGAGGAGAGTCGAGGATGGAAGAGGAGCCAAACCAAAGGGGCACCCACACAGCACCCCATCTCCTGGGAGAGGCATCAGGCAGAGAGGTGTAAAACCTCTGGTACCCACACTTTAGGTATCCCAATGACAAACTCCACCTGTATCCTGCTATTTCAGTGACCCCAATGCTCTTATTTTCTGCAGATCTGTCTGGTCACTTGCAGCCATTTAGTCCTGGCACTGCTGTCTCTCCTAACACTGAATTCCAGTTTAGTTACACACTACATGAAAGAATATTTCCTTCTGGTTTAAACTGGCTATCTGATTATTTAATTTACTACCCTGTAGTTCTTGTGTTTTTTAGAGACAGAGAGGATTCATTTTCTGTTCATTACTTCCCTGACACTTCAGATGTTAAAAGCCTCTGGCATATCACCTTTGCCCATGATTATTTTCAAATCTTAAGAGCTTTGGTCTCATCTCTGTACAGAAGATGTTCCAGGACCATCCAGATCACGCTTCTCAGGCTTTTTCAGTACTAGGGAGCAATTTCTAAGACAAGCTGAGCCAAATTCCACTAAATATCGAAGACACTTCTTGCCAGTACCTAAGAGGTTTTACAGACCAAAATAACTGTATAACGACATTTGCTGTTTCCTTCTCAATTTCACTTCCAGTAATTCCCCAAATCTCGTTAGCTTTGCTGAATGTCACTAAGTAATGGGCTGGCATTTTCAAGAGAGCTATCCACAATGAAGCCTGAGTGAGAACAGCTAATTTAGAGCCCATCAGGAGGTACATATTTTAGTTGCTTCTCCCTCCAGAGCATTACCCTGCAGTCAGGGATTTTAATCTGCCGTTTCAACATGCCACCGCTTGCTATCATGGCATCTCCACAGTGAGTTCTGACAAGGATATCCCAAATAACTAGATGTCATCACCAACCTCTCTATTGTACTGTAGCCTTTTTTTCTGGGCATTTAGGAATATACAGAACAGCCCAGGCCACATTATGGATTGACATTTAACTGCACCTGTGATTTTCCCCATTGTGAAAGCTGTATTCCAACATTCCTCACTGTCTATTTATTAATCCACGAGAGGCATCCAAACAAAGAGACTTATGAGCTTCTTTATGAGTTGTTCTTAATGGATCTAATCAAGAGAGACTTGGCAACCAAAACACTATGTAGTAGCAGGATCATCTGATCAACATGTTTGTTGTCTCCTCTGGAAAACTAAGAGATCTCTGAGGCATAAATCACCACTGCATAAGCTGTACTGCCTCTTCCTCACCCTATTCAGCCATCCAATGGCCAATTCTTTAGTGCATCAGCGTGCAGAGGAAGAGCCTGATGATTGCTGAACTCTACAGAAGGCTGTCTACAAAGACAGCAGACTCAAAAAGGCACAGAGACAAATGCAGGTCACCAGCAGTTTGCCCATGTGCACAGATGGTGCAGAAGCAGTGACCACAGACCAGTTGAACCCTTGGTAACTCTTGCACGTGAGACCCTGCCCACAGCCTGCTCCAGTGCAAGCAGGAGAGCTGAGGATAAAGGCAGGGACCTAAGGTGTGAGCAGCACAGGATTGGAGCTGTGCCTTCTGATGTGGTGACAATGCTGGCAGGAGGCTCAGGAGGATGGGAATGTGCAGTGCAATACAGACACAAATGGGAGTAATGCCAGCTACCAGCACATCAAAGCACCAGGCTCTCCAACCCACACCCTCAGCAGGGTATGGATGTGTCCTGCACACATAAATGCCTGGCTCTGCTCTGATGAACTACTTTCAGAGATCTGTCTCACAGGAAAGAAAACAACCAGTGATCCAGGGGTCAGGAAAGAAGTCCAGCCATGAAGACTACAGCACAAGCCCTGCAGATCAGCAGTGAGCAAAATGCACCATCTGACAGCCTCCTGTCTCCCACTGCAGAGAGCAAGAGGTCACACAGATGTGCCAGCTCTGCTCAGAATCCAGAGGGAAAACACCAACCAGTGCTCACTGCCCCTTGGGGACCATGCTGACAAGGTGCCAGCATGTGGGACCCTCTACCTTGTATCTTCAGTTCAGGGGAGTCCCTTCTCCCACCCTGCCAGGTTCCTGCCAGCAGGAACAGGGTCAGAAACAACAGGGCCAGAAAAATCCCTGCTGTCACTTACAGACCCACAGTGGCCTCCTTGTACTCTCCAGGTCAGGAGTTCACAAAGAATCTGACCTCAACCACACTGAGACAGGACTTACTAAAACCAACAGTGTCCATCAATAGGCTACAAGCTGGAAACTGCTGGATGGAGCCTGGGAACACACCCAAGTCACCACCTCCCTGGGACAGCACAGCAGCACTGGGATCTCATCACCTGCCAGCAATGAGCGGCCACTTTGACACTGCAGAATCACAGAGTCACAGAACCACCAGGTTGGAAAAGACCTTTAAGAGTCCAACTGTCTCTGTCCTCTACTAAACCATCTCCCTGAGCACCTCATCTCCCATCTGGTTAAATATACCCAGGTGTGGGGACTCAACCCCCTCCCTGGGCAGCCTGTTCCACACCCCAACAGCTCTTTGGGGGAAGAATTTCTCCTGACATCTCATCTGACCCTGCCCTGGCTCAGCTTGAGGCCATTCCCCTTGTCCTGTCACCTGTCTCCTGGCAGAAGAGACCATTGCCCACCTCTCCAACCTCCTCTCAGGTCATTCCAGGCAGGGAGAAGGTCTCCCCTCAGCCTCCTCTTCTCCAGAATAAACACCACCAGCTCCCTCAGCCTCTCCTCAGCAGGTTTTTTCTCCAGACCCTTCACTGGTCTGGTTGCCCTTCTCTGAAGATGTTCCAGGACCACGACGTCCTTGTACTGAGGGGTCCAGAACTGGACACTGCTCAAGGTGCAGCATCACCAGTGATGAGTATAGGGGCACAATCCCCTCCCTAGACCTGGTGGCCACAGTTTTTGATACAAGCCAGGATGCCATTGGCTGCCTTGTCCACCTGGGCACACAAGGGCAGACACCATCCCAGCACCCAGCTCTTCCCATGGCCAGCACTTGCCCTGCCAAGCTGGAGCCAGCAACTTGTTCCAGCTGAAGTGACCCAGTCCATGTTCCTGCAAACACCCATTTTCTGGCTCTGCTATTACCTTCACAGATGTTCTCAAAAAGGGGACAAATGGAAGGAGAAAGGAAAAAAAAATAAATAAAGGAAGCTGCTATTTTCTTTATGTTCTTGCTAAGGACTCCTGGCTGCCGGCATCTGTGACACCGCCTGGGAAACCTGAGCCGAGAGGAGCCACCACACGCTGCAGACCCTGTCACATGCAACTAGAGGCAACCTGGCTTACTGCACCACAGCCCAGGGGAAGCCTCTCTGCAGCGGAGCTGCAGCCCCATGCACACACTCGGCAAAGTCGGTGCTGGTGCTACTCACGGTACTCGATGCCCAAGACGATGTCTCGGAAGTAGAGCCGAGCCTGCTCCTCGCTGAAGGGCTGGTCGCTTGGCACCTCCATGACGGGCCTGTGAGGAAGAGGGGGAGTGACTGAGCACTTTGCAGAATGGCAGTGTCCCTCCTTACTGGAGGAGAGTCAGGTTCTCCAGCACTGAGGGCCAGGCTCCCAGGAGGGTCTGGGAGTTGTGATGCAGGATGGAGATGCAGCCATCCTTTCTGGATGTGCTGACACCCGTGTGAGTGAGTTTGGGTAGAGGTGATGGGTGGCTTCACACAGTCCCAGAGTCACTGTGAGCCACAGAGCCTGCACCAACACCAGGATTAGCTGGTGCTGTCTGCAGAAGGTAGGGCAAACACTCCATCCACCAAGAGACCTCGTGGGAAAAGTGTAGTGAAAGGACAAAACTGGATCTGGCCTTTGGTTTCCTGCTAAAGCTGCAGGCAGTGAGCACCAGCAGCACTGGGGACAGGGTGTCCCTTCTCCTGCACTGGATGTCACTCACACCTGCTGGGCTCAGCCCTGAAGCAGCACCAGTGTGCAGCTAGTGTAAACCCAGGCAGTTTCTAGATGTGAATCCCTGGCTCAAAGGTGAAGTGGGAATATTTCCAGTGCCCTGTGCTAAACTCCTTTAACTGCTCAGGGTTCAGCCACCACCAGGACTTGGCTATTCAGCCCTAAACAGCCACACTTGCCTGGTCAGCTTCTCCTCTCCTTCCCTTTGTTTGCTGCCACTGCTGAGCTGTGAGGTATCCTCTAAAAGCCCCTCTTCAGCTGTGCCTGCTGAAACCTGAGGGCAAAGAGGCTCTGAGAGCTGGTCACCACCTTCTGTTCCCCAGCAGATGAATGGCAGGAGCTAAGGACTCTGCTGCACCGAGGGTTAATCCTGCTTGTGCTCGGCAGCTTGACCTTGGATTTGGACACACGCACACTGACTTGAGCTGGATTTAAGTGAGTGCTCCTGAGACACTGTCCTTGCACACCCAACCCTGTGGGAGAACAGCCCATCACCATCACCAGGCTCTGCAGCTCTTCCCCTCAGCACCCAGCAGCAAATCCTTCCCGCATCACTTCCCTGTTCTCCCTTGCTGCCATCTGATCCATGACCTTCATTTCCCATTTGCATTTTTCTGCCACTGCCTCCCCTCCCTCTTCATTCAGATCTTTCTGCTGCTGAATCCAGGGAGAAATAATGTGAGTGGCAGGACTGGCAGAGCCACTAATGGAGTCTAATTGCCTTCTGCTAGATGCAGACAGGCTGTGCTCTGCCGAGCTGCACAATCCCTGGCCACAGCTGACTACAGGAGGTTTTTTTTTCCTCCCCCTTCCCTACAGGATAGTCATCAGCCTGGTCACCAGGGAGACTGGGGAGCCTCTCACCAGCAACCTGCTGGAGCTGGCAGCCTGCAAGATGCTTGTTCATGGGGCCAGAGAGGAAAACAAGCCCTTTGGGAATCTCCCCCATCCCGGGTGGAGCTCTCCCAACCTCACTGGGACTGCAGAGTCAGCCCAGGTGTAACAAAGAGCAGTGAGGAGATTCCCACCACCTTATCACTTCTGCTAAGGAAAAACAGAGCAACAAACCAGGCTCCTGCAGTATGTTAGTACTAGGGGCAAAATAAGGTAGTAGCAAGTAAATGTTGATGCAACCTCACACTCCTTCTGCCAGAGGAAGCCCCAATGTGCCTGTTACTCCAGAGTATTTCAATTAGAAGTGGTAGAGAATTGGCATCCAATTAGTTTAGTGGATCAAAGCTTGACAGCAGGACGTGTCCTCCCAGCCTGGGACTATCCACCACATCCTACCAGGCTGTCACAGAGCAAAGGCTGGATTTTGCCTCCTCCTCACTTGCCAGCAGGCAGCAGTTTGCCACACTGTACATATCAAACCTCCATTCCCCCTAGGAAACCAATGATGAACACCAAAAATTTGATCACAAGAGATCCCAAGAAGGCTACTTACCCTTTCCTCATGAGGTCAAACACTGCAAGAGAAGGAAATCAAACCATGAATGACTCAGAAGAGGGGACCAGGCTTACTCATTTTTAGCACCTACAAAAACACATCCATTCCCATACCTGCAACAACAATTTATCTCCACTCACTTCTCTTCCCTCACCCATGACAAGGACACCAGAGGATGTAAAATGAAAATATTCATCTCTTTGGCAAAGACAAACATCCCCACCTTCTGCCAGCTGCACACAGGGAGACAGTGGGTACTAATTTATCAACCCCATTGCTGCTGCTCCCAGTGTCACAGCCCTTGCTGGTCTGAGCCCCGTGTACCTTCCAGGGAGGGTGCTTGGTGTGACAGTTCTGCTCAATTGCTGATACCAAAGGAGATGCTATAAGAACACATTGCTCCATTTCTGCTGTGCCAATCAGCAGCACAACTACATGGCTCTCAGATGTAGATGCTCCTTGACAGGAGCAACTGGAGAGGACTGGATGGAGTGAGTTGAGGTTTGTAGAGCACGTGAGTTTTTGTGTCTGACTGGGGGTGAAATGGGGGTGTGGGTTAGCTGCTATGTCTTTTTTTGGGTTTTTTTTTTTGCATTTGATCTGTTTTACAAACAGAAAGATCTATCTTTATCCAAGAGAAGAACTCTTTCTTCATGAATTACTAAAGGATTTCTTGCACCTCACAAGAAATTCAAGCAGAGTACCCTCCCCAAAGCACCAGGCAGCCCAGCCTTCAGTTGCAATGTCAGACCACCGAGGTACAAACACAACAAGCCACTGTGCATCCCCTCAATCTGCTCTCCAGGCTGAAGAAGCCACAGCCTGTGCCAGCATGTCACTGTTCAACCACCTAGTGCCACTGCAGGCTGCTCAGCTGCTGCTGGCACCTTCCATCATCTGCTTTCTTCCTGGTGAGCACACAAGAGAGAGCTCACAGCAGTATTTAATGCCAGCAGTAATTAGCAAAGAGCAAACTTTATTTTCTCTAGTTTTGCTTTGTAGAGGGGGGGCATTTTGGGCAAGAGAAAAGTGCCATTTTCAGCTGTGTCAGCAGGAGGAGGAGGGAAGAAACCCACTCACTGAGGCCTCATCCTGAGCAGTGCTGAACACTCAAAGCTGCAGAGGGAACTGCAGGCAGGAGCTTGATTTTCTTGCATCCTTCTGGCTGAGCCACTCACAGATCCCAGACAAAGCCAAGGAAGCAAAGAGGTAACAGACAACATGGACACAGCCACTGCTCAGTGCCAGGGACCAGTGCAATGTCCCTGAGGCCCCCAGTGGGACCAAAAGATTTCCTGTGAGTCCTGCTGCTGTTGCTGCCATTCTGGTAATTTCCCCTGCAGGGAGAGATTGGTTTCTTCCCTCCCCACCCCACAGCTTTTTCAACTTGCTCATGCATTGATTTTGATTCCACACAAAAAGCCTGCTACCTCAGCTCTCCTGTTCTCCTCCCCAGGAGTTCAAGCCTTTAAAGAGTGGCCTCAGCTGCCCTCCTCACCACACATGCATCTGCCCTGGCTGCTGCTCTGCGATGCTGACAGTGCGCTGGGGCTTCAGCCGAAAGGGAGAAGTGGCCTTTCAAAGGCAAATAGCTTCATTTGCTAGGCAGAGCCCCCTTCAAAAGCAACCCCTAATTATTTCATGAGAAGCAGCCTTTGAGCCTGTCACATCAGGAAATGTTACAGGGAAGCAGAGATGTAATGGGGTCAGACATCATCTTCCTCCGGCCCATCTCAGAGGGCACCGCAGTGCCTGTCCCTCCAGGTGTTACCCAAATCAGGGTCACACTGTGGCTGGCACTCCTGATTTGGGGGAGAAAAAATGGGTAGAAATTCCCTGCCCTCTGCATAGATTCAGGGTCAGCCATGGCCTCCCACCAGAGCCCCCCACAGTGGGGTCTTGGCTTGGGAGCCAAGGCAGGAGTGCTGCTGTCTTAGGAGGTCCTGAGGCTCAGCAGAGGTCCCAGGGGACACCCCAAGACATGGTTGCTTTCCAGTGTCACTACCACTATCCACAGCCAAAGGAGGAGATCAGCCTTGGAGGAGGAGGATGAGAAACCACCCTGCACCCTTCCCTTCTCTCCTGGGAGGGCAGAGCTGCTGTCACATCTTTTTAGTGTCCCCATGGCAAGGATGTGTGCACAGCTGTACTAAGACACAAGGTTGCTGTACTCTGGATGGAAGGTCCTTCCATCCCAGCTGCCTTTACAGGTGTTTAAACCTTTTCAGAAAAGAATAAGCCTGTTGAAGATGGTACAAGTTTTCTCTGGTATTGGCCCTGAGCCCCAGTACACGTTACTGGTATCACCAGGTCTTATCCCAGACGGTTCTGTTAACATGTCATGACTCACGCACCCATGTACAAGTTGTCCTCTGCAGGATCATCAAGGACCTGTAATTGATAACAGAGATAAGGAGAATGGGGCAAAAGAGAAAAGCAGCAGGTAAAAAAAAGAGATTTTTAATCAAACAGCATTTTACTGCTCCCTGCCTGTACACTGCTGAGCTGCAGAGCACTGAGAATGACTTAGGCTAAGACTCAGAGATCCCTGCAGAGAGAGGGGCTTTGAAGGACACTGATTTTCCTGTTTCCAGAAAAATCTGGGCTTCTGCCTGTATTTGGAGAAAGAGCATACCACTAAAGGCATGGCTTGTCCTAACCTGACCTCAGCCAGTGCTGAGAATGGCACCAAAGCCCTGCACTTGTGCACCTTCCCAGGGCTGAGCACACACAAGTGTCACCAGTCAAAGCTTGTTGCTGTTTCTCCCAGCACAGCCAGCTGCCTTCTCTTGGGAAGAGAGTGTCAGTCTGTCGTATGCATTCAGCATGATCTTGTTTGGAATCACCCAGCAAAATTTCTGAACAGCTATTTTAAACCAATTTTGGCTGAAATGGGAGCAGTTCAAGAGAGATCTTTTTGTAGCAGCCCAAGCCAGACTTGTTTCAGAACAGCTTAGGGTCAACAAGCAGCTCACCTCTATCAGCTTCACGATGTTGACATGGTCCAGTTTCTTCAAGATGGCTATTTCCTGATAGACTCTGTCCAGTGGTGCCATGGGTTTGGGCTGCTCTCCAGAGGATGCCTTGGACCCTCTGGGAGGAGGCCGACCTGCAATCACAGTAACACAGTGATGAAAACTCATTTTTCAATGGTGCCTAGAGTGGAGTGAGCTGGCCCTTCTGCAGGACACCTCCAGCTATTCTGGCACACTTCAACACCTTGTTACCATCCCAAAGCACTACAGTCTCCACCTGCAAGAGAGATCTCCAAGCCTCATTCAGAGCAGCTCCTGCTGGCTTCCCAGCCTGGTCTGTTTGCCAGGTCCCACAGCCCAGTCCCTGGAGCCAGGTGCTGTCTGAGGGGCAGAAGAGCATCAGGGAGGAGAGGGTCTACCCTGCCAAACTTACAGCACTTAATTAGGCTTTACAGATGGTGAACACAGAAGAGTCAGTACTTCAAAGAGACTCAGAAAATCAAAGCCATTAACCTAATTACAATGTGTGTGCAATGAATTTCACTGTGGCTCTGCCTGCCCTTTCGCTGCCCACTGCACTTTAACCAGCCCCCAACTACTCAGGCAGCTTCCAAGCAAGGCCAAGTTCCACAGCTCTTGCAAACATGACTCTACAGAGAGATTTCCCTGGCTGAGGACAACAGGCAGACCCCTAAATGTGAGATACCCACGTGGAAATCCATACTGCTTCAGGAGCTTCTTTTTGGAGAGGACTTTCATAGCCTGAAGGAAGAAAGAAAAGCAGAATTAGAAGTGAACCAGAATCAGAGTCCTCATTGCTGTGAGCTGGGAGTATACTGGGCATCAGGTCTGTCCCTCAACTGAGAGAAGTCTCCTGGTGAGTGGTGGCCACAGCAGACCACTGCAGAGAGACACACACTGACACAGGCTCTCCTAAAGGCACTGCTAACTGTTTGTGTCACTTACCTTTTTCCCCATGAGAAAATAAGTGGGTTTGATTTAAAATTGGACAAAGAAAAAGCAGACAGATTTATGCATTTGTGTCTGGAGGTAGAGGGATGAGGCATGTTCCTCTAGCTAACCCTTATGTACCTGCTGGTTTGGATGACTCTATGACCATGCTGCAAGACAGAGCCAGCCACTTCCAGGCTGCTCCACCTTTACTGTGCCAGAGGGTCTAGGGAGAAAAAGAGCTGGAGTGTCACAGCCATACCACTAACACCCCTTCAACCTACATCACAGACCTGGAGCAGGGTGAGGACCTGGCCCTTCCACCACCTCCACACTGTCTTTTATATCCTCAGAGACTCCTTCTGCCCCATAAACCTCTTCCCTCCTGCCAGAGCAATACTGAGGACCTGCAGCACAATCCAGCACCATGCCCAAGACCACCTCACAGCCATCTGTCCCCACACCATCAGAAATGGTGGAGCCAGCTCTGCACAGGAGCACAGTGAAGGCATGGGGAGGGAAGCAGGACTTGCCAGTGGCTTCCCTCCCTTCTCATACCCACCATACACTGCAAACCCAGGCAGCCAAGGCGTGGGAGGGGGTCAGGGTAATTATTTTCCTGCCATCCAACTGGTATTAGCATAATGGCAAATGGCAATCTGAATTTAATAAACAGTCTCTCTGCCTCCATGTGCTCCCTGAGCTAATAACCTTTCTGAGGGCCACTCCAACAGCCCTGAGTGGCCCAGCAAAATAAATATTTCATGAGAAACCAGCTCACGGTACAATTTCCTTAGGAAACAGTCCATGTCCCCAGGGCTGGGACGGTCACTCACTCACTCCCTTAGAATGGGTAGTTAGGGCTATTAATTAAACATCCAAATCTGCAACACATTAGAGTGACCCCTGTGGAATATGATTAACCAAGGGCTCCTGCAGGACACAGTCAAATGCCAAGGGCTTATGTTAACCCTGTGGAGACAGGCTCTGCACACTACCTGTTCTTAACACATACACACCAGCAGGAAGTCATAGAATCATAGAATCATAGAATGATCAGAGTTGGAAGGGACTCCCAGAGGTCATCTAGTCCAACCCCCCTGCAAGCAGCAGGGACACCCCCAACTAGATCACGTTGCTCAGGGCCTCATCCAACCTGGCCTTGAACATCTCCAGGGATGGGGCATCCACCACCTCCCTGGGCAACCTGTTCCAGTGCTCCACCACTCTCACAGGAAAGAACTTTTTTCTAATATCCAATCTAAATCTCCCTCCCTCTATTTTAAACCATCACCCCTTGTCCTGTCACAACAGGCCCTACTGAACAGCCTCTCCCCATCTTTCTTGTAGGCCCCCTTGAGGTCCTGGCAGACCGCTAGAAGGTCTCCCCGGAGCCTCCTCTTCTCCAGGCTGAACAACCCCAACTCTCTCAGCCTGTCCTCGTAGGAAAGGTGCTCCAGCCCCTTTATCATCTTTGTCACCAAAAGTCACCAAAGCCATTTCAGTGAGCTCCTTCCCAAGCTGTTTTCCCTGGCAGTGACCCCAGCACATGCCCGAGGATCCCCACCTCCCTCGGTGCTCCCACTGCAGCCAGGTTCACGGCTCACTGAGAGGCTTGTTAGTTTTGGTCCTGATCCAGTGGAATCCTCTGGATTTGCACCCATGTAATTGAGAAGAGACACTGTGCAGTTCTCAATCCTGCCTGACAGGTCGTGAGCCAACTGTTGGAAATGACAGTGTTGACAGACAGACTCAGAAGTGCTTATCTGGTGCACAGCGCCGTGTCCAATACAGACAGACAAATGATTCATGGTTTGCTGACAAATGATCTAAGATGTGTGCAACCACCTCCAAGGATGGCCAAGACCAAGCCTGGAGGACTTCCTATATGCCTGAAATCAGAGGATTTCACACACCTATTTTTTCTTTCAACCAGTGCCACAGCCTAGGAGAGGCTCTCCTTGCCCCAATCCCGCTTGAATTCTCTCTGCCTTCTGGCAAGGAGTTTAAAAGAGATGAAACAGAAGATGAAATTTGCTGCTGCAAGCTCCCAAGCTGCACCACTGCTTGGGGAACTGAGCCCAAGGAACTGAACCATTGCCACCAGCTCTGTCTGTATCAGCATCTCCCTTCTTGGGACAGGCTCTGGAGAGAGGCTGGAAGGAGCAGAAAGGCACAGACAGGAGCAATAGTGAAGACAAGAACTGCTCTTGGGGAGAGAAACAGAGGGAACAAGAGCTACTGCTGTCACCCAATCTCCTTGAAGGATGGGGAGATGAGTGGGAGTTACTGTACTGTGGGTGAGCTGACTGCAGACTGCATCTCCTGCCTTGGAAGAAGCCCCAGGACATGCCTAAGCCAACCTCAAAGCACCAGCATCTACCAATGCACAAGAATAGGAAGATAGGGCCTGTCCCATTGCCCTTTCAAATGGGGACGAAGAGCAAACTTCCTCATGCTTTGGGTCAGAGCCACTTAATTATCACAAGAGCAGAGATGAGAGCACATGGCAGTGAAGCCTCACTTTAATTACAGAGATCTGGCAGGACAAGGCTTCCTCCTGGAATTGTAGCTGCTGCATAAATGGAGGAACACAGGGATGCTTCAGCAAACCTCTCCTTCCGGGCTCACAGGCATGAAAGAGCCAAAGACATCTGTACTCTCAGGCAGAGCTAATTACCCAGATAATGCCTTTCTGATAAAGAACCAGCTCAGAGCGAAGCCAAGGGATTTTCCCTTGGCACTGGCACTTGCTTCAGCTTCCTCAGGAAAAGAGGGAGCTGGGAAGGGATTTCCTCCACTCATGCCCCTGCACCCACCTTCCAACTACTCACACGTGGACCTGAGTTGTGACACTTTCCCTCGAGAGGCAGCAGGAACCGGGTGTGCTCCTCTGATGTACAGTTACTGTCCAAGTTTACTGTTCCCCTCCTAGAAACCCAGCAGCTGGAAGCCATGGGGAAGCTCCTTTGTGAGGGTGCCAGGGGGAAAGCAGATCCCAGGGCTATGGAGAGGAGGGATGCCTGGGAATCAGCAGCTTTCACAACAGAGACCTTGGAGCTGCTGGTAATGACAACAGCAAAATGCCCATTAGTTGGTGATAAAATGGATTGAGCCAAGGGAACTTCTCACCTGCCCCTTTTGATGTTCTTGCAGCACTTAGGGTGCTTTTATTTGTGACCTGAGAGACTTGCACTGCAGTAGCAGACCTGTGCACAGCCCTTGCCTGCAGCTCCCAGGGAGTGGGAAGCTGCTCAAAGGTTGCTACAACCCACCTGAACCCTCTGCTAGCACGCAGCAGCACCCTGCAGGAGCACTGAGTGGACCTGAGAGCATTTCCAGTCCTGTCCTGTCTGAATGACATCCCTCAGGCACAGAAGTGGCTCAGAGAGAAGCTCTGCCAGGAGAGAGGAGTGCTATGCACGAGAGAAAAGCCTGACCCAGGCAGCAGAATTACATCCCAAGCTGTGCCTCATGCACACCATGATGCCCCAGGCTGGTGGCACCACAGCAGTGATGCCTTCCTGGAGCTCACCTGCCTCCACCATCTCCCAGTGGCTCCTGCTTTTACCTGGGGTGACCCAGCTCCTTGAAGCCTGCTGACCAACACAGGGTGTTAAAGCAAACCAGAGATCATTCCCCTGGTCCTCACCACACTGGAGTGCATCTGACTGCAGTTCAGCAGTTATGGGAGCCATGCCTTCCCTTCCCACCTGGGTGGTGACCAACACAGATTCTCCAGGGATTAGTAAGGTTCAAGGCTTGCTGCTGGCTACCTTTCCACTTTATTCAGCCATCTCATGTCACAAACTTGGAAGGAATTTCTCCCCATCACTGCAAGTTGGTAGAAAACAGCTCTCCATGCAAAGGTTGTTAGGTGCAAACAGAGGCACAGAGCATAATCACACAAATCTTGTTTCTTAGGAAACAAGATTTAAAAAGGAAAAAAAAAAAAAGAAGAAAAAGGAGAGAGAAACCCACTGTCAACTTACAATGCTATTGCTTTTGTCCAGAAGTAGCATAACAAATGTCCATCATAACCACTTTTCTTTGCAAGCTGATTTAGAGATTTAAAATAGGCAAGAGACATGACCTGAGGCATCACAGAATCAAATTCTATCAACACAATGACTCCAAACTAGATCTCCATCTGGACACATTTGCCTTTGCTTTTTATTTGCTACTTTTTCATAGCACTTGGCTTTTCTTCTTTCCACAACCCCCCAGTCACTGTCAAAGCATCTCCTCAAACTGAGACATTGAAACCTCTCCAGCTGTGAAGGGTTTCTTGGCAGAGCTCTATGAATGCTGCTGCAACAGCTTCATGTATCCCCAGCAGGGATCAAGCCTTGTGGCAGGGACCTCTGCTCTGGGATCCCAACAGTGTCTCCTCCTTGGAGAGAGTCCTGGGTCACACACTTGGTGCTCAAAGCTCAGTTTAATCCTTCCCCTGCACACAGTGATGTAAGTCAGCACACTGTCATCACCCTCCACAGCACTGGGGTTGTTCACAGCAATGAAGGATGAAGCTCTTGGAAGCACTCACTCATCTTTAATGGAAGGTAAAAGACCCCCACAAAGTAAATACAACCCACCTACGTGTTCCCCTGATCAGGATTTTTCCTTGAGAGTTTCTCCTAATCCTATGCCACATCCAAAACTCTTTGAAGTAACACTAATCTTTCCTTTTGCTTTGACAGGAGCTCGTTCCAGGTATGTACAAATCCTGCCTTAGGGAGTGAGCTAGCCAAGGGCCCGGTGCCTCAGCAAGGACCCGGAGTCACACTCCAAATCATACTCCCAAATAAAAAATTTCTACTTCCTTTAACATTTTGATCCTTTTTATTGCAGAGTGCCAGCTTAAAGAAAGAAATCAGGCAGCAAGACCCTGGCCTCATGCTCAAACACCACATGTGAGTCAGTTATTAGGAGCTGCTCACCAAGGGCTGATTTCCTACAATCATCTGTTATAGCTTTTTACTACTGAGAAATAAAACAACCTTCCAGAGCTAAATTTGGGGAAAAATAAACACACAGTTGGGTCCTCTCCAGAACTGCAATTGCTTTTATGAAATGTGGTACCAGGCAGCTGCATGAGGTGTCCCTCCATGGGGTTGGGGTGCATCACTGGAATGAGGCCTTGGGCAGGAGCAATAAGCAGGACAGCACGTGGGTCAGACACACTGAGGGGTGTGAGGAGCTAAGCAACCATCAAGCAGTTACACAATTTGCTGCTGTTTTTCTGAAGCTTTAAAAGGTCTGCCATCTCCCAGGATGTTTCAGCATCTTGGAAAAGCAGAGGTCTCTCCATCATGGCTTGCCCTCCTGGAAAACACAGGCACGGGCACCTGGAAGGATTTGGGGTGACAGCCTGTCTGCTTGTGAAGCAGGGGAAGGGAAAAAGATGCCACTGTCCTGGCCAAAAGGGTAGCAAGCACGTGGAACACAGGCTTCAGCATGGCAGCCATCTGCTCTCTCCTCTCTCTCACACTGGCATCCACTACAACAAAACCCAGGTGGGCACTGCTGATGCTCTCACTCTGGTCCCACCTCTCCACCCACTGTTCCACTTCCCACATCTCCCACCATGAGCTGCACAGCCCCAGGGTTGCTGCTGAGACCAGGTTCAGACCCTGACTCAACCCCTACAACAAGAGGATTGGGGTGAACCAAAGAGCTTGTCCCTGCCACAGGGGCAGTAAGGGGATCTTGCACACACCTTTGGGTAGCAAGGATGAAACAGAAGTGCCCAGGNAAAATTTTTTTTCTAAGAAAGAAAATTTAAAAAAGAAAAAAAAAAAAAGAAGAAAAAGGAGAGAGAAACCCACTGTCAACTTACAATGCTATTGCTTTTGTCCAGAAGTAGCATAACAAATGTCCATCATAACCACTTTTCTTTGCAAGCTGATTTAGAGATTTAAAATAGGCAAGAGACATGACCTGAGGCATCACAGAATCAAATTCTATCAACACAATGACTCCAAACTAGATCTCCATCTGGACACATTTGCCTTTGCTTTTTATTTGCTACTTTTTCATAGCACTTGGCTTTTCTTCTTTCCACAACCCCCCAGTCACTGTCAAAGCATCTCCTCAAACTGAGACATTGAAACCTCTCCAGCTGTGAAGGGTTTCTTGGCAGAGCTCTATGAATGCTGCTGCAACAGCTTCATGTATCCCCAGCAGGGATCAAGCCTTGTGGCAGGGACCTCTGCTCTGGGATCCCAACAGTGTCTCCTCCTTGGAGAGAGTCCTGGGTCACACACTTGGTGCTCAAAGCTCAGTTTAATCCTTCCCCTGCACACAGTGATGTAAGTCAGCACACTGTCATCACCCTCCACAGCACTGGGGTTGTTCACAGCAATGAAGGATGAAGCTCTTGGAAGCACTCACTCATCTCTAATGGAAGGTAAAAGACCCCCACAAAGTAAATACAACCCACCTACGTGTTCCCCTGATCAGGATTTTTCCTTGAGAGTTTCTCCTAATCCTATGCCACATCCAAAACTCTTTGAAGTAACACTAATCTTTCCTTTTGCTTTGACAGGAGCTCGTTCCAGGTATGTACAAATCCTGCCTTAGGGAGTGAGCTAGCCAAGGGCCCGGTGCCTCAGCAAGGACCCGGAGTCACACTCCAAATCATACTCCCAAATAAAAAATTTCTACTTCCTTTAACATTTTGATCCTTTTTATTGCAGAGTGCCAGCTTAAAGAAAGAAATCAGGCAGCAAGACCCTGGCCTCATGCTCAAACACCACATGTGAGTCAGTTATTAGGAGCTGCTCACCAAGGGCTGATTTCCTACAATCATCTGTTATAGCTTTTTACTACTGAGAAATAAAACAACCTTCCAGAGCTAAATTTGGGGAAAAATAAACACACAGTTGGGTCCTCTCCAGAACTGCAATTGCTTTTATGAAATGTGGTACCAGGCAGCTGCATGAGGTGTCCCTCCATGGGGTTGGGGTGCATCACTGGAATGAGGCCTTGGGCAGGAGCAATAAGCAGGACAGCACGTGGGTCAGACACACTGAGGGGTGTGAGGAGCTAAGCAACCATCAAGCAGTTACACAATTTGCTGCTGTTTTTCTGAAGCTTTAAAAGGTCTGCCATCTCCCAGGATGTTTCAGCATCTTGGAAAAGCAGAGGTCTCTCCATCATGGCTTGCCCTCCTGGAAAACACAGGCACGGGCACCTGGAAGGATTTGGGGTGACAGCCTGTCTGCTTGTGAAGCAGGGGAAGGGAAAAAGATGCCACTGTCCTGGCCAAAAGGGTAGCAAGCACGTGGAACACAGGCTTCAGCATGGCAGCCATCTGCTCTCTCCTCTCTCTCACACTGGCATCCACTACAACAAAACCCAGGTGGGCACTGCCAATGCTCTCCCTCTGGTCCCACCTCTCCACCCACTGTTCCACTTCCCACATCTCCCAGCATGAGCTGCACAGCCCCAGGGTTGCTGCTGAGACCAGGTTCAGACCCTGACTCAACCCCTACAACAAGAGGATTGGGGTGAACCAAGGACTTGTCCCTGCCACAGGGGCAGTAAGGGGATCTTGCACACACCTTTGGGTAGCAAGGATGAAACAGAAGTGCCCAGGCCTGGGAGCCACTCTCTGGCTGCAGTAGCTTTAAAGTCTTTGCTTAGATTAAAATAAGAAATGGAGATTAAGTGGGGATTAACTCACACACACCAGGCTAACCTGGGCACAGGCTTTCACTTTTGGCTTTGATTTGATCAGCTAAATCTACGTCCACGGTGTTATCCTGCATCCAAAACCTGGACAAGAACACAGCAATGCTCATCTAAACCCACCTCTCTCTCTCTGCAGAACAGAGCCATCCTGCTGTGGGGCTGTGGAGGGAGCTCTAGGAGGACTAGAAAGGGAACAGCCATCAGAAACCGTGGCTGCTCCAGTAGGGTGGGTGAGTCAGCTTGGAAAGCACAGGGGATGGAAAGAATCGTGGTTCCTTTCCTTGGACACTTCCAGGGCACCCCATCCAGATTTTTTCCTCATCTCTTCCATCCTTTATTTCAAGACCTTTCTCCTGCAATTTCATGCCCACTGGAAGCATGGAAGGGCCAATGAATACTAACAGGTATGCAACCCCCCACCTGGTCCCCCTCCAACATGGTATGTCACCTGTAGATCCAAGAGTCAGAGGGGAAAATCTAGGTGTGGAGTAGCAAGGGGTGTGGATGCTTCACATCTCCATGGCATGTCCTTACTCCTTGTTGTGCCAACAGCTCCAGGCACTGGGGCAGGGAGCAGCACATGAGCCTGCCTGGGTGCTCTGATGGGCCCATTTTCCCCATGTGAGGCCACTCCATGGTGCCAGTGACAGCAGGACCCCTCTCCCAACAGCAGGGAGCAGCAGCTGAAGCACAGGGCTGCCTCGAGGGCAGCTGGGGTCAGGTTCCACAGCACTGCCACCACACAGCCCTGCTCAGCATGGACCTGCCCTGGGATTCAGAACAACCCTGCTCAAAGCTGTTCCCACAAGCCTCCAGGCACAGCAGTCAGTTCTCCTGCTGCCAGCCATCCAGCTCAGCCTGAGCAAAACATGCCACAGGGCAAGCCCAGGGACAGGAGCACATCTGCAGACAGATGTTGCAGGAATCCCAGCTGAGGTGGTTAGGATTCCCCTGCCTCTCAGAGGGCATAGACAGAGAAGGAGCCTTCAGGATAAGCAGCCCTTTTTTAATCTGAAGCCCTCCTAACTCTGGCTTCAGCTCAGCAAAAGGTGTAAAAGCCAAGGTTTGCCTTCTGCCCTGCACCCCACACTTCACAGCCTGGCAGCAAGGTCCTGTTGGGCATCCAGGGAGGCATCCTGCAAGGGGGTGAGGTGCAGCAGAGCCAGGCACTGCCCAGCTGGGCCATGGTGTTCAGCTTCTTTCTGACAAACACCCCCGTTTCCTCACCAAACACGCCTGCTCGTTCCAGACCGAGCTTCCAACGCACAGCAGGTGCTGAATACCACCACCCACACGCCTCTAATTTCAGGTGACCTGCTTCATAGCTAGAAAATGTCAAGACAAATCAGTGATCCACTTCTTCAGCCCAATCCCTGGCTCTTATGTAAGGCAGCCCACCCGTTTCCCTCCCGCTCGGCACCGCACGCGGGCAGGCACACGGGCAGCAGCGCGGTGCCCCGTCCCCAGCAGGGAGGTTTGACTCCTTGTGTGCCACCTGAATCCAAAATGTACATCCTGAAAGCAGTGAGGCAAGGGGGACCAAGCTCTCAGGGGTGCCAAAGGGAACAAGGAGGGGAGGCACTTACATAATACTTGTCGTCGTTCTCATTGTAGGCCAGTTTCACAACCCCGTAAGAACCCTAAAAATAAACACAAATTTCACAGTCAGTTCAGCAGCTTCACTTTGTCTCCTCACTGCTCAAGGTTGGCTTTGAATAGAGAAAAAACACCCTTTGGGGCCCCAGGCTATGCCTAGCCCTGAGCAAATTGTGCAGGTGACATGACCCCACAATGAGGTCATTCGGTCACAGATTTTGGCAGCTCTGTTGAAGCCATGGGGTGGTTTGAGGAGTGAAAGCATCAGGAGTCAAAGCCACTGTGACTGTCTTAAACGTGGGCAGGAAGAAGGGAATAGTTTTCAAGTGGGTTTTTTGGGCAAGTTTGGAAATTCTGCATGGACACACTTCCTATACTGCTGTGCAACACCCCTTTCAGCAGGACACCACTCCATCTCTGGCCACAAGTGGGCTTCAGTGACGACCTGCTGCCTGCTTTCCTCCAAGCACCTCTTGCCCAAGCAGATTTTCCTCCAAGCACCTCTTGCCCAAGCAGATTTTCCTCCAAGCACCTCTTGCCCAGGCAGATTTTCCTCCAAGCACCTCTTGCCCAGGCAGATACAGGCTGGGATTGCTGCTGTACCCGCAGCTCCAGTAACAACCTGAAGCCAAACTCCATCCAAACCACTGGGTTTTTAGCAATTCTGTGTGAACACTACACATTTTACATCACCAAGACAAGACACCATGGTAGGTATGATCCCTGACAGATCCCTGTTGAATAAATTAGTGGGATGAACACTGCAGCTTTCAAAACATTTATCTCAAATTCACTGAGAGCTGGAATAAAGGTCCAAGGTTTGAGAGGAGACCAATTAACCAGCTGCCTGATACAGAAGCACAGCAGGTCCAGAAGACCTTCTGCCAACCTCAGGATACCTATCTGCTCCCTGTGACCTGCAGGGGAGGAGGAGGCATGGGCAAGCTCCCCAGAGAGCTCATACTCTCCTTAAATCATACTTAAAACAATGATAACAGCCCTAAGCAGGACTGAAACCATGAGTTTCATCTGGCACCCACTGTACCAACAGCGGTGGCATCTCTGGCCACACAGGCCAACTGCCTGCAAGCACACAGCCTGACCCACACACAGGAAGGGGCTTCCTCCCACAGCCCAGGGCCTCTCTTTTGGAGAGGACTTTGGGCCAGTGGAGCTCTTGGTGCAGGTCTGTGCAGCTCCCTTCTGACTGCAAAGGTACACACAGCTCCCAGGCAGCGCCGCCGCCCGTGGACCCATCTGCAGTGGTGGCAGATGTCCAAATGCACAGGTGTCTGAACTGCTCACCAGCCCAGACCTCTAAATAACTGGAGGAATCTCTTCTGAATCACTCTGCAGCTTTTAAATGTGGACTGGAATTAAACTAGTATTTCATTCGTGGGCATCAAAACCTAAACTAGTCCTGATGGGGGTCAAACACCTTCCCCTGATGTTTTTTAGGTTTTCTTTCCTTGTTGGGTTGTGTTAGTGCATCAAAGGCTCTTGGTGTTACATTTGGCAGACACACTCTGGAGGGCAGCCAGCTTAATGACCACCAGAGGGAAGGAAATAAATTTAGATTTCAGAGGAAGTAGCTCCACTTTGACCTTGAACAAAATATACACAAACTAACAAGGCAAAACAAACAAACAAACCCAAACCCAACACAATTTCGAAGGAGTCTTGGCCAGTAAATCCCTTGGGCTGGCAGAATCTGTCCACCCATACTTGTGTGTGCGTGCACATAGACAAACATGAGCTCCAGAACATACCTTGCCTATTTCACTCTGCAGCTTGTACTGGTTTAACTGCACGCAGTCCTGCAGATCAAAAGGAGAAGATAATTAGAGTATTAGTAAAAGGAAAGGACTGACTTTGAATCAGTATTAAGTAGAGGCAAAGTGCTGAATAATGAAGGACTAAATCCTATTTAAGCTGGTATATGCTGTGCCATAAGCACTGCATTTTTTTTTTTTTGACAGCCCAGGACAGAACAATTATGGGCTGAATTCTGACCCTGGTTGTGCTGGCTTGACACCAGAGACCCCTCCACCCCAATTCCCCTGCACTGCTCCAGGTTCAGCCTGGGAGCCTGACAGCTCCTGTTAACCATTTCTACGGGACCATGCTCAAAACCAAGCAGAAAGACACCCATCCCCAGCCCCATGGGGCTCTTGTGGCACCCAGGCACCCACAGCAGCCCCAGGGTCACAGCATGAACTTGTGCCCAGTCTGGTAGGGACAGCTGTACCCAGAGGAACCCTTCAACCAGATCACAGGCTACTCTTCCAGGACACCACATGGAACCAAGCTCCTTTGCAACAGAAACAACTGATATAATATTTGCCCAAACCCATCACCCCTAATAGGGTGTAATCTCTGAAAACTATCCAGCACCAAAACCCCCAGGGGTGTGCAGGTGGTGGGTGCAGACCCCAGAAAACAATGACAAGGGTGTAATGATGGTGTTCACAGCCCAGGAACAGCAGAAAGTGATGGTGGCCTCAGGCACTGACCATGAGAAAGAAANTTGCCCAAACCCATCACCCCTAAGCAGGTGTAATCTCTGCAAACTATCCAGCACCAAAACCCCCAGGGGTGTGCAGGTGGTGCGTGCAGACCCCAAAAAACAATGCAAGGGTGTAATGATGGTGCTCACAGCCCAGGAACAGCAGTGATGGTGGCCCCAGGCACTGACCATGAGAAAGAAAAAGCAGAACAGAATAGCCATGCAGTCATCTGATGTTGAACTCACTCTTCCTCAACACTTCCACAGCAGCAGCAAAAGCTCTGCAGCTTCATTTCCCTTTGAGTTACAAGAAGATAAATCCCAGAAGCTGCACAAAGCTGAGAGGCTCAAGACCAGGAGCACAGGGTGAGCAGCACACACTGCCTGCACCCAGTTGTCCCTGCAGGTCCCCAGGAGTACCCAGGGGACGTGCCCAGCTCGGGCAGGCGATGGGCTCTGCGGGAGGACAGCACACTCCGTGCCGCAGCGCTCTGCTCCTGGCAAAGAGCCTGTGTGCTCCTGCAAGGATCTCTGCAGTGCCAGCACCGGGGATGGTGGGGTGGGGTGGCTTTTGCCTTGGTCCTGACTTAATAATATACAGCACTCCACTGCATTGCAGGGCAGGGGAGAGCCTGGACTCGGTGGGGGTGTTTCTAACCACAGCACAGGGTGTAGGCTGAGCTTTCCGTGGGAGACACTTACCCAAATTGCATATTTAAACACAAAATTTCTCCCTGGAATCACCAAGCACTAAAATGTGCTGTAAATTCCCTTCCAGCCTCTGTACCAGGCACTTCTTTGGGAACAGAGCTGATACAAAGTGTGCAGACAGGTCAATTAGCCCTCCCATAAACCTCAGAATAGCCCTGCAATCCACTAAAGCGGTGCCAGATGCCTCCAGTCCCTCTGTAAGAACAGCAGGTGTTACAGCCCTGTCCCCACACACCATCCCTGCTGAAATCAGCACTCCTCTGCCTCTTGGGATGCATTAGCACATGGATGTGGCAGGTGAAAATCCTGACTTTTCCCCATCACCAGCTCAAAAATGCTCATAACACAATCACCGTAGTGAAGGAGAATAAAGGGATGGAGAACTGATGGCTTCTTTAGTTTACAAGTCATGGCTTGTCAGGAATACAAGAAATTATTTAAATCTTAATCTTGTTTCCAGTGAAGGAAGGTTTTCCACTGCCCTGACAGGAAAGAAGAGCCAACTGTGAGTAATGGGACGAGGGAAGTGTATTAACTCTGCTGCTAGCACAGCACACATCTTTCCAAAGGCAAAGGCCAATCCATCAGAACAAGGAGCAATCAGAGAGGAGAGAGCATGACACAGCAAAGCTGAGGTGTAAAGCACAAGACCACCAGAATAAAGAGAAAAGAAAAATCCCATTCAATTTTGTAGGGAGGGCTCCTGTGTCCCCAAAGGAGGGACATCCACAGGAAGCTGGGTAGGTCAAATTCCCCTGCAAACAGGATCAGCAGATTCACTTCCCAGCTCGGGGCTGTGATTATGGAGATTCACAAATTAGGTAGGAACAGGTGCTCAGTCTGGAAAAGAGAAGCTTGTGAGGAGACCTCTGAGCCCCTTCCAGTCCTCAAGGAGCTCCAGGAAAGCTTGAGAGGGGCTGGTACCAAGGGCAGGGAGGGTCAAGCCCATGGGAAAGGCCTTCAGCTGCAGGAGGGCAGAGGGAGAGGAGTTGGGGGGCAGAAATCCTTCCCAGGGAGGGGGGAGGCCCTGGCACAGGGTGCCCAGAGAAGCTGGGGCTCCCTGTGGATCCCTGGCAGGGTTCAAAGCCAGGTCAGATGGGGCTTGGGGCACCCTGAGCTAGTGAAGGGTGTCCCTGTCCATGGCAGGGGTGGGACTTGGTGGACTTCACCCACCTCAGTATCTCCTGCTCTCCAAACCACCAAGCTTGGACCTGTTACCAGGCCTCCCCCCAGCTGGGATGACTTGCACAGGTGAGTTGAGCTCTTACACATCCCCATGGACCCGCACTCGGTATCTCGTTTCAAGCCACGGTGGCATCACTAAAGCACCAAGTTTGCTGCTGCTTCTTGTCAACACCCTGTTGAGGGAGTCATGACTGAGTTTTTTCTCTCCCTCCTGAAGAGGCAAAGTCCTTTGTCTGGGACATGGTACATCCACCTGGGATAGTTCCCTTATGAAGCATTTAGTGCAACTAAAAGAGGGATCGTGCTTTGTCTCTGTGTCCAGTTCCTTCAACTGACCATCACTTGCCACCACCCCATTTACCTCTGGCTACAGATCACCACTCTCACCCCTACTCTTATCACCTGAAGCACCTCTCTGGTCTTTCACTGCTGCTAAATGAAGCTTGTGAGCAATGCCAGGACACCTGCTTTGGGAGGTGTGTTTCTGAAAGGGATGGGAGGGTCTGAGGGAAAGGCAATGACAGTGTCAGCAGCACAGCCTCTGAGACCACCACCACATCCCTACCTGCTCCACACCTCTCCCACTCTCCACCCAGATAACTACTGGTGAGAAGCACTATCATAGCTGGAGCTCAGGAGCTTGAAGCACCACAGAACTCATAAAAAAACCAAACTTGATTATAGGTGCTTTCCTCCTTTTTGTTTTTTTGTTGGGTTTTTTTTTTCCCTTGCAAAAAGACTATAATTCACAGCTCAAGCAACTCCTGCCACATGTTGGTGGTGGTAGATTAATGGTTGGACTGGATGATCTTAAGGGTCTTTTCCAACCTTAACAATTCTATGATTCTATGTTGCTGCAGACTGGCAGGGTTGGTATTATGTTATTTGGTTCTCCTGCAGGAAGGGGGATAATTGTATCATTCCTTTATTGGAGAGAAACACCTACCTCTGGGCCAAGTGTTTCTTAAAGATAACATTGTACAAACCTCTTGATTCCATCATGCCAATGTATTTGCAACTGCTGATAAATGCAAACAGCCCAAGAACCTTAATGAGATCCTCTAATGAAAAGCTGTCAGCAGATTATCCATCCAAGTGTGCAATAATTGTTCCATCTTAAAGACCAAGATGCCCCATTTGCACAAGGTATTGCTCAAGAGGGAACAGGGATTCACTACCACAGAGGATCATAAAGCTCAATGAAGTCCAATTCCAAAAATGCACTGCAGCCCTTCCAGAAACCCTGAGAAACTGAGAATTGAGCCTTTGCTGTCCCAAGGGGCACATGGGCATGGAAAGGAAGAGCCAGGGCTGGTCTCCAAAGTCAGGCATTCCTGAAAACAAGCAGCCTGCCTCACACATACACAGATAATGGAGAATTTTGCCCTCTGGAAGAAGCCAAGTTCACTAATCTCCAAAGAATGTTAGAGTTTCAGCAGTTCAGAGATTCCCATGCTTCTCTTTAAAGTGTAAGAAAAATGGGAACAAAAAGCCAGTAATGAAGACAACACTGGTTTAAACCCATCCTGTCTGGAAGGGGAAGTGAAAGCAGCTCTAAAACCAGACAAAATGAAAATAAAAGCCAGAAGGGGGCATTAGGGGCTGCAATGAACCCCAATCAGAAAGCTGTTCAGGGATACAGAAGGAAAGAAGAAAAGAGAAGAAAAATAAACAGATTTTTAAGCAACATCTAAAACCAAGTGCAAACCTGGATGCCCAGCACCAGGGCTGGTTGCTGGCAGGGGCACTGGCCATGGCTGGGCAGAAAGTCCAACACTGAGGCTCCACACTGCGGTCTGGGCTCACCCACTCGAGATGCCAAAGCTTGGGACAGAAGCCCAGGACCCACCAGGCCCCTGGGGTATCACTGGGAGAGCAGCTGAAGAATAAAAAGGGGCTGGGACCAGAGAGACAAAGGCAGCCCCTTTCCTGCCCCTTTGCAGCTGTGGCTTTGGGCTTTCTCCTTCTCTCAAAACTTGCCCTTAGAAAAGTTGGAAATGTAACTTGAAATAAATGTTAATTAATTCCAGTAAAAGAAATTAGCAATGCTCATGGGGTATTCTTTGAAGAAATGTTTTCCAGGTATCTTTGATCTTTTAAAGAGAGCTCTAGTTTGACCACCACTATAACACCTCTAGAAGAAATCAGTCTGGGGGACTTGCAGGGCTGGAAGGGGAAGCTTTTCCAGACCACACTGCGTAGGAGCTTGGTCTTGCCTCTGCCCTGGTCCCACCTGGGCTTCCCATTGCACACAGCAAGGAAACCATGACCTTATAAAGAAAATGGGGGCAACTCACAGAGACTGGAGGAGCATCAGACCTGGATCAGCCCAGCACCAAAGTACCACTCTCACGGCTCTTGACACCAGTTGGCCAAGCAAGCAGGAGGCTTATGAAAGATGTGGAAAGCCAAGGAAAGAAAGGACAAAGAAGCAATTTATTTTCTATGCCTCTGGGATATGCCATAGACATCAAGTGTAGGAAAATTCCCTTTGTCAGCTTGTCCTCCTCCCTGCATGCTCAGGCCAGCAGCAGCACCGAGGCACTGCCCTGACTCATCCTCTCCACTCTGATGAAGCACACACAGGCTCACCACCACAATGTGTGGAGCTGCCCAGGCAGCAAGGAGCTGGAAGACCTCCTGCTGGTCTCAGAGGAGACAGAGACTAGAGGAACCAGGATGCCAGGGAGTGGGTGGATGCAGTGGAAAGGGAAAGTGTGAAAGAGAAAGGACGATTCTGCCAGAAAAGAGTGGAGGAAGAAAAAGTATAAAGCAATTAGCTGTGATGGCAGGTCTGGGAGGAAAGCCTGGAAAGACATATTTTATTCTTGTTCTAGCCATTCTTCAAGTAAGGCTTTCCTTGGCTACCTAAAAAAGTTGGTTTGGGATGGCAGAATAAAAAGAAAAACCCATCACTGCATTTTCAAATGCCACTTCCCTACAAGCAGCACCTCTCCCTTTCACAGACCCAAGCCCTGCCATTTTAGGTAGGACAAGCTGTCACACATGGTGACAAGACACCCATCAGTCTGTACAAACACAGTCACAGAGGGTCTTGCCCTGGCACATACACACAGCGGAGCATTTCATGCCATAGTCCATGAATAATCTAAGAAAGGAGGGGAACAAGCAGGAAATGTTTAAAATCAGATTAATTTTGATACTGATATGACAATTAAGTACATGGTAACGCTGTCAGGAGAGTGGAATGAGTTCCTTCTCCTGCAGAGTTAATACTGCAGATACAGACTTGTCAGCAGCGGCTGCAGGACATCAGCAGTTTCCAACTCAGTCTCCCAGGACAATTAGCTAATTGGTAGCTCTGCTTGGTTGATTGGGAACTGCCTCTGTGCAAGACAAGCAGCCCTGGCTCTGCTGCAGCCCTGCCAGCCCAGGAGTCACCATCTCCCTCAATAACAAACCCAAGAAGCCCACACAGAAGACAGATGGTTGCAGATGGTACCTGGGGACTGCATGGCCCCATCACTGCTCGCTGCAGTGAATCCTCCCACGGCACCACACACTCAGCCCCAGCTCTGGGTCCTCCAACCCCTCTATATAAAGTTTTCCTCCCAGCCTGTGAACAAATACTTGAACCAGAATTTAAAAAGCTCACCAGCAGCTCTAACTACACAGGGTTCTTCCATAATGCATCAGAGAACAGCAGAAAATTCACCGCTGTCCTATCCCCACATCCCATCCCTGCAGAGCACATCTCTCCACCAGTTCTCCAGTCGAGGATACAGCGAGGCAGTGAGCCACCAGCCCTGCTACCACTGCAGAAAGGAAGAAGATTCACTCCTAGATGGCTATCAGCATAACACAGGAGATTTTGCTGTGCAGCTGTGCCACCCATCTGCTCCTGAGGGACGGTGCCTGCACCGACAGAGCCCGAACGCTCAGGAGCTTCGGCTTCGCTTTCGCATGGACTAACTCCGGCAGCGGCTACAGGCCGGAGTGATGGGTGTCCTGCTGCCTCAAAGGCACTGACTGCTGATGCCTGACACTCAATGCAGAGGAAAGGAGCAGCTCCAAAGTGGCTTTAGGCAGGTGAGAGACATGGATTGGAGTATAAATGTGCAGCTTGCCTGGAACAAGACATGTCAGAGTGTCCGCTGGGAGACTGGGGGCAACGCTGTGAGCAGTGAGCTGGATCCTGTCAGAGTGACCTAGCAGCCTCCCCACCGAGTGTCTGCCTATCAAAATGAGCAACAGAACACACACCACCAGATGCTGATAAGTACATCATGACTGTATTTCTCATCACAGGGTTATCATATCCCCCACAGGGCCAAAAGCCTCAGCACAGAATCCACTAGAACTCTTAGAAGCTCTGCCTCTACCTCTGAGCTCTGCTCAATCCTCCCTGCCCACACACAAGGCTCTGCTGACTGCACCGAACAAACACATGTAAGTGGGCACCTGATCTCCATTTCCTTTCTGCCATGTCTCAGTTAGCAGTACAGCTTGGATTTGGACCTTCAGTGCCTCTCATGGCTGTGAACACAACAACCCTGTAACAACCACTTAGCAGCAACTGGAAGGTCATACACAGGGTGCAGGGGTCAGGCTGCAGGCAGGCTGCACGCTCTCCTCGCTGTCACACACCTCACACTCAGTCTTCAGTGGCCAGCCTCAAATGTTACCCTATAACCAAGACTGTATCTTCCTCACCCTTTAAAATAGCCTTACAGGATAGAGTCCCTATATGGGGACTCTATGTCCCTATATGTCCCTAATAGGCTGGGAAGGTGAAGCCACCTCCCCAGAGCACCGCTGTGAGGGTGAGCATCCACGTCCGAACGCACGCAGCTCTCGCATGGGCTCCCTTCCCCCTCCTGCTGCAGCGATCCCCCATTAATATGAACAATGGTTTCTAACACACACAGCTTTGTGAAGCATCTGGGCAGCACTGGAGCAGGACTCTAAACTGTTATACTAAAATGACCACTAAAACCACAGTACTGCATACAGAATTGCTGCAGGAGCAGGGAAATGAAGGGCTCAGCATCCACATTTCAAACCAAGCACTTCCCACCCCGAGGCAGTAACTACTGCTCCCCAGGCTGCAGGTGCTGTGGAAGCTGAGGGAGTATTTTGAATTTGCTTGCAGATGGGAATGTGCTAGTCACACTCAACTGCAGTTACTCTGAAACAGATTTCAGACCAGCCTCACTCCTGGCACAGTAAAAGTACTGCAGGCTGGAGGAGCTGGCACACAAGTCACGTCCGCTCCCAAGAACTGGCTCCTCTCCCTCCACGTCTCCCCTGTTAAAGCCCACGCTGCAGCCTCTGCAGTGCTCTGTCTGCAGACAGCTTCTCATCAGCTGGGGACACCACGGCCCTTCTGACCTGCAGAACTGCCCAAAAGACAACTCCTCATCTGATCACATATAGCACCCATCCTCTCAGACGTGCAAGGGGGAAGCACTCACTTTTCAGGAGGGAAAGACTAAGCCACACAGACATTAACCTCCAGACCCACACCACCAAGAGGCTAAACTGAAATGATTTTGGTTCCTTGTGACACAGACCATGATGGGATTTAGGTATCATGGCTGGGAGCATCAGAGCAGCTGGTGTAGATTCACTGGGTGAGCATCTGGAAAGAAACATCCAAGTAAGAAAAGCTGGGGGTTTTCCTCCACGACCAGCAGGTAAAAATCCCAGGAAACACAGTCTGGGCTTGGGGGTTAATTCAGGTGTGAGTCTGATTTTTCCCAAAGCAGGTGCCAGTCCCACAGTGAGTACATTCCCTCTCCTGCACTCTCTACTTAGTAAAATGCTACTGGCTGGGAAGCATTTTAAACATTTTGGCTTCAAGAACAACCCATTTGCATCACCTCCACCTTGGAAAAGAAAGCCCTGCTGAAGCCTCAGTTTGATCTCCATGACCCTTTCTCACCTTGGGGCAACACCAGGCAGCATGGGCTGAGCAGCCCCTCTCTGCTGCCTGTGACAGCGTGTCACAGCACACATACCAGTGGGAAAGTAAGGCTGGAAAGAAAAGCTGCAGCTGTCTTCCTCTTTGTCCTTTCTCAGGACAGCATGAGGGGATGGGTTTCCCCACCTGGCACATCACAGGGAATTGCATCCAGCAGCTCCCATCAGTACAGGGGACGGGTCTGAGCCTGGGACTGGCACTGAGGGAGCAGAAACAACTGCAACCACCCAGAGACATACTCTGAAGGAGAGTGGGTCATGGCCCTCTGCTGCCACTGCTGTTGAAAATGCTTTAAAGACAAAGGAAAATCCTGATGAGCCGGGAACATCAGTGCATTTAAGCTCTTTATAACATAAAATCATGCCTTCAATAATGTCAAAGTACAATAGGAGATACATAATCTCCAGAAGCTTAAATCCATAAAATACCAGTAGCAAAGCTGCTGTGACTGATAAACTCCCGAAGGGCACACACAGCAGGGCCATGAGAGCAAAGCCATTTAGCTACAGCCCTTTCTCTAAAAGCCTGACAGGCCTTCTGCATGGTACCACTACACAACAGGGGGCTCAGTCCCTCAACAGCCCTATCCCAGGTGGGTGAGGGTGCAAGGAGTTAGTGCCAGGACTGTGGCTACACCCAGCAGAGGGGGATGGATGCAAAGGTGTTCAGCCATTGCAAGCTGATACAATCTCTGGTTTTGGGGGTTTTCTTCCCCTGTATGACAACCAGCACTTTCAGATCTGCTCCTCCAAAAGCCTGAAGACTCCCCTTACCAGCTGAGGAAGACTTACCTTCCCCTGACATCACACTTACAGGGAGAACGTGCCTACCTCGGAATCGGATATGGAGACCCGATGGGACTCTATTGTTGGCCTCCTCATTATACGTGGTGACGGCCCTGTGGCATAAGGACCATAACCTGGAGTGTTGCTAGAAGCCAAATAACCTCCTGATGATCTTTCCTGAAGAGATAACTTCCTACTTGATAGGACAGGTCTAGTGAGAGGTCTCTTGGGAACATGCCTCCAGTGGGCATCTTCTGACTGTTGAGAAGGCAGAAAGACATTAATTTCACTGTTGACTCCATTTCTTTGGATGTCTTTTGTATTATCACAAAAGACTGTGTCGTTTTCTTCAGTGTTGTCTTCACCATTTTGGTCACTTCTGTCTGGGCCAACAGCCACATCTATGGCTGCTACCCTCTCTGCCAGTTCAGTCTGTGTGTCTCTGCAGCACGTGTCTGTGCCTCTCTCCATGGCGTTGACTGGGGAGTCCCCCATCGCTGCAGCCAGCTTGTATGGTCTCAGATGGCTGTGATGCTCACAGACAGCATGGGGCACCAAGGAATCCCTCCATGAAATCCCTAAAAGGAAAGAGAAACAGGTTAAGTGAATAATAACTCACACATAACCAAGTCACCCGTCTCCAGCTTCTTCCAAAGTAAAAGAAAGTGAAGGCAGAACACTGGCAGGCTGGAAACAAGCTGCAAGCCCTCAGAAGGAAAGGCAAACCCAAGCATCATGCTAGATATAGGACAAGGGGTGATGGTTTTAAAATAGAGGGAGGGAGATTTAGATTGGATATTAGGAAAAAGTTCTTTCCTGTGAGAGTGGTGGAGCACTGGAACAGGTTGCCCAGAGAGGTGGTGGATGCCCCTGGATCCCTGGAGACGTTCAAGGCCAGGTTGGATGAGGCCCTGAGCAACGTGATCTAGTTGGGGGTGTCCCTGCTTCTTGCAGGGGGTTGGACTAGATGACCTCTGGGAGTCCCTTCCAACTCTAATCATTCTATGATTCTATGATTCGAAAGTGACAAAGATGAGATTTTCAGACATGCAACAAGTGACATAGCTAAAGAGAACTTCTCCTTCTGCACCCAGCAGAGCTGACACTAAAGGCAGAAGTACAGCTTAACAAGCCCAGGGCAAAGGGTCAAACTTTTCAACCTCTTGAATTCTTGTTTATAGGGTACAAGAGTTCCTGGTATGTATCCAAACCCAATGCATGTAACAACAAATCACAGTCATTTAGGGCTCCACACTAGCCTCTCCATTGCCCTGCAAGCCTTAGAAGAAGGGCACAGAAAGGCCTGGAAGCTAAGCCATGGCTGCTGCCTTCCCCACTCAATTATTTGCAATGCAGTCAACATCAGAATTATAAAGTGAGTCTGGTTCCAGGGTCTCCCCAGCCCTGCACAGTTGCAGCCTGTGAGCAAACACACATTACCCTCGCTGCCCACTACGTATAAAAGCTATATTGGGTTGCAAAGCAACAATGCCTGATGATTACCAGCATGTGGGAAAGAGCTTTTCCTTTGGTAGACCTACAGAACAGAAAAATGCAATACAAAGCTAAAAGTGCTGAATAAAACCGCTGTTTCCTGGATGCTAATTGCAGTCTCAATTTAAACCAGATTTCAGTCTTGCCAGCAGGGTCCAGAGCAGGAAATGATCCTCTGCAGCTCACGGCTGTCATCCCTTAATCACCTCTGAAGGTGCAGTGCTACAAGATGCATCATCTCACCCCTCTGCTCAGTGCCTGGACACAGTGGGGGGAACTTTGTTTCAGTCACAGCACCCTGAGGTGCATCCAGTGAATTTCAGTGCAGGCTTAACTGTGAAACACTGCAACCATTGGTTCTGTATATGCAAAGCAGGTTGTGCATGAAAATCCCAGCATGAAGGTGACACATCACCCTGTTTCCACTTGGTTGCATTTAATTTATGTGAGGAAGGGTGGGGGGTGTTCCAAAAATCCCATCCATCATCAGCCTGGGACACACATGACACTCTCTTCAAGGAGCACGGAGCAAAGGCCAAACCTGACTTGAAGCTGCCTGATGATGCTCCCCATAGGCCCACTGTCCACCTCCTCCACCCAGGTACAATCTTCCTCCCTTCTCCTGCCTTTTCTTCAGGCTTGTTTGAAACAAACTGACAGAAGTGTCACTCACTCAAAACAGTAATGAAATGGTGAAATCAGCTTTAAAAGCTTCTATTAAAACTATATTTAAAGCCTTCAATCCCAGAGCAGATCCAGGATGCAGCACTGGGGATGGCTTGCCAGGAAGGGGTTCCTCCAGCACGTGCTGCATGTGGTCCCACAAACCCACAGGCTAAGCAGTGTGAGCCTTTCCTTCTGCTCAACCTCCCTCTCTCCCAACCCCCCCCCATACCAAGTTTCAAGCTGGAAAGGCAGCTGCAGCCCTGGGCTGGCTCACCAGTGGTCCCAACCTTCAAGCCAGGGAAGCTCACAAAGCTCTTGCTGTGTGCTAAACACTGGTGTGAAGTTTACACTTGGAAAGCTTCTGGGCTCACCTAGGAGCATCAGGTCAGGGCTACTGCAAGCCTATGGCCACCCTGCTGTCTCTGAAGAGGCTTTCCTTGCCCTACAGAGCAGCACATTTCCCAGCAGGACACTCTCAAGTTCTTTTCATGGGTTGCCTGCACACTTGCCTTTGGGTCAAGGTCAGTGCCTCAGCCCCTGGGAACCACAGACCGGACTCCAGCCCTGTTTGCAGGGCAGCAGCTTCCCAGGGCCACCTTGCACGGCACCAGTCCACATCTCCACCACCCCCAGCTGCCCTCTGCACTGCTGGGGCTGGGCTTCAGCTCTCCTGGCAGTCCAGCACTCCAGCCTGCATGTTCACTTCCATCAGGGAAATGCCTTTATATGAAGGGAAGGAAGCAGGATAAATGCTTTCACCATTCAATCCACCTTGCACAAGGGGATAGGAGGAAACCTCCAATTCCATCCTGCATTAAAAGCCTGGCTTTGCTCTTCTGCCTACAGAGAGACGAACCCAAGGCCTTTCCTTGCAGCAGCTTTAGCTTCTGGGCAATCATAGCTAACCTCACTCATCAGGGGCACCAAGAAAATCAACCCACAACCGAAGTCTGCAGCTGCCCAACCTTTATCCCTCCTCCTGCCATGAGGTCTTTCCCACATGCAGGAGTGAGGGGAGGGAAGCATCTGCCTGTGAAAGCTTCCACCTGGACATCTCACACACATCCTTGCTGCTCAGCAATCAGGAATTTCCAGCTAATTGGCAACTGACACAGAAAGAAATACTTTTAAGTTTAAGAAAAACTTAAATTCAACCCCATAGATCAGTTCATCCATCAAAACAAATATACCCCTACAGCATCACAACAAACAACACGGCGCTGCTGAAAGTATGTTAAAAAACCCCAGCAAGACTTAAAGGAAAACAATTGTTCATCCACAGAGCTGGGCTTTGTGTCACATTCTGCTGTTTTGAAGGATCCCTTTTCACTGATAAATCCTCCAAAAGCATACTAGAAAGTGATGGCTTCTGAATAAGCAAATCAGTTACGCACAGACCAGTCTTCCAGGACAAAAGGCAACGATTTATTTCTGCAAGGCAAAAAAATAAATGGTGGATTTGCCATTTGTCAGGCCAGAACACAACTGCACCTTGCTGTGATGGGAAATCCCAGGAAACCAGACACAGCTCCACTACCCCCTGCAGCTCCCACAGCAGCCTTGGGCCTGATGCTCTTCACACGGTCACCCCCACAACACCCAACGCCGGCCGTCGGTCAGGGGATCACGCTGCAGACGTGAACTACAGCTGCAAACAAGCTCCTGTGAGCAAAATGTATTTACTCACACATATCTTGTTTAGCATTTATCCCCAAAGCTACTCCTCTGCTGCAGGCAGTCTGCCACTTCAGTGGTGGGGTTTGTGGTGTATATTTATCAAATGGCTGCACATGTTGCCCAGAGAGGCACCGAGCAGAGCACGGTACAAAAAACCCCTCTGAAAGGAACATGATTCTGGAGAAAATTCCTCTGAATTGTATGTGGGAGCAGGAGATGAGCAAATGCAAGTAATTCTGATGCTCAGTGAAGTATTTCAAAGCACTGTTTGAAAAATAAAAACTTGTAAATCTGGCTGAGTGCTCGGTCTGTTAATTTGGCTAGCTAGAACTGTGAGAAAGGATGGAGAAGTTAAAAGGTCCCCTGCAAATCCTGATTTTGCTGCAGGCTACCCAAAAAAGTGACTTTACCACTTTGCCTGGCACAGTTCCCGGGTTCAGAGGTCCCACTCACCCTTTCTGTCTCAGAACACACCTGCCCCTTGCTGAGGCACCAAGTAAAGTCAGTGAAGTCACAGCAAAAACTGCAATGTGCATGGAAAGCATTCAGGCAACAATTGTGCTACTGCTCACAGTTGAAGAGTTCTTCAAATGCCTGCAGATGGAATGTCCTCCATGCCAGCATGGGGACCAGCAGGGATATTATGCTGAAACCCTGTGTGAAGGCCAGTCATAGAATCATAGAATGATTAGGGTTAGAAGCAACTCCCAGAGGTCATCTAGTCCAACCCCCCTGCAAGAAGCAGGGACACCCCCAACTAGATCAGGTTGCTCAGGGCCTCATCCAACCTGGCCTTGAACGTCTCCAGGGATGGGGCATCCACCACCTCCCTGGGCAACCTGTTCCAGTGCTCCACCACTCTCACAGGAAAGAACTTTTTTCTAATATCCAATCTAAATCTCCCTCCCTCTATTTTAAAACCATCACCCCTTGTCCTGTCACAACAGGCCCTACTGAACAGCCTCTCCCCATCTTTCTTGTAGGCACCCTTGAGGTACTGTCCATCGACCTCTTGACCACACAAAACCCACACAGAGAGGTCCCAAAGATCACAGGCAGCTTTATTTAGTCTGATGCAAGATCAGGAATCTGGCAAAATTTCTAAATGGTGCAGCTAGCCACATACCAGGACAGGCTGCCAGCTGAGGGGAAGTCATCTCCACCACTAGCATCCTTGGGATCAGGTCAGACCCCACACCAGGAACACAGCCCTGCCCTGGGGCAGAGCTGGGCTGTGTGGCCAGCCCTACCTCATACCACCCAGTGCTTGTGTCGTGCTTCCTTCAGGCGTTTCCCCACAGCAGCACAGCCAGGAGGGGGATCTGCTCCAACCGGTGTCAACCAGCACCAGAAACTCCCTTTAAGGAGAGAAGCAGCAAGTCCTGGGCTGGGCTGCCAAGATGTGAACATCGAATGACATTTTTGAAATATTAGGTCAGCAATTTCCAGAGCTGGAGCTGTCTCCAACACCAAGGAATACAGCCTGTGACTATTTCCATCCTGGAGTCTCCCTGCTGCTCCCTTGTCTGCAGCTGGGTCTGCAGGATTTCCCCAAGCACTCAGTGTTACTCCACTGCCCTGACATGAGGGAGAGATTTCCACACCTCCCCTCAGACCCCATCACCTTTTTGTACAAAGAGGAGGCACTTGCAGAAAGTCCAGCCAGCTCCAGCACCTTCAGTCTGGAGCAGCAGCTCAAGGGGAGCTCAGGTCCCACAGACGTGCACAGAGCAACACCTGAGCTGCACCAGCTCCACCAGCACAACGTGGTTTGCAACACATGGTGCTTCAGACCACTCACAGGTCTCACTGCTGCGGTGGGGAACAGCCAGAGAGACCATTTGGTCTGCTGCAATTTCATCTTCCTTTCAGCTCTGCTCAGCCCCAGGTCACCGAGCAGGGTGCCTGGAGGCAAGGTGGCCTCCTGCCCACCTTCTCCTCGCTGCTGTGAGGAATCAGACCATGGAGAGGCAACAAGAGCTCTTGGCATCTGTGAAATCCACTCTCAGACACCCACTGGCTGAAAGGCAGCTCAAAACGAGTGGCAGAGAGCGATGAGAGGCAGCAGCTCTCTGAAACCAAAAAGCAAGCAAATCCCCACAGCCCTGGCAGAGATAATCAAGACAGACACACACCAGACCAGCCATTTGGACTGCAAGCTCGCTGGGAAGAGGGTAATCACTGTCAGCACAGATTCCCAACTGGAAGCAGGAGACATTAACACAATCCAAATAATAAATAAGAATATACTGTTTGTGCTTTTTGCATGCACACCACACATTTGCTTTATCCCATTGGCTTAGGAGGTTCTTGTTTCAGAGCACTGACAATTGTGTCTTGCTGAGAAACCTCCTCTGATCATCGTGGTCCCTTTCCCTCTGCTCTCAGAGCTCTTGGCAGTGAGCCTGGCTGTTGTGCCACAGCTGAAAATTAGATCATAAAAGCGAGGTGCTTTGATTACTTCTGTGAAGCTCCTAGCACAGCTTTGTGAGTAACTGCTCTGTGACAAAGAACAGTATTTTTGCAATTCAAGCACTGTGTGAGAAATTTGAAAGGCAGGTTCAGGCCCCTGCTCCTGCCAGACTCCTTGAATGACAACAAACAGCTCCAGACCACAGTCTGGAAAACGCACCGTTTCTCCCACCTCCTCCTCCTCAGTCCACACATCAGACCAGGGTGGTTTCAAGAGGGATTTTGGGGGGCAGTTCAGCTCCTGAGCTACAGGCAATGAGCACCTCAAGGACCCACTGCTCCATGCTTGTCCTGCTTGCTTGTCTTCCCAATGAAAGAACCTGTCTGGAGACAGGATCTGGAGTTTGGGTCCAATGCACGACTGATGCTTCTGTGTCCCTGGGTGTGGACACAGGTGTGAGACAGTGGGGCAGAGCTCAGCAGTGAGCTCCTCATATTCACAGAGTCACAGACTGGTCTGGGTTGGAAGGGACCCCAAGGATCATCAAGTTCCAACCCCCCTGACACAGCCAGGGCCACCAACCTGCAGCTAGACAAGGTTGCCCAGGGCCCCATCCAACCTGGCCTTGAACACCTCCAGGCTTGGGGCATCCCCCACCTCTCTGAACAGC
>VXBZ01000929.1:105719-140417 GCA_013399135.1 Heliornis fulica
CTAATATCCAATCTAAATCTCCCTCCCTCTATTTTAAAACCATTACCCCTTGTCCTATCACATTCCTGTCCCAGCACACTCCTCATCACACCAGATAGCTTTGTTTTGCCTTACCTCCAAGCAACCCAGGGACAGCAATATGAAGGTACTGGGCTTGTTAATACACACCCAGAGCCTGGATGACATCTGAATCAAACAGCTTCATGTCAGAGGAGAGCAATATCCCAGGGGTCCCCATCTCTGAAGCTGCTCCTGTGCATGTTCCCATCAGGGCTGATGCTGATCTGGACCTCAGAGCCTGCATACCAAAACCCATCACAACTGCAGGAAATGCCCCAAGTGCAATTTGCACAGGGAAGGTGAACCCCTTAAAGCAGTGTAAAGTCATGTTCCAACCACCAGCTGTACAAGTAGACACTGTCCCAACTTGAGGTTGCACCAGTGAGCATGGACAACACCAACATCCAAGCAGAGAGGTGCCTGGTAGGGTCAGTGCAGCGTTTGTGCAGCCAAGGGAGCAGACTCGTGGGGCTGAAGCTGAGCAGGGCGTAGGAGGAGGAAGAGGAGGCAGAAGTGGCATGGTTGCTGTCAGCTGAGAGGCAGCGTGATTCCCAGGAGAGGGAGTAGCAGTGGCAGGGAGCACAGCTTGCTGGAGGTGGCATTTAAACAGCCGGCGAGGGGGTGCTTCAAAAATAACTAAGAATGTCAGAATACATGAAGTTTGAAAGGCTTAAATTATTTGTAAAATATTAACAAGCAAGGCAGTAGCCAGAGTCAGTTTATTCATGAGCAAACTACCTACCTCAGAACTACAGTCTGTAATATTTAGGGTCTTCATTGCAATGACTTTTCAAATGTCTGTACCACAGCGAAGTAAATAGCAGGTTAAAGGGAAAAAAACTAATTTCTATTGTTCTAAGGGAAAAGGATTCACCTCCAGTGAGCCATCTTCTGCAGCAAACTAATACCACCTTAAAATTGCCACAGAAGATGATACAGTGATGAACAAAGCAAAAAATGAAGACATCAAGAGGAACTGAACAGCTTATTAGTCTGAAAGGGTAAAGATCTACCTCTCCACAATGGCCAAATCCCCTGATCTCACAGGAGCAGAATTGAGCACTCAAATCAGACCTGTCTCTAGACCTGCAATTGCTGCAGTGCCTCTGGGTGACTGTGCCACAAAGCAGGAACATCTCACCCCAACAGTCCCAGGGCACTAGCAACCAGCCCACAGACAGCATCTCTCACAGCATGGGGAGAAAGAAAAAGGAGTATTAGAGAAACAGAACTGAAAGCACAACACACAGCAGTGAGCACATGCAGAGATTTGCATGGACAGACATCACACATGGCATCTGCCCTCTGGTTTTTAAATATAGTAAACCCAGGAGCAGCAAAGGTTCCAGAAAAGCCAACCAGGCAAAGCAGGACTCACACCCTGATCTGTGACCCTGAAGAACAGAGAACAAGTGTATAGATAAGCAACAGCAAATCTTCTGGGATTGCTCCCTGATGGGACTAGCTGCTCTTTCCTGCACCAGTGTGGTGAGGAGCCTGCAGCACTGGACAGGTTACACCAGAAACCACAAGGTCCACACACTGTATACAGCGGTGTCCACCTTCCACTGACCAGAACACACAGCTGCCTGCTCTCTCTGCAAGGCAACTGTGTCCAAGGATGGCTGCCTGCTGCACAGTAAAAAACCCCAACAAACAAAACAAGTCATAAAGGTGTTTTCTTTCTTCTTAAACAGTTCCCCCCGTTGCAGTGTGTGCCTACAGCCTCTCATTTCTTCCCCACTGAGAAGAATAGGCTCCATCTTTACCATCTCCCCACAGCATGTGGGGAGAAGACCTCCTCCTCCAGTTTACCTCCAGCCCCATTCCCTACCTGCTGCAAACATCCACCACACGTGCACAAACCTTACACCTCCGTGGGCTCCTCTGGTCCCCAACCAAATTCCAAAGCTGCAGAGAGGAGCAGCACAGATGAAAACACACACCTCCATCCTCCTGCCAGGACAGGTTTCCAGAAATGATAAAACCAGGTGAAACAGCACTGCTTTCAGCACTCTGCATCAAATCTCCACGTTACAGGTGAACCGAGGGATTTCCCAGACATGAATTCCACCAGTTCAACCCAGGACCTGAACCTGTTTTTCTACTGGAATCCTCAAATTCCTGGGATGTATTCTGCAGCAAGGCCCCCCATGGAGCCTGAGCAGCATCCTGCTTCCTCTGCAGAGCCTGCAATATACATTAGTAAATAAATAAATTCAGGAGGAGGGAAGAAGCAGACCTGAAATTGTGCAGAGAGGCTGCTGCTTCAGCAGCGGTGTCTCAGCCCGCAGCTGCACATCGGCACCCAGCAGACAGCCCCAACGCTTCCAGGCCGTTCCCTTCCTCCTCCCTAATTTATTTATTTCACCAGCATATCTCTCAGTCCTGCCTGCTGCCTCCCCAGCACCTATCAGCACCTCCCATACCAACTGCCATGGTTAACTCTGCTTTGGAGAGGCTCACAGATGCTCAGATTTCCTCTTGCTGCACAACATACAAGAGTTCAATGACAGCAAAGCAAATCACTGCAGAACAACGCTGGGACAGTTGGGGCACAGCACAGTGGGATCTGGGGAAGTGCATGTATGCATCAAACAGCAAAGTAATTCAGCCACAGATACCTCTGCCAGGCTCAGATCTCACAGCACAGCCCAGCACTCAAGTTACTGATGTTTAAAAGCACTCACAACGACCCAAACAAGCCACCAGACAGCCCTAGTTCACATTATACAGCTCTGTCTTAGAGGTTTATCTTCCTCCCAGATATGGAAAAAGCTTTCAGCTGCCTTTGAGAGATCTGGAGGTATTTCAGGGGATATACCAAGTTGCTTAGTTCTCTAAGCTGCAGTGCAAAGTCTTTCCAGCATTTGAAAAACCACTAATTTCCAGCTGCTTCAGGGTTGCCAGTCTACACTAAAAATGTACAGCACAGAGCACAGCGGGTGTGCTTCTTCCCAGCAGTTCAAACATGGGTGGAGATTTCCATTCAAGGGGATCTCTGCCAAGAGTTTTAACCAGGGAAATCACTCCTGCACACATCAAGGGTCCACAGGCTGAAGGTCTTCATCAGCTCTAAAAATCCACATACCCTAAGAAAGTCTAAGCATAAAAGAACCACACAGGGCAGGACCAGAAGCAGTGAACACTGTAAGAAAGTACAAATGGACTTCAGATTCACTTCAGCTTCAGAGCTCCAAAGTATTTGCTGTATTTCCACATGGATAACTCCTGTCTTCTGATAATCCTCACATCTTTAGAAACCCCTGGACTTGAAAACATGGCCTCAGTTAACCTACACAAAATCAAAGGCAGGAGCAGAGAGACTCTGTAGAGAGGGAACAGGCTCTAGAAGAGCACAGACAGTGACCCCCCCCAGGAGTCAGGACGAGGTAAACTGCCCCTACGGTCCCCCTTGTCCATGCACACATAACCCATGCTGCTTGGAAATTCAAAGGGTGGGAGGCTTCCCAATTCCTTTGAAGCCTTAAGCTTTAGCTCTTTAAGCCAAAATGCACTTTCAAAGCCCCAAGGTCAACGACTGGAGATTATCCAGGGAGTCACTAGGCAAAGGCTGCTGGGGAAGAAAGCTGTTCTAGAGTCATTGCAGTGCCATTCCAGGAAAAGGCTAGTCACAGATTCAGGATGGAAAGGACCTTTAAGACCACCTAGTCCAACTGTTAATATAGCATGATGACAAGCTCAGCATCTGTCACAGCACTAAAGTGCCAACAAAATTTTCCAGGGGCAGCTTCACTTGGAAAAACAAGTAGGGAAATGCCACTCCAGTGGCAGCCACAGTCAGGGTGCCACACTGCCCTGGGACACCAAAGCAGTTCCTTCATTCTCCATGGCTTGAATTCAACCAGCCAGACCTTTTCTGAAGCATGAAAAATGATGCAAGTGCCACCAACAGCTCTGTCACTTCTGCAGAGCTGCAACAAGAAGAGCAGAAAAAGGCACGTTTCCAGCCCTTGACTCAGCAGGTGCTAGAGGAGGACAGGGAGTAAATCTGCTGTAAGGAGATGTTCCTTGCTGAGAGAGGTGAGGTTTCAACAGCAACACAGGATTTGGCCTTGCTTCACGTGTCCCAGTGGGTCACACTGAGCTACAGGAGGAGTTGTCCCAGCTGAAGGCATGGGACAGAAGAGGTACAGCTGCTGTGGATGGCAGCATGCACAGGGCCATCTCTGTGCAGAGTCAAAGCCTCCTTGCCAGTCTCCCACTAGGGCTGTAGCACCTTTCTCCTGCATGCAGCAGGCAAAGCCTAAAAACATCATCTTGAAAACCCAGGAGCAGGTAGAAGCCATCAGCCTCCAGAGGATTTCCAGGCTCCTCGCTGCCCTGGGCTCTGCTATACACAATGCTACTTCCAAATAAAACCTGAATTTGCCAGTTTGCTGCCCATATTTCAAGGCACGAGAAAGGTAAATACAGTGTATGAGTAAAAGGAGGAAGGAAATACAATCTTTGCAGCCTAATAGCAAGCATGTAGAAAGACATGTAGAAAGATGGACATGGCTTACAAATGTAGTTTGAGTGTTGCTCATGAAGCCCAGCCTGTCCCATGCAAAAGAGAAAATCTAAAGCAAGTTGACTCTGGCACTGACAGCAATACCTGATCGGGTCAGCCGTGCCCCATCCCCTGAGACATCCCTGCTGTGCAGATCAGAGGACGGCTGGCAGATGAATTACACTGCTCTGGCTGCTCTGATACCCTTCTCCAGTTACAGGGGAAAAGAAATCAAAGAACAAAACTGGTAACAACACGGCCTGGGGGGGGTGGGGTGGAGAAAACAAAAATGAGCAAAGCTTGTGTTTAAGAGTCCTGCTGGCTTCCATCCAGCCAGGGTGCTCAGCACCTTCCAGGATCCACATCAGAACAATTAGACTATGCAGGCACCCAGTTTCCCAACACACTGCTGCTCTCTGTGATGGAGATGTCGGCTCTGCTCCAGCAAAACACTTAAGCACATACTTGAACTTTATGGTCTCATGACATGAGAAGGGGCAACATTCACATGGTGAAGTGTGAACAACGTTGAAAATCTGAGCCTCAAAAAAAAATGTGGAAATGAGTGGCTGGGTGACTGTGTTCCACATGTGTCTCTGAGAGCACTGCCCAGTCACAGGGCTCCTTTCCAAGGAGGGGAGGACAACAGCACTGTCTTCTGCATCTCAATTCTGAGCTCTTGTAGGCTAACAGAGCTCATGACACAGACACATCAGAAATACCAACTCCCACTGCATCCATCCACTGAGATGGGGTCTGTCTCTGCCTCCCCCCACCCGCACAAACCGCAACACGTGAACAGCCACCCTGAGCAACGTGTGACAGGCTCAGTCTGGACAACTTTCCAGCTGCCTGCACACAGGACTTGGGCAGCAAGATCTCCCTCCAGTCACGGGTGACAGGGCTGTGGGAAGGTCTCACTCAGTCACACGGATCTGCTATGCTCCTATCACAGGCTGAAGATGCTCCAGCACCACACTTGGACACAGCTCCTGCTCAGTTCTTCTCCTGCTGTCACTCTCCAGCCCAAACCCTCTGTGGCTGTTGGCTTTCTGGCCACTTAAGCCCATGGGAGGTGCATAGGGTGGGAGGGGGCATGGTAGTCTCCCATGCTTTCCTAATTGCTCATCACTGTCTGAGAGGCACATACTCATTTGGAAAGGGATGCCAGAAACATCCAGTATCATCAACCCAGCAGCAAGAAGCAGCACAAATAAAAACACAGAGGTAACCCACACAGGGGCAGCTTCATCTGCATGCTCTGCACATGAACTAACCACATCTGGAAGGTTTTCTAGGCAATAACAACACCAAACTGCTAACATTTGCCTTTACTATTGTAATATTGTGTATTAGTATATTTCCTTTGCCTTTGAGGTTTAGCAACAATCCTGCAGATTAGTTACAGTTTAAAACAGAGAACAAGGAAACACCTTCTGCAATCACAAGAAGCACAGCAAACTAGAAAACTTCTTGAGGAAGTGATAAATTCCTCGTGACTTGAATTCTCCAAAAGGGACTGCTGGTAAAATCCTCTGTGCTTGTGACCCAGGAGATCTAGCACAGACAATTACAGAGACCTCAAAACCTACCAGCCTGTGAATCATTCTCTAGTACCTGACAAAGGACACTCCTCAGAAAACTATTTTTGGCTTTCCTCTCACCAGTGTTGTTTACCAGTGAAAACCCCATTCTCCAGCATCCTGTTTTGGAGACAGCAGCCTAATGCACTGCAACGGGAAATCCTCATTTACATAGTGTGTCACCTGCCCTGACCTCCTGGGTTTTACAGGGGGAGCCTATTCACCACGGGCCAGGAGAACACATACAAAGGAGTTAGGAAGACACACTCTTGCTCACGGGATCAGCAAGACAATCCCAGATTTCTGATTACCGACTTCTGGCTACTTCCCTTCCCTTTGAACTCTTCCTGTAACTGAACACGCCGCTGTAAGATTAATTCCAGCATCATTTTTTTATAACAACCCTACATCATCACTCCTGACAGAAACTAATGATACTGGAGTCACAGATGTGTTAGTGACAGTCAGTGCATCCCCACTGTCAACACCTGAAGCACTCTAAGGGTTTAACCACATCCAGCATAGAAAAGTCTCTAAGCCAACAGCAGTGTCCTATGTTTGCTCCCTGCACAGCTCTCCACCTTGGCTGCTCCTTCACCAAGTAGAAGAGGAGAGCTCTGTCTCACCATGCTCTAAAATTCAGGCAAAGTACCTGGGGTGCACCTTACTTGCCAGACAGAGCTCTCTCCTCTTCTACATCATCCCATCAGGTTCTTTCTAAAGGCCTCAAATTGACTGTATCATCATCCTTCCCACAACCATTCTTTTTTTAGATACTTTAAAAAAAATTATCAAAGGGAGAGGTAGAAATTTTAAGCTTATTGCTACCCATGCCATTCTGGAAGCACCCAAAAAGAGATGCATTTATTCTAAAAGTGACTAAGATGTGAGTCATCTGATGAGTAAGCACACTGGCTCTAGAAGTCTCATTCAATCCATGACCAAATCCAAATCATTTCATTATCTAAATCACTCATCCATTTTATATGTTAATGCAGCAGCACTCCAAGGTCAAGTAGGGGATCCCACTTCCAATGCCAGTGTAATTGGTGCTGATCTTGTCATGCTAAGACAGCACTGCTAGGAAACCCTGTGCTGAAACAGCAGAGAGCTGCATCACCAGTTTGCATTTCAAATGTTCTGCAAGTCAACTTTGAGGCACATCCAACCTCAGCTAGCACTTGGGTTAAGCACGTACAAGCTGCTGGCACCCCCTGCTCACACAGCTCAGCATCCCAGCAAATGCAAACACAGTCCTGCTCCTGGCAGAGGGGACAGGCAGGGCCCGACTCCAGAGCCAGCGGGGCTCAGCACGGGCAGGTGCCAGGACTGCAGCCAAACTCTGTCATAGAATCATAGAATGATTAGAGTGGGAAGGGACTCCCAGAGGTCATCTAGTCCAACTCCCCTGCAAGAAGCAGGGACACCCCCAACTAGATCAGGTTGCTCAGGGCCTCATCCAACCTGGCCTTGAACGTCTCCAGGGATGGGGCATCCACCACCTCCCTGGGCAACCTGTTCCAGTGCTCCACCACTCTCACAGCAAAGAACCTTTTTCTAATCTCCAATCTAAATCTCCCTCCCTCTATTTTAAAACCATCACCCCTTGTCCTGTCACAACAGGCCCTACTGAACAGCCTCTCCCCATCTTTCTTGTAGGCCCCCTTGAGGTCCTGGCAGAGCGCTAGAAGGTCTCCCCGGAGCCTCCTCTTCTCCAGGCTGAACAGCCCCAACTCTCTCAGCCTGTCCTCGTAGGAAAGGTGCTCCAGCCCCTGTCAACATTCTTCTGTTCCTCTTGCAAAAGCTCTTATAGGAAGCTGCAAAAGCATTAAGTTAAACCACTTCTGGTACTTCAATATCTCTCCATTCTGGAGGAATACAAGCACCTTGCAAAACAAACACGCTCCTCTTCATGAAGATCCCATGGAATGCATTCACAGGCAGGAAACAGAGTGCCAGTGAGCAAATGGAATTCCCACAAATACATCTGAACAGACCTCAATGTATACCTTGGCCCAAACCCCAACAAAGCTTCACATCCAACAGCAAGTCTGTGGCAGATTGTCCCTCCGTCTTCTTTATGAAGTCCAGGTGAGGACATCAGTCAGCACGTCTGGTGTCTCCTCTGAAGGCTCTCACAACACTGCTGTGCCGCATCAGGGCAGCCACGAGCAAAGAAGTGATGTTGCAGACAGGCCTGGGCATCCCCAGAAAACTTCTACAGTCCAGTGCACAGCCTTTCTACAGGGCTGCTAATTGCTTCATGTTCAATTAGCTCAGCATAAAAAAAAAACCCAAACCCCAACAAAGCACTCCTAAGTGGAACAACTTCTCTGAACTAATTTAAATTGTTCTGCACCAGATCACTGTTGTCATGTTACTACCAATGGGGTGCTACTGCATTTCTGTAGCTTCTAGGTTTTCTGAATCTTTCAACAGACAGGAGAATGTAGCCAGGGTTTTAACCTACTCTAACCTACCCAGCCCTGTGAGCAGCTTCCTTTACACAAACAAAGATAGAGGCCTCTCACCAGGGAGTGAGTTGCAATTTGCCTGTGCTGGTCTAAAAGTGTTTGCAGTCACCAGCACCCACCTGCTTCCCCCCCACCCAAGTGCTGAGGCTGCTTTGCCTCCACTGTTCTCCTTGGCCCAGAGGAAGACTTTGTACTAAATCCAGTGGCCATAACTCAAGCTTCCACAAACTGGGGTGAGATAATGGGACTTAATGCCAAAAGCACAATCAGCTTTGACTAGACAACTGCTGTGCCAGAGTGTGGGTTCCCCATCTGAAACATTAGATCACATCTGCCCATGCCCTCTGGCCACCTTTCTTTACTTCCCTTCCCTCCACTGACTTCAACTTCACACTGAAATAATCTATTAACATGGAAAAAGGCCCTTCACCAGCAGCAGAAGCTAAAAGAGACCAGACAAGAAGTTGTCCTGAGGATGGAGAGGCTTAGACTCAGAAAAAACAGCCCAGAAAAACCTGGATGTTGTAACTCTGTCAAAATTCCCAGGAAGCAGCAGCAGCAGCAGCTGCCAGCACTGATGAGGATGGATGAAAAGGCTGAAAAGTCTCCAGAGACTCTCAAGTTCTGCCCGCAGGTGCAGATACAAGATTAGCAAAGGATAAGATGGTTTTCAGCATCATTACAGCAAACACTGCTAAAGCTGCAGGTGGGTCGACACACACCTCCAAAGGGTTTGGCTGGAGGTCCTGGGGACTGACAGCTCACCTGTACAGCCCAGCTGCTGCCAGGATGGCACATGGACTTACAGACACCTTCACGGACACACATGTACACAAAGGTAAGCAAACAGCTCAGATCCCACCAGTGCAGCATCAGCTGTGGCTCTCCATGGTGATTGTATCACACTTGGGGTCTCCAGGAGGGAAGAAAACCCAACAGCCTTCAAGAAGAGTGTGCAGCAGCTCTGCTTAAAGTTATCAAATCCACTTCACGCTGCTGCAAACATGTTCCCTCTCCCACGCTAAAGGCATCTTCCAAAATAAAGGGTAATTACCAGCTCTTCTGCCACAGTTACAGCATCGTGTCTGCTCCCTACTGGGATAACTGCTCCATGTGTCTCTCTATTCACACCACTCTCTCAAGTGCTGGTGAGGCAGCAGGACTTCACCAGCCACTTCCAGCTCTCCTGGCCATCACACAAGGCACTCACTGGCTGCTGGAGGATTACAGACTGGTGCACTGCTGCTGCACTTTGAACTCACACCTCTGGCACTGGTGAGAAGGGAACCCAAAGACAGACAGATCCTCTCAGAAGACAAAGAGCTGTACCTTGGGGAAAGAGAAAGGCTGGCAGAAAGGAGCTTACTGTTATCCTTAATCCCTTTCTCTGGGAGTCTGCTGCAGAGGCGTAAGGACGGTCTCACCCCTGGGAACACTCTCTCAGCCCTTTGCACCTGACCCGTGGGCAAGGCACACCTGCCCTGCAGTAACCTGCAGTGTGCCAATGCACCTCTTCCCTGGCAGGGGAATTCACTGGGGACTGTGTGGAACAAAGAAGAAGAAGAAAACACCCAGAACAAAACACTTCATAAAGACCTACCTACCCATGGCTTCAGACTAAGGGTTTCATTCTGCTCATTTTATTCACCCGCTGCTCTGTGACAGCAAATCCCAGTGAAGTGGGTTAGCACTTCACATGGATTTCTCACCCCTGGGAAGTCTCCTTCCCACCCCAGCATATTAGTGAAGTCAGTAATGACAAAGCTCCCCAAGGATGGAGCTGGGTGCTGTCCCCACCACGCTGTCCCTTCACCAGCACCAGATCTGCTCTGTGCAGGGGACTGCTGACTGCGGCCAAGGCAACTTATCCCCACTCTGTTTTGAAACAACCAGAGCTCCCTAAAACCATGAATTCACAAACATTTCCCATCTGCTTAGAGAAACTCCATTTTTACAAGCATTCATACTTGAACAGCAATCACTATGTGCATTCAAGAAGAGGTGAAGTCAAGAGAGGAAGATGCTTTTGCTATTGAGTGGAACATTTCTCCAAGGGCACATCACCTAGCCTGGTTCCTCCAGCTCTGTGCTGCATTGTGCTTTGTGCCATGCAGCCTTTAAAGCCTGACACCTTCAACATCTGTATCTTCACTTTAAATATCTTGCTTCCCTGTGCTGCTGCTGTGTTTTTCAGAAAGTCAAAGCCAGGCAGACCATTTGTGACCTGCCCAGAGGAGATGCTATTCTGACTGACTAAAAATTTGCACTCTCTTCCCTAATTCCCCACCCTTGTTATTTTTTGACCTTTAGAGAAGTGGTTTTTTTACTCAGGATCTGTCACTGACTCTCTGTATGGCACCAGCATCCCCAGAGTTTGAACCATAAAGAACAGAAAAAGCAAAATCCTGCTTGCACAGGGTTTGGTCTGAAGCTCATCAGAAAGATGCCACTCTCTCTTCAACACCACATGGACCAGAGCCATAATACCAGCACAAGCAGAAAAGAGCTATTTGCAACACTATTTAGGGAATACAGTAATGAAAAACCACAACCTTCCATGAGAATATATTCACACTTTCCAGCAGATTATAAAAAAAAGTGTGTGCACACGTATATGTATGTTTTTACTGAGTGGTTTTGGCATAGGAAGCGTTCTGATGCCATGGTGACGGGTGCTCTTGCAAACCCTTAACATAATACAGATAAACCTGAAGCCAATTAGGAAAGCAATACTGCTGTGCTTACATGATCCAGAGCTACTATGAAAGGGACAAAAATTTAACTCTTATGCAAAAGATCAAAACAAAAACCCAGCTCCATTGTTAAACAGATTAATCAGACTCTTAGAAAGCTCATCAGGGATTGGGTTCAATCTCTGCTGTTGTTATTAGCATAAGCCCTGTACAGCAGTAACAAAAGACTCGCCTAAGTCCCACCACTAGGTTTACTTTGCAATGAGACTCTGCTCAGGCTCACAGCAATTTAACATACACACTCTTAATTATGGGAACAGGGCCAAGAGGAAGAATTTGGCTGAAATTTATACTGCAGCAAAACTTAACGGCCCTTAAAAACTCTTAATGGCCGTTTTTGTATGAGTAGGACCACCAGCCCCTCCTCTCCTGAACAAGACCAGTATGGGAGGGAAAGGAGCACTGCTGACAGCATCACTTTTCCCTGACCAAGCAGGGACCCACAGCAACCCACATAGAGCAAGAGTGAGTCCTTCCCCAGGTAGATGACAGCCGTGTCAGGAGAGAGGAGAGTTGGGGATGCCCTTACACACAGTAGGTAAACCCGTGTTGCATGGGCAGGAGCGAGCCTGGGGCTGGACTGTGCCTGGCCCATCAAGGGCAAGCCACAGATGGACTTACAGCCAGAAGGCTCTTGCTTACCCATTCACAGAGAAACAGCCAAGAAAAACAAGGCAAAGCACAACCCCAAAGTGGTTCCCCCCAGCTGCCGGGCCTGGATGGGGCTCCTCATGTGCTGCAGGCTCCCAGGAGAGGCTGCAAGGAGGTGTTGTGGGAAATGGGTTAATGGCATCCACAGAGAGAATTCTCTGCAGGAGTGCTGACAGGTAAATGGAGCATGGGAATGACAGCCTGCTGAGAAACACCATCCTGCACCCCTCGTTGGGTGTCAATCATGCGTTCCCAAAAAAATCCCCAAATTAGAATTAAATGCGACGCTGCCGCCTCTGCGCTAAAAATTATTCATTCCATAAAAAGCATTTTCCTACATTTCTCTCATGATTCTTCCATTCCTCTCCAGGCCCCCTCACTCCTCTCCTGCAGGAGTCATTTGATTAAGGAACTTTTCTGATTGCATCATTGTGCAAACTTTTTATGCAGAAGGGTTAAATGAGCAGTTACCTGCAGGGATGGCCAATGATGGGGAGAAGGGCTCACTCCGGTGACACCTGCAATAGCACAGCAAAGAGGATCCTTCCCCTTCCAGCTGAGCACTGCATCCACTTTGGTGAAGTCAGAGGCAGTGCCACCACCCCTTGCACTGTGATTTTGTGTTATTCTTCCAGATGTACAGATTAGAACTAATTAACTACCTCAACACATGCCTCGCTTGCTTAGGGCCTGTTAAAGCTACCTAAGTGCTTAAGAGCACGTTTTGCTCAGGGAAAAACTGCTTGGTGGGATCTGTGCTTTGCTCACCCAATGCTTCAGGCTGGTGTTACATGAATTAAAGAGGTTTCCCAATCACACCACAACACAGACCATGATGGTGCATGGTCTTATACAGAGGACATGCAACAGCAGGTCCAGGGAGGAGGTAGAGCCAGCAGTTGGCTGCACAGCATGCCCTGTGAGCCCAAGGAATCCCAAGCTGCATGGCTGGGACAGGTAAGTCACCTCCTTTTTTCAAGCTCTGCACTTCTCCATTCCAGTCCAGAGGAGGAGTGACAGCTGTGGAAGCAGGGAGCACAAGCCCCCACTGGCAGCCTGATGTTTGGGAGTCAAGTTCTACACCTGACTGCCATCACACTAAAGTCAGATATACCAATCCCACCCCCAACAACAGGGTCAGCAACTCCTCATCCCAGGCCTGGGAGGACTGAGCCATCACCAAGCATCTCACCAGCCCTGTCCACTTGCAGATCTCCTCATTTCCACTGGTGCCAGCACCGAGTGCCACACTGTCATCTACCTCTGCTCAAACTCCCAACTTCCATAAACCAACTGCAACACTCTCATTTCCTGCAGTGTTTAACTGGGACAAATGCCAGCATATACATTGCTGAAGCATTGCTTGAGGAGTATATGGAGCCATAACACCAACCAAAATGTTTCAAGTGGTAATTAATCAGCTACAATAATAAATAATACATATATTTTCAAGTGTTTGCTCATTTCCTGAATGTGTCCCATAAATACCTAACCAGTAAAGCAGGCTTTGAACAGTGACACTTGTATCTTTTCCCTTCTGAGCTAACTCTGTGCTATTTACTTAAAATAGACAATTCAGTTGGAGACAGGTTGAAAGGTAACAGGATTTTGGAAGTATTTTGAGCACTCAAACCTGCTCTGAACAACAAATACTTAATGAAAGTTTTTAATCTTTTCTCGGTCTCAGATTATTTTACAGATGAGTTTTACACACCTGTTTTAATCCCTCCAGCCAGGCTGCAGGTCAGCAGCCTTAAACTGCACGAATTGTAGGTGATGCTTGCTGCTCAGGCTGCACTCCTGCCAGGGCAGAGCAGCCTCATGGAAATCAGCAACAAGATAAAAGTTTGGCCTCAAAAATACAGCCCAAAGCAGCCTTCACTGAAATCCAAGAGCTTAGCTTTTAATGTAAATGGAATTTCAGTCTCTTGAAACCAAGTGTTGTGTTGGGGAAAAAAAAAGATAATAAAGAAAGTGCAAATCTCCCCCAGAAAGGAAAGCAAAGTTGTCAGAACAGCTGGACTGCTTTCCACAGCCTTCGGCATTTGCTAAAGAAAGGGCTGGAAAAGGTCAATGTCATTTGGCTTGTAACAACGCTTAAATGAGCTTCACCCCTTTAGGTGAGGGCAGCCAGTCTGAAAGGGGTTAATTGACAATATCGAGCCTTGGGGCCCTACAAAGCACCCCAGCACAGACAGTTGGTGCCAAAAAACTCTTCAGTGCCTCAGTCTCTTCTCTACCACACGGGGATGCTCAGCCATAATCACCCTGTCCCATCAGGGCTGTCTGGGCTTTTTATTTCAAAGAAAGGTGCAAAAAATATATATACACCTACCTTAACATTCCTGCCGGTACCTAATCCCTTAAACTCTCCTGGAGAGGTGCTTTTCATTTCCAAAGAAAAGTGAGTTAATGTTCTTGCCGGTGCTGTTAATCAGAGCAGCAAAGCCTGTCGCAGCCGGGGCCCAGGTGACTGTTTCCAAGGGATTAGCTGTTACCGCTTTTAGTTCAGTAAAGGGTTTATCTCAGCCACACTGTAAGGCAGACGGTGGAGACACTCGCCTGCCGAACTCCTGCGGGTTGACACCTCGAGCAGCTCGGAGCACACCTGGGGGAGGCAGGAAAGGGGGGCTGCGAGGAGTAAGGAGATTTTCAGCAGCCTCTGGCTCAGTAGCCAGGGTAAGAGATGGCTCTTTTTGAGGGATGTGGCCACCGCCAGCTGCCAGCAGATTGGGCTCTCCCGTGAGAGCGTGAGGGAGCCACGGGCAGGAGAGGGGAGATTTTCAAAGCTCCCCCCAGGACAGGCACCAAGTCTCTCAGCAATCTGTTAATGGTCACAGCAGCTGCTGGCAGGGGTGTCTGGTAGCCAAACCCATGAAATACATATTCCAGAGAGCCTCTGAAAATTGCATGGGGTGAAAGCATTGGACTTCAGCCACTAGTGCTAATCTGGAGCTCAAACTGCTGAACCCTGAGAGCAAGGAGCGGTGCTGAAGGAAGCAGTGGTGTCTGCAGCCACACGGAAGGTTTTAAAGGATACAGCCACTTAAGCGTCCTCAAACCAGTGCAAACTGGTTTGCCTATGAAAAGGAATCTTTTTTTTGTTTGTTTTTGGGTTTTTTTGTGCACCACAGTTCCTCCAGCATCGATCAATTCCCAAGTCACAGCACGCTCCATCCTCTTGGCACTAATGAAAACCCAAGTCCTTGCTCAGGGACAAACACTGAAGCTTTGGGACTACTTCACTACTAAACTCTTTGCAGACCTGGGGAAAATTCATATTTTCCCTCTTGCTCATCGAGACAGCAGGCTAGGGTGGGGCTGGAAAGACTTACAAAGCCCTGGGCACTCAAGGATAAAAGATTCCACTCTGATGCTGCCTCCTCTGCTCCACTCCCCCCATCCTTACAGGGGGTTCTGTTGGCATCTCGTACCAGCTGCCTGCACCTTGCCAACACAGGTGCCCACAGCCCTGGAGAGAGCTCTTATAGCAGCAGTGTCAAGTGGCTGAACAAACTATCAGGAAAGAGAGCTGGAAGGAGAATGCCTGAAGATAGCAGTGAGTGGGGTATCACTGGTCAGTTAGAAGAATGACAGAGGTGGTTTGCACAAATGGAGGGGGTAAATAAAGCAGAAATGAGACTGGAGGTTGAAAACAATTTCCAAGTGTTTGGCATGCTCTAAAATTAGTGCTGTAATGGATCTCATCAGCTGGCATTTATTTTCCATTCTAAAGACAAGAATTCAAATAAGCAAGCTGCAGCAAGAGAAGCACTTGCTTAGCTGAACAGCCAACCTCTAACAGAGGCAGCCATGCAAACCTGCCTGTCCCATTCCCGCTGTCTCTCGCTTGGGATTTGCATTAATGACAACTCAAGTTGGAGATCCCTCTGCCTGACCACATTACAACCCCACCAGTACAGAGGTGACAGCCCCCAGAGCAGGAAGGGCCAGGCTGCCCATCTCATTGCTGCTCCAGAGATTTGCTGCATTCATACAACTACCCCACACTTTGGGAAGCCCCCACTGTTAAACCTGTTGGTGGATGTCACTTTTTTTGTCCCTAAGAAATGTCACACCTGGGCTGGGAGGCCCCAATGGTTCCACCATCCTGCTGTGACTCCACAAGGTCAGCTCTCACCTGACTGGGCTCAAACCCACTCTGGCCCCAAAACCCCACAAGTGTGTCACCAGATCCCAGGAGGACGTGTTGGCACACATCAGCATCTCGCTGCTGTGCTCATCTACACGCCTTGAGGACACAAACAGAGGTTATGTGGGTTTTAATTGAAATGACAAGCAGCAAGTTGCTACAGGCTTTATCCTGCCTCTCTGATCCCTACCTTCCCTCTTGCAGACACACACACACACACCAGGTAAAGGTACCTAACACAGCACGAGGCTGTGGAGTGCCAGGGACACACAGCTCTGCCTGGCACGCTCTAGAAAGGCCAGCAAACTGTCAGGAGCACTGATGTGACACACCCATTGCTCTTCCCAAGTTCCAGAACAAATTCCTGATGGCAGAGGAGAACTGGTATCATCACTCTGCTATGAGGTGTCAGAGATATTTCAGGCAGCCAGATATTCCCATGCAGAAACCCAGAAAAAGTCACCTCCTCACTCCCCCAGCTGCCTCCCTTTGCATTATTGCTAACATGGATGTGACTCACTAGAGTTGGTTTATATTAAGCTCCTGAAACAGATTGTTTGGCTGTTATATAAATCTAGTAAATGTTAAAATACTAGAATAAATCAGTCAAGCAGTTATCATAGCCAGCTCTCCAGAGACATCCAAGAGAAGTTTGTGGGTTTGTTTTTTTTTTAAAGGAGAGATGGCAAAAGATGAGGGGGGGGCAATAATAATTTAAGAAAAAAAATCACAGCAGCCTTTCAGCAGAGCATGAGCTGTGCCAGTGGCTGCAGTACCCCATCAGTGCTGCTGTTAGTGTCCTGCTCAGCTATATACAGACAAATCACCCAACTGCTGCTCTGCACAGGTGAAGATACACAGTGCCACCCGTGCAAAACACAAGCTCTGTGTCAGCAGAACTGCCTCCTTACCATGCCATGCAAACAGTGATGCAACCTCAGGGGAGGTCAGCATGATAGCACTGAGGCCAATTTAGGATTTCAGCCATGCCATGCTTTAAAAGAAAATAAACCCCAAAGCAGGCATGAAGGTGACACTTCCCATATTGCCTCTGGGAGGGAGGTTCTGCTTTAGGTGCTGCCCCTGGCTTGTGGGGCAGAGGGCATCTGCCACCCAGAGAAGAGTCTCCTGCTCATGGTGACATCAGCAAGCAGGCACAGGAACAGACTTAAAAATTTGCAAACACAAGTGTTTTACCAGAAACCTGACTCCAGGATTTTAAACAGTCTACAGGCCAAAGCATTAGTCAGAAAAATTATCTGGCAAATAATCTGCAAATATAAGCAAAACCAGAGCATATCACCATCTGCTCACAGATAGCTCCTTAGACAGAAATAAGGAGCTCTCAAAGTCAAGTCTTCGCTTTGTATCTAGTTGTTGATAACCAATCCCTCCTACTTGAAATGCTCCTACACCCACATTAGCAAAAAAAAAAAAAAAAAAAAAAGAAGAAGGAAAAAAATAGGGCCCCANCTGGCAGAGTACAAGCTCCATTTCTCACTGCCCCAGAGTCGGGACGGTGGAGCAACAGTCACAGCACTGAAATGAAGCGTCAGACAGCTCTGGGCTCTGTTTAAATAAATACAGGCTGGGAAAGCCTCTGCTTTTGTTAAACACTGCCTCAGAAGAACAGAGCTGAGTAATTCACCAATGGGGGGAAACATACTCTTTAGCTACAAGGTGTTATTATTACAGGCTTAATATCAAAATGGCTTCTTCAGCTTTAATATTAGACTGGAGCAAATGCTCCCAGCCGTGGTAAGACTCAGAGATACTACAGATCTATGTTATACACCTACATAAGCACTCAAAGTTCTCATGGAGAGGATTCTCCTATCAGGAGAGGTAAGGCATTGATTTGCATTGGGTTTCTGAGGCATGGTGAGACATTGCAGACAGCCTGGATGTTGTAACGGGCAGCAGCAGGGACAGGAGCCAGCACCACAGCCAGGCCAGTGAAAACAGTGGCAGGAATCTGTCTCATTGACTGGGGTCAGCAGCATTTACAGACTGGTGGCTGCAGGAACTCCTGGCACAGGCAACACAAGCACAGACATCAGGGGGACACCCCTCAGGCATCCAAATACCAAGGACACCTTTACCCCTATGTTGAACACTGAATGCAGACCCTGCTTAAACCCTGGGCTACTGCTTCCTTGCACCCCTTCTGCAAAACAGAGGTGACCACATGCAACACTTAAGTAACAGGCTTTGGAGCAGAAATTACTGCTCCTGAGTCCATGCTGAGTCCATCCATAGGGAATTACAGCCCACAATAGGCAGCCATCGATGTCTCCAGGGGGCTGATGAGGCACCGCTGCCACCAGCACCCACCCACCTCCCCGCTGGTGTGGCCAGCCTGAGGCTGACTCCCACCTCAGACACCCAAGTCATTACAAGTAATAGCTGTAACGAGCTCAGACAGCCCACAAACCATGATGTTTAAGGTGCTCTCACTCAGAAGAATCTCTCACTTCTCAAGTTGAAAAACAAACCCCTTCTCTGTCTTTTATTTGCTAATTAGATGCATTCATTGTATTCAGATCTCATTTTTTTGTGCATAATGTTTTGCCCATCTGTTTGATTAAAAAAGAACCCAACCACCCAGCTTCATTAAGCTAATTAGGCACATTCAGCCATTGGTTAATATTCTGAAGTACTTGACAATTATTCTCCCCAGTTATTAAATCTCTTCTGAGGATTTCATTTTCTGTGCCACACTCTTTAGTAGCCAGCACCCAAATCAAACTGCATGTGCCCACTCCTCACCCACATGCAACCATACCACTGATGCCTCAATGGTCTGTGATCCAAGACACACAGATAAAGTCATACCTGGATCTGACACTTGGGGTTCACCCCAACCTCTCAAAACACAGCATCTTCCTCCCTCTGCAGGGTAGAGGTTCCACACTGCCTGCTCAGGAGCTGCTGGAAGATGATGAAGCGTTAAAAAGAGAGGAGGGAGCTGTGTCCAGCTGAACACTGTAGGATTATCTGTCTTTCAAGGATTTCTCTGTTCCATGTTTATTCCCTATATGAATTTCTAAAGGGAAAAACAGTCTCAGAAAGGCTCAGGACCACGGTTCAAGGTGGATCATCTTAGAGGATGAGAACACCAACTGAGTGTTAGTGTGTAGCAGCACACAAGTCAGTCTTGCCATCAGTGCTGCCAAGGCTCCTAAGGTGTGTTCTTATGGTCCAGTGTCTGTACTAAGCTGTGGCCAGGCAAGCTACCTGCATCCCAGACCTCCAATATGCCCATCTCCCCAAGATCTCTGCCCCACTGCAGACAGCATGCAGCAGCTCTGAGGCTCACCCTCCACACATCCCAGCATTACAGCCCCACTGCTCCTCCAAAATGACCCAAAGTTTGACCAGCTCTGTCCCTCCAACAACCAGCCCCAAACTATAGCAGTCCCTGCTCAGCCTCACAAATGGTCACAGGACAAGGATCTTTCAGGACCAAGAATCCTGTTTAGGAGAAGGGAAAGAACTGCATAGAAGGATGATGGCAGGAAAGAGACTGTAGGTGAGAGAAGCAGCTTTAAGTCACCTTGTTCTGGTACGAGCAGAACTAATGACTAGAGCCCCTCACCATAACATCTTCCCCCTCTACCCAGCCATCCATTTCCATGAAAACTTGAAAGAAATCTCTGAAGCCTCAACCACTGCAAGACACTTGAATCCAGGAGGACAAAGGCTCCAGAAGCTGCTAGGTGACAGGGTGGGAGACAGGATACACAGCAGGTGTCTGGCTTATCTTTCACACAGGGGCTGGTTTCAGAAGGAAACCAGGTTAAAAATATAGACATGTATTATGCATATATAAACACACACACACACATATATATATATATATATATATATTTTTACAGCAAGTTAAGTATGATTTACATTCCCACCTCCTGGCCTCAGCTGTCACCAAGCCCTCCCATCTTGGGAAGAAGCTGAAAGAGGTAATGCTGAAACCCTGCACTTTTGCATTATAGATTGTGACAGCTCTTCCTTCCTGAACCAGCACTGACTTTGAGATGTAGATCAAGAGCTTCCAGAAAACAAGCTAGTAGATTTTTTATAGGAAAAACTATACTAAATCACACCATGTGTCCATCATGCCCTGATTTCTGCCTCCCAACAGGGGCCAGTACTGGATGCTCTGGAGGGGTGCTGGTGAAGGAATTAAGAGCTTAAAAATGGTAATGACAATCAGGAAAAGTTTAGAGTTGTCTTTCTGACAGAGCCTCCCAGCTTCAAGAAGTCACTCAGGAAGACCTGGGAGAGCATCTCTGAATTTGTCTACCACCATTTTGAAGCTATTTATTTTTTCACCCTCCGCAACAGTGTAGGGAATTGACCTCTGCAACCTGACAAGCACAACACATACCTGCCAGCCAAAACCAAAAGTTCAGGCACCACCAGCACCCATTTCATGTGGAAAGGATAAACCACACATACACATTCACTGCCCCATGATAGACCAGGACACAGGAACACAAATACCCTGTACAGTGTTATAGAGCAAGAAGCACCAGCAGGGGAAGAAACTGTCCTCTTTATTTGCTTCTGCAACCCCAGCCTAACCTCTATTATACAGGTTTAGAGAAAACCACCAGCATTCATCCTCTTGGTCTCAATGGTGGTTACACTTGCAAGAAATCACTTGGTGGTAGTTTAACTGAAAGAGGAAGAAATTTAAAGGTTGATGTGGCTGTGATGTGACAAGGGCTGACCTGGCGCCCGAGAAGAATGATAATGACATTTCTTTCAGGCCATCCTGTTCTCCCTGGTTCACACTGTAATTAGCTTTCCCTTTCTGACATCCAGGCAGAGCGTTTAGACCAGCACTTGAAAATTTGGCTGGCTTACTGCAACTTCTCAACAGTGTGGCAACAGCACCAATTAATACAGAGCTCACTGCCCCGCTGTGCTTAATGCTGTAAGGCAAGCTGAAAGGCAAGCTCGGGCTCTAGGACTTACAGTCAAAGCAGGCACTAAAAAGAAAGATTAAGAAATGATCCCCAAAAGGCCAGTGCATTTAAGTGGGTGCTGAACTCCTATGAAAGCCTAGCCCCAACTCACACCTGCACAAACCAGCTGACTGTCTCTGTAAGGAGCAGCAGCAGGGCAAACCCTACCAATGACACGGGGCTACCAGAGGGAAACAGCATCTGCCACACACTGACCACTGATTAGGTGAATCATGCTCCCAGATTTAAAAAACAAAACAAACCAAAACCAAACCAACACACACACCCACAACAAAAACAAAATTTTTGTTCATTCCTTAATGTTTCCTTTCATTTGTCTTCCAGGTTTGGAGCTTTATGAATCCAAGGTTTATATGGTTCTCTGTGATGCCATTTATAAATGATAAGGTGACTGTCACTCAGTTACCAGCTTCCAGCAGGTCTTGAAGGCACCCAAGTAACATGCTTGGGCTGCATAGAGCTCTTAATTTGTCTCTGTGAAACTTGTCCCCAGAACAGGATACAGACAGCTCTGAAAGGCTGCAGGCAAGGCAGTTGATGAGCTCCCATCACCCCTTTGTGGGTGCATGGATTTTGTGGAGTCTCATCCCAGCTAGACTGCAGGGCAGACAGCTCTGCAGCCCTCCAGGGAGGGGAGAGATGTAGGACCAGGCCTCATTCCTGACAAGCTCTGCCTCTCCTGGCACAGAGCACTCCCTTGGGGAGTCAAACAAAGGGGAGGGCTGGAGCTGAGGTCCTGGGAAATACCATGCAAGCTGCTCTTCTGCATCTCCCATCACTATTTTTTTTTTAATCTCAGCCTTAAGGAGAAATTAAAATTGTCAAGGGCTAATTCAGGCTGTTCTTAAAGTGCCACTAAGGAGTGGGTGAGGTCTGCTGCACATCCCCCTGGTTGTGAAGGAATTGAGGGACAAAAAGGGATGGAAAACTAATGTCTATATTAACCAAGCTCAAGAGCAGTGCTGGCTTTCAGCCAGGGGTTACTCCAGATGTGATGTGTCCTGCATCATAGGCCTTGGCTGCTTTACACACGGCTTCTCTTGCTCATGCCCATAGCAGAGACAATCCTGTCTGCACGTCCCAAAAGGAAAAACACATGGCTGCAGATTTCTAGCAGGGCAAATCCAACGCTTCCCTGAATTCCCGTTATTCAGGCTGAATCTGTCTCCTGCCAGCAACTCCAATCACCTTCCCAGTACACCAGTTGATGGAAACCAGTCAGTACCCATGGGAGTGGGAAGCACCACCCACCCATTTGAGAATAAAGCAGTAGCCTTTCAGGGAAAGCTGCGCCCCACTAACCCAAGTGGTGCAGACAAGGTGGTGGCTGGTCCCATCTCCATACTTGGTGGGCAGGACAGCTCTCTGCCAAAGCTGTAACAGCAACAGCAGCCTTGGGATGTCATGTGAACGATGAATTTACATCGTCCAGTGAAACCACCAACCCCCCAAAACCTGTTTAGCAGTTTCTTGGTGGAATCAGCCAATGCACCAGCCAACCCAGAGGACAGAAGGGTGCTACTGCCTCAGGGGGACCTGCAGCACTACACAAATGCACTGTGTAAGGGACACCTACTCTTCAATTTGCTCCCTTCATGCCCAAGCTTCTTTGTTTCCCTTAAGATGATGTCTGCAGCTAAATGAACACATTACAGCAGATTTTTTTTTTTTCTTAATTTGTCCCTTGGGTGTTTTGCTGACCCTACCGAGAACTATATTTAAATGTGCAATTTCCTGGCTAGGCTCATTTGCAGTCCCTTCCTCCCCGGCTGCCTCTGCAAGTCTGGCCCAGAATCCAATTAGCTACTACCACCCTTTAAATCAAAGGAATTAAAAAACTCAAACAAGAAAAATAAAATTAAGGATTTTAATTACATCATTCTTATTATATGTCTAAATAGTCACAATTCACATGCTCTCTGGGAGGTGGGCTTGAAAGGTTACAAAAGTGGCGAGTTTCTGAGCAGGCAAAGTTGTAGCCAGAACAGTTTGCATGGGGTAATCATAGAATCATAGACTGGCTAGAGTTGGAAGGGACTACCAGAGGTCATCTAGTCCAACCCCCTGCAAGAAGCAGGGACACCCCCAACTAGATCACGTTGCTCAGGGCCTCATCCAACCTGGCCTTGAACGTCTCCAGGGATCCAGGGGCATCCACCACCTCCCTGGGCAACCTGTTCCAGTGCTCCACCACTCTCACAGGAAAGAGCTTTTTCCTAATCTCCAATCTAAATCTCCCTCCCTCTATTTTAAAACCATCACCCCTTGTCCTGTCACAACAGGCCCTACTGAACAGCCTCTCCCCATCTTTCTTGTAGCCCCCTTGAGGTCCTGGCAGAGCGCTAGAAGGTCTCCCCAGAGCCTCCTCTTCTNACCCACCAGCACTCCCCAGTCCTTCTCCTCAGGGCTGCTCTGGAGCCACTCTCCACCCAGTCTGTAGTTGTGCCTGGGATTGCCCCGATCCAGATGCAGGACCTTGCACTTGGCCTGGTTGAACCTCATGAGGTTGGCACAGGCCCACCTCTCCAGCCTGTCAAGGTCCCTCTGGATGGCATCCCTCCCCTCCAGTGTGTCGATAGCACCACACAGTTTGATGTCGTCGGCGAACTGGTGCACTCCATCCCACTGTCCATGTCACCAACAAAGATGGTGGATAGGGCCGGGCTCAACACAGACCCCTGAGGGACACCACTCATGGCCAGGTTGGATTCATACCCTGTGGAGAAGGATGCAGGACCTGCCTGGCTCCAGGACAAGTAGCTGACTGCCTCCAGGAGCCACATGGGACTGTCTAGCCAGAGGATGGGGCTGTGCAGGGTAGGAAGAGCCAGGCCCTGCAAGGGTGGGAGCCATCAGGAGAGCGGACATGCCATTTGCTTCAGAGCTGGTTGACTGCAAGTGCCTCAGCCTGGGCACCGGAGTTCTGAACTGCCAGAGCTGCTCAGACTGGGAGATACCAGAGCTGCACAGAGGTTCAGAGGGGATCAAGGACTTTGGAATAGCCAAGTTACTGCTGGGAATGGCACTTCAAGGAGTGGATGGGATGACTGGAGCCACTCTGGCTGCAGTAATTCCAGAGATAACCAGTAGACACTTTTCACCTCCTGGTGAGCAGGACAGGCCTAGTGAGCCCCAGGCTTCTTGACAAGAAAGTAGAACAAGAACTGTGGAGGCACCAAGTGATCCACAGGTCCTGACAGCAGAACAGACAGCTTGAGAGGCTCAAATCAGTACACCCCTGTGATGGGACAAGGATTCTCTACAGCCAAAATCAGTGTATTAAAAGTGATGAAATACCTTTCTTCATTGACTTCCCAATCCCACACCATCCCTTTAGGGGGAAACAGATACACATGGACAGAGCTGTCAGACACTTTTGCAGAAAGCCATCAGCTAGGAAGAGCAAATTCCCCAGGAGATGAACAACCCTGAGCCATGTTCCTCTTCTCTTGCATGCAGCTACACTGACAACTCGCCAAGACACTCTGCAGAGCTCCTTAAGACACTGAAACAGCCTGACGGGGACGTGTCAGCACATTTCTAGGTTAATAAAAGCTGGGGCAAGGAAGAGAGGGGAGGAAGGAGACTGTCTTAGACAAAGAGACTAGAATGGATTTCACAGCAGGAGAATGTTTCAGGCCAAGGAAATATTTATTCATACCTAAAGAGCATGGAATATTAAAGACTCTGGAAGGTTTCCTTTCCTCCACAAGATCCACTGGAATGAGACTCAGCACTCTGCAGTAACCGCAACACACCCACAGTGAATCCAGGTGTTTCTATCCAGCTCGCAGCAAGAACTCAAGAATACCTTGGCACTGCAGCCAGGCCATTAGCCAGGAGGCTGGTTTACACACTGTGAGCAGCACACAAGGGCAAGCAGCCTCAGCCTTGAGAGCAGCAAGGACCAGGGACCTCTCTGGGAACGAAGGGAGGGGGGTTCCACAGGGAAGCTGGGCTCGCACAGAACCACAAGCAACATGCTCCCCTGGAGTAGACTCAAAGACATCACTGCAGCTAACAACCCTTTGGCCATGCACCCCCAGAGCATTTGTAATTCTCTGACTAGGATCTGGAGGTTTATTTTCCATTGCTGTGGCATTTCAGACAGTTACTGTCTGTGCCTGAACGCTGGTACCCACCGTGTGGTTTATGCTCTTAACACAAGAAGCAGTGAGGCAAGCAGATGTTTGGAAGAACATGGGGAAAGCCATACTGATTTTGCTCATTCTTTTGGTGGCTTTGGTGGAAAGAGGTGCCACAGAAGAACTGATTCCCACAGGTGGGACATAAGATTATATTGTCCTTTTGCATCTGTGATAATAACCCTGGATGGCAGGCAGATACAGTGGATTTCAAGCAGAGCATAGCCACTTTTTGGCTCCCTGAAAACAGGAAACTCTGAAAATTGACAAAAAAATGTCAGTTCCTTTCTGCAGTCTGACTTAAATCAATCTATATGGCTTTAAGGAATGGACTCCCAGCAACTGCTATGAATAAACCATGCCTTTTTATATTGCTTCAAGGCAAATTACAAGCACTGCTCACATCAATACTGTATGAGAAAGGAAAAAGCAGCAGCCTGATAAGAGGATAGAAATGTGCTGAAGAGATGCCTGATCTCTAACATGAAACTCACAGCAGTAACAAGTCTTGATTTCCCAGCTGTGAGCACTGAAGTTCATGACCACTACTACAGGACTGAGGCAGGCAAAGCCTACATTGCACCCTTGAATGGACTGCACTGACCTGACAGCACTGCAGAGGAAGCTACGAGCCCTCCCAAGTTTGCAAACCCTTTCTTCTGCCTCAGACACTCACTCTCCACCAGTCTTTCCTCTGCCAGTGCTGTGCACTGTGACAGGCTGAGCCAGAGGACTCTGATCCCACCATTCCAGCAAATCACACCCCACACACACAGTAATCCCACACTCTAGTCCTGAGGCAGAGGCACAATTTCTGTTCCCTCCACACTCAGCAATGGTTTGCCAGACAAGCTGCACTCAGACACCCTCCACCTCTCCAGGCCTTTCTCCCAGATACTGACACAGCAAGGAAAAAATAATAAAATCATCTCAGATCTTTCATAATCTGCCTCTCAGACCTGAGCACCTCACATATTAACTTTTGCCAGCCAAGCTACCCAGCAGTTACAGAAGGGTCAATCTGGACTTCAAAACATCTCATCATGAATCTTCTGCCCTCATACTGCCATTCAAGAAGGGCACACCATTACAACAAGCAGACCCAAAGTCTTGCTTCCAGCACCAGTAATGTCACAGAACAGCATGACCCAGACAGCATTACCAGAAGAAGGTGTTTGGTAGTGCCAAAATCAAGACTTGACTGTCTATGTGGTTGGCTTATGCATATATGCTGTAATCATTTTTGTGACAGGAGCACTGCACCAGGTCCTGTTGCCTTTCAAGTATCTTGATTTCTTTGGCATGGGGCTACCACTTTCCATATCACCAGTACCCAAACCCTGTTATCTCTCCTTCCCTTCCAGTTTTTCCACACTGATCTGTAACCACTCTTAAAAGACAGGGACAGAAGCTCTGAAGAAGTCGAAAACACTTTTTCAAGGCAGCACTCAGCTCCCTTGAGGGGCAAATCCATCCTTTTTATTTAGTGCTACCATCAATCGGTTTTCACCTGCTTGCTGCAGAAAGGAAGCACCTTCCCCGGTGGAGCTGCGATTCATCCTCAGATCACATCCATCCCAGGCTCCTAATAAGGAGGTAGCTCACATCTTCCAGCTTCTTGTCCACAAATGGGCAACCATGGGGTTGTATGAGGGGAAGGGTGGGGGAGAAGGGTCCAGCAGCAGACACACAGCATGAAGCAACAGCTACAGATCCTCTTCTAGCAGAGGTCCCTTTGAGCATCCCAATCAAAGCAGCAGATCAGGAGATCTGAACCTCCTTGGCACACAAGGAGGTTCAGAGGCAGGACAGAGGCTCCAGTTATGTCTTTGTGTTGCCAGTATCATGGTGAGGAAGCACAAAGGCAGGAGCTAGCTGAGAATAACTTGACAGAGCTGGACACAGCAGCAGAAAAGCATGGGAGTCTGTAATTAGAGCCAGCTTCAGGTAGGTTTACACACACATAGTACTCTGCAAAATTCTGTTGGCACAGTTTTTTCCTGCTGCTGCCCAATTCCTTCAGCTTTATCTTCTGTAGATGTGACAGCCTGCAACTGTGGGCTTCAAGAAGCTGTGTCCATGCTACTTGCACATAAAAACTTTATCCCCACCAGCTGTATGGTGGTATTAGAACTCATCCTACACCTCTATCCTACAGAGCAGAAACCTGAACTACTGCCTAGAGTGGGAGAGGACGAAGAGACAGATACCCCAGTAAGTCTCTTATGACTACAAGGAATCAACAGCAAAACAGTCTTTGAGTTAATACATCCAGCATGCTAAAGTAAGGCTAAATCAAGACAAGCTATAGGCTGACTGGTCCAAGCTTTGCTGCACTCCCAGGACAAGATACAATTGTGAATGATCTCCATCCCAGAGGGACAGCTGGGAAACACAAGACACCAGAATGACAGCTGCATGACTGCAGAGCACTGCTCCAACACAGCACCGAGCTGTGCAGGAACTGCAGTCCAGATCACTGGAGTATGATGATCTCCCACCCCTTGGTACAACTGATCTGCACCTTCACAGTAGTCACAAAGCCAATACTAACATACCCTCAGAAGGTGATATTCAGCCAGGGCTTCCACAGCACTTATTTATTCCTCCTTTTCCCACCCCAGCTGAGCTCCTCATGCCTGCTCCTAGTTTAACACCCATGCTAAGCACTCAGTGTTTGGGTCTAGCTGTGAATTAGAGCCCCGGGTTACCAAGGAAATCTGTAGCCAGAGGAAACAACTGAATGAGTTACCTTTGTGTTAATTTACCACCCTACATACCAAGTCATCCTCCTCTAGCTGAAAGGCAGTGGACCTCTAGGACTTGATTCTACACAGCATGCTTAGAGTTCAACAGCCATGCCAGAAATCCATGTAAAATGAGAACACCAGACACAGGATTTACTTTTTCCTCTGAAATTGAAGAAAATTTTATCTGCACAGCTGTGCAGTCAGGAGTCTTGCCCTGCAGTTTCCCCCACGAGAACAGAGACCTAACATCCATCCAAAAATGTGTCATTAGAGCTTTGTCCTCACAAGGTTATGCAATTATGGAGCCACTTGGCTGAGAAAAAAAAATCAAATCAGCATACCCCAGAAGCGTTCATGGGATACTGCACAGGACCTGCAGCCTTCAGGGAGCTGCTCTCTTCCTCCCACCTCGGCACACAGCTCTGTGCTCCTGATGGCTTAAAACAGACTCCTCTGCAGCAAGGAATTCCATCAAAACCCCAGACTCTGCTGTCAGCTGAAAAGGATGGGATGTAATCCTCCTCACTTACACTGGTGTGAATAGGAACTATGAAAGATGAAGTTGTAGAAGGGAGGAAAATAAAGAAATAAAAGCAGCGAGGTAATTAATTTGGCTCCACTGACCTCAGGGGAGCAGCTGCCACTCAGTATCAGCAGAAAGGAAGCTGGACTCATGGCTTTCTTGCTTGTCCAAGATACACACATGGCTGCTCTGCAGAGAGTACAGCATGGGAACAGAAAAGAGGGGAAGGATGCCCATGTCTCAGAAAAATACATGTTTAAATGCTGCTCCAGCAGACAGTGGCACATCACAGCCTCGCTGTTTACACTCACACCAGAATAATTACAGCAGTCACTGTTAACTAGCTAACAACTTCACCATAAGCTCTCTGAACAATACTGAAGAATTAAGCACAACATTTCACAGCCTTCTCTGAACACAACCACCAATCTGCAGAAACGCTCGATGCCACCCCAGAGACAAACAGGCTAAATTAATCCCACATGGCTTCTACCAGCAAGAGCTACAACTATTTCAGAGGTACTCACCCTAAGATGATGCCTGCACAGGGCTGCAACCCAAAAGAAACAAACCCTCAACAAACCACACCTTTTCCACAAGGCATGACTCAGCTCATGTGCTGGGTGCCATCAAGAAATAAAACACAAGGGGTTGTGTTCAGCCAGGTTCACTCCCTAAACCAGCAGGTTTCTGGGCTAAGAAGCTCCAAGCTGCTGTGAGACAACCTTCCCTTTCAGCTGCAAGCCTCAGCCTACTGAGAAGATGTGTCCTCAAAAGATTTTGACCTTTCAGGAGAACCTCCTCATCCAGAGACACCAGCACATGAAAGCAATTAAAACAAAAAATTTCTCCAGTGTTATGTACTTGACACATATGACATATTTATGCTTCTCTGTTTCTGTCTCTATTGCTTATGCCAGAAATAAAACTGAAAACTACAATGGAATAGGAAAATGTTTTTAAAGATGCTACCCAGAAAGAAAAGTGACCAGCAAATCCTGACTGCAAATTTGTAAGCAAATTAGAATGGTAAGTTACACAGTGCTCAACTGCACCCCATCACTAACGATGGGCTCTATAAAACTGCTGTATTTATACAGTAAAAATAGACTGGAAAGCAGCACAGTAGCTGAAACGAGAAAAATCGGAAAGTTTGAGTCAGATTTCCACGTGGATTTTTAGTAACCCTGATATATGATTCTGGAAAAAGAAAAAAAAAACTACACTTGCTAAGTCACACACAAGCTAAGCACAAACCTTCCCTAGGAACCCACAGAGACCTCCTGGCTTCACCACATCTCGGGTTTCATCCTTGCTTCCCCCAAGCCTGTCACCAGGTGCCACTTCCCAACCAGAACAACACCCAGGGACACATCTGTAGGACAGGGATCTCTGGACCCAAAACACACCATGATTGTTGCTACAGGGCTGCCACTGCCACCCAGGGCCTGAGCAGCACCATGTCTTGACAGTTCTGCAATATCCTCCAAACAAATCTGCAACACACTCCAAGAGTTGTAGTCAACAGTTCAATGTCCAAATGGTGACTAGTGACAAGTGGCATTCCTGAGGGGTGGGTACTGAGACCAGTGTTAATGTGTGTGTTGGAAGACAGGAACAGTGGGATTGAGTGCACCCCTAGCAAGTTTGCTGATGACACCAAGCTGTGGTGGGAAGAGATGTCATCCAGAGGGACCTGGACAAGCTGGAGAGGTTGGACCATGTGAACTGCATGAAGTTCCACAAGGCCAAGTGCAAGGTCCTACACATGGGTCAGGGCAATCCCAATCACAAGTACCAGCCAGGCAGAGAAGATGGAGAGCAGTCCTGAGAAGGACCTGGGTTGTTGGCAGATGGAAACCTTAACACAAGCCAGGAATGTGTGCTTGCAACCCAGAAAGCCAACCATGTCCTGGACCACGGCAACAGCAGCTTAACCAGCAAGTCAAGGGAAGGGATTCTGCCCCTCTGCTTTCATGAGCCCCCCCTGCAGTACTGCATTGAGCTCTGGGGTCCCCAGGACAAGGAGGACATGGAGCTGTTCAGCTGAAGGAAGGCAAATGGAGAGGAGCTCTGAGGCAGAAATCCTTCCCTGGGAGTGTGGGGCAGGCCCTGGTGCAGAGTGCCCAGGGAAGCTGTGGCTACCCCTGGATCCCTGGCAGAGTTCAAGGCCAGGTTGGATGGGGCTTTGGACAGTCTGGGCTAGTGAAGGGTGTCCCTGCCCATGGCAGGGGTGGCACTGGAGGGGGTTCTGAGGTCCCTTTCAACCCAAACCATTCTGTGATTTTATGAACACCTGGTCCAGTGCAGATGTCCATAACTAAGCATGTTTTTCTGTGATAAGGACTCCATCCTTAAAGCCACCATGAACTACACAAGCTTGAGAAACATCTACGTTTCTGAAGAGCTGGAAACATGCATGTACACTTACACCTCACCCACCACCCCCAATCTGCATCTACCACCACAAATCAGCACCTACCCTCCCACACAACCATAAAGTCACTGCAGGTTTTCCCCACCATTATCTTTAAGATTACCATCCTACCCTAATTTATCAATTAACAGGATTTCTTCTCTTTAGACAATTTTAGACATTATTCTTCAACTATGCTAAACTTTACCACTGTTTTAATCAAAACATGCTTGACTACATGACATTACTTGGTATCATTCATTTACCTGCTGTACCCAATGCTTTGATGCTTTATCTATCACAAACATCACTAACCAACCTTCAGATCTGCTACAACGACCGTGTGATGACAACCTTGCTTCTGTGTGCTCCAATCATCCCCAAGGCTTTTACAGCCAGCTACCCACATTCACTTCTTCAACCACGTATGTTCTGATGACTGGGTCACCACCCTGCATGTTGGATGCCTGCTTCTCAAAGCAAGTGACATCCTGTGCCAAAAAATAAAATAAGAAAAACCCAAACCTGAAGATCAGAGAAGAACTGGTAACAAACCATAAAAGGCAGAATTCTGGTAAGGGTTAGTGTATTCCTGGTTTTCTCCAGATGTGTCTGCTTTCCTAGCTTTTAAGGCACAAGCCATTTTCTCTCATACCAACTTTATACTTGGCTTTCACACTGACAGCTCAGATCTCACTTCTGTCCCAAAGACAAAGGGGTATCTTGCTTCCTCCCTAGTTCTCAGCTAAAAGAACACACCAAGCCCTGAAGTAAAGTGTGATCTCCACACAAACAGAACCCTCCTTCCCCTACACCCAGTGCTGGTCAGTGCTTTGAGTCTGTTCAGCAGCTCACTGACACTCTACCAGCCCACCATCCACCCACACTTTCAGGCAGCAGTGGGTATGCTGTCTCCAGGCATCTTCCCAAGGCAGAGTAATTGTACATACTGATTTCAGATGTTACCAAACAAACTGCCTTCCACAACTCCAGCACAGACAAAATCCCCATGCTGAGCTCCCCACCAATAGATTTATCACCTCTGCTCCTCAGCCAGGCAGACACATCCTCTGGAGACAGAAACCACCTTGTTAATAGCTCACAGAAGCCATACAGCACACCCAGCCTTTTCCTGAAGCCTCTTACAAAAGAGGTTTCTCCTTCCCCTGCTCCCAGGAGGCAATGACCCTAGAAAGGCTTTTTTAAGGTCAGCAGTCACATTTGACGGAAGACTTTGCTTTCGGACAGGACTGTCCTTTCCACAGCTCAGGAGAGGCTGGCACAAATGACTAGGTTAATACACCCTTCAGTAATTTCAGGGAATAAACACCAGCAAGGAGAGATACTGTACTCTGGCAAGCATATCCTTGGCTGAAGTACAGAGTGACATGCTCAGCACAGTGTCACCTCTTCAATCCCAGCCAAAGTCTAAACCACATAAACACTCGTGGGGACTGCTACCTAAACAGTGTTTCTTCCTCCAGCAAACAGAATGCTGCTGCACTCTCCTTCCAAATATCTCCTCTGCTGAAGGTTGAGGAGATTCCCACTATAGCCACACCATAAGAGCCCATAAGAGAAGAGAAATCTCACAGCCTTGTCCCAGCAAAAGAAAGCTAGACCTTGAAAGCCTGGTTAGTGCAAGGACAATTGTATAAGTGAAGACATTTAAGGTATATGTGCCCCAAGCAGCACGGGCTTCAAAAGTCACAGCAAAAGTAAAGCACCAACAGGCTGTGTGAAGCAATGGGGGCACTCACTGCTCTCTGGGGCAGTGCTGGGAACAGGTGAGGTTCCCTTGCAGCTCCGCTCCAGGAGGCAGGATGAGTAGCTCTACCCACTCTCTCTGTGCCAGGAACTGTCCTAGGACCATAGGCACCCACATATATCACCCTCCAGGCATGCCAGCTCCAACCCACAAGACATACCCCAAAAGCAAATAGAAAAAATAGCTGGAGACAGTTCCAGACTGAAGGCACTTCATGCCAGCAAACACAACTTGCCTCAAAAAAGAAAAACTATCAGCACCCACCGTGACTTAAACCCCAGCCTTCACACCGTATCAAACAATAACATACCTGAACTCCTCACTGGAATGATAAGAGGCTGGTGCTTACACTCCTGGTTGCTAAGATCTGGCCTTCTACAGGCAAAAGCCAAGGGAGCAAGCCCGGGAAAGCAATTTATTGCTATGCCTGGAGAATAATCCCATTCACAGGGCGCACCCCAGCCCGAGCACAGGGTGCAGCACAGCAAGCTGCACCATGCGCAGGGACGTGTTGGAGCACGGCCCCAGCACACTCACTGGCTTTGGTTTTTCTCTTCAAGCCAACAGAGATAATGGCTCTCCGCTTGCCTTATCCAGTTTCAAACGCATCACTTCAAAGCCTTCCCGTGTCAAACGCCAGAACAAATTGAATCTGCCCGAGATGCCTCGCAGGGAGAAAATTAACACTTTATGAGAAGTTGCACCGTAAGCATAACTTGGAACCACAGAGCACTGCAAACAGAGAAGCAACAGTTTCCTATTAAACAAAACCTTTCCCATTAAGTTACAACTACAACAGAATGGTAATTTTAGCTTCATCTGAGGAGCTGATGAAAGTGATACCCTTTGTCACAGGCCTTCAGGAGCTGCAGTTTATCGTCCCTCAGAGCCAAGGTAAGTGGAGAGAAAGGGAGATAAGCCAGCCTGCCCGCCAGGTGTGAGCTCCGACTCTCTGCCAGGGCAGGACAGCTCAGACCAGAGCCCTGACCCGGGACAAAACCCAAACTCCGAGGAGCTCAGATTGATCCCCAAGGGCAGCGGGAGGATGAGGGAGCAACGACACCCGCACGGAGCTCACCAAGCTTCTATCTCCTCTGCCCGCTCTCTCCCTCCAGAGAAAGGAGACGCGACTGGAGCGATGTGCAAACCGCACAAACCCCCGGGGTTCTGAAGGATTTCTTTTATTCCCATTAATTTTGGGGCTTGGTAAAAGCAACAGCTCCGGAGCCGCGGCATCCCGGCACCACGGCGCTTTCCCAGCTCCGCCGCAGCGCCACAGCCGCAGCTCCCGCAGCGGACAAGCCCACCGCACCGGCGACCCGCTGCACACCCCCGATACCCAGCGCCGGGACCGCACCCGCGTCCTGCCGGCTCCGCACCCGCCGGGACACCGTCAGTGGCGTAACCCCGCGTGTGCGTCCCCCCGCGCTGCACCTGCTCCAGGCCGAGAAAGGGGCCCACCGCCCCGGGCAGGGCTGAAAGCGGCGACCCGCGGGGCGGGCAGCGCGGCCTAGGCGGCCCCTCAGCCGGAGCAATCGGCCCCTCAGCCGGACGACCGGCCCCTCGGCCGGACGATCGGCCCCTGGGCCGGCGCGATCTGTCCCCTCAAGCCGGGGCGATCGGTCTCCTCACAGCGAAGCCCGCGCTGAGGCGACAGCCCGCGCGGAAGCCCCGCGCGCACCCGCCGCCCCGCGCTCACCTGCGCTCGGCTGCGCCCGGCTCCAACGTGCCTCTGTTTGCAGCGCCCGGCGAAACTCCCCGGCCCGCGCCCTATCAGCGCACGCCGCCCCCGCCGCTCGCCCCCCATTGGGCCTGAGCCCCTCCCGCCCGCGGGGTGTAAATAACCTCCCATTGGCTGGCGGCGGCCGCGCCTGTGGGGGTTGGCGCGGCGGCGGTTGGTCGGTGCCCGGCGGTCGCC
>VXBZ01000929.1:140438-152063 GCA_013399135.1 Heliornis fulica
GTGTGAGTGAAGCGGCGGCAGGAGCCGGGTGGCGGCACCGGGCCGGTACGGCGGCGGGTTGGAGGCAAAATGCCCCTTTCTCGGCGGGTGTGGCCGTGCGGCGTCCAACCCGAGGCGCACCTGAACTAGGGGCTGGCTCCTCGGGGAAAAACAACCGGGTGGTTTTGGCAGTGGGGCCGGGNTCTCTGGTGGTGTGAACATGGGCTGTGGGGACCATGATGGTGTGAGCATGGTCTATGTGGACCATGATGGTGTGGGGATGGGCTGTGGGGACCCTGGTGGTGTGGGCATGGGCTGTGGGGACCTTGGTGGTGTGGACATGGACTATGGAGATCCCTGATGGTGTGGGACAGGCAGTAAGTTGGCTGCTCCCAGGGTGATGTATGGTGAGGCTGTGGACGCAGTGGTTTTCTCTGTGCTGAAGCACAGTGCCCGTGCTCTCCCCTGGCACCGAGGAGGCTGTGGTGAGAGCACACCTCCTGGGGCAGGGTGGCCTTGTTGTCTGTGGTGCTGGCATGCCTGCTCATCCTCCATTTGGCCAGGTGTCCCCTCATCCAGGCTCCATCTCCAGATTAACAATCACCCTAGATCATAGCCACAAGCATTTTCTGAAGCCTTAGAGCAACAGAGACAAATGCTGCACGTCAACTAACTCTGCTGCCATCACTCCAGGAATTCCTACAAGCAACTGCCGTCTATGTTTCATGACTCATATTTTGGCTTTTATTTTTTCACCGCTCTCTTTTACCTCCTTGGCTTGTGGTTGCCTGTGCCTCTCGGTCGAGGGGTTCCCACTGCAGCCCTGCACCCAGCTGCAAAGTGTGTTTCCTGTGGGATTCATAAGGATGTTGATTTTGTGACAAGTGACTCGCGGACGCGCTGGCTGGTCTCTGTTGTGACCCCGTTTGCGGTCAGGGTCCCCACCAGGGGATTCTTGGCTTTAGCCAGAGAGCAAGAGTTGGATTAAATCCACATCCTGACTCAACCCTCTGCTGACTGCTGCTCCTTCCCGCTGCGACAGCAAGCAGATAGAAATGCCTGCGCCTACGTCCAGTGGGTCTCAAATAATCCTTTGCTTTGGAAACAAAAACATTTCTTAGCATGAGGTTCATATATCAAACCAACTTAACATGTTAATAATGCAGCTTGTTTACTACCAACTTTTTTTCCCATCCCCAAAACTCCTTGCTTAGGTTGTCACTGCATCTAGAGAAGTATCCAAATGTAATTAAGAGACACTAATCATTAAAATAGCAAAGTCATTTTGCAAACCCCACAAAGGCCATGAACTTTTTCACTTACTTGTGCTGCAGGTACATGCCTTGCAGTCAGACATTCCTTACTGCAGGTTACTGTGGGTGTCCAAGTCGTAGGTTTCCTGCAGAAATGTGCTTTGTCACCCCGGTTGGCCATGGGCAGCTCTCTGCCTATGAGCAGGTTTATCCAGAGCTAATGCCCTCTCACTTCTACCTGAACCATTGTCCGTTCTGTTCACCAGTTCTCAAAAAAGCTTTGAATAGAAAACGTTTCAAATTTCACTTGACACCTTTGAGACTTTGTCTACTGTTAATCTTTAAACTGACTAATAAAATAATGAATCCAGTTATATGCTGACAGCATACCTTTTCCCCTTATTTCTTTTGCAAGGATGAAAAAATAATTGGAGTTTGTTTTTTTTTTCTTTAACCAGCAAGTTAAAAATCCAGTACTTGTGTGGTTCTGAGCTTGACTGGTTAAGCATTGTTACATTCAGCAAAACAATCCCTGTTAGAAAGCTAGAAGGGATTGGTCTTTCAGCTTGCCAGTGAGAAAACCCAGCAGAGATCTCCCATGAACAGGAAAGACTGGGGCAGAGGAGGGCAGTGACATGAACCCACGGGAAGGTGGCAGAGCTGCCGTGCTTTAGCGACCAACAAATGTGTTTTCTAGTTTTTACTATGGGTAATTCGTCAGTTAAGCTCCTTCAAAGCATTTTTTTCATAATTCTGACAGTATTTCTGTGATTTTGTGTCTTTAGCTAGTATTTGGTCTGGTTTTGCACTTCAGGTAGACACAGTTCCTTCCTGCGGCAGCCAGAGCAGAACAAAAATATAAATGGTGCATTGAGGGCCCGTGGTTTCTGAAGGCAGATTGTTGGTGTTTCTCCACCCTTGGATAAACCAGCAGCAGCTGGAAATACCTTCTTTTTCTGTGCAGAAAGCCTTTCTGACAGAAATCAAATGGCAAGTAAATGCTAATGTCTGTTTGCAACCAAAGCCTGGCACAAAAGATTTCCAGCACTGCTCAGGTTTTCTGTGACCTCTCCAACCCATGTTTTGTCACTGCTCAGGGCAGTGGAGCTTCATCCCTGATTGCTCTTTACAACTCCCTGGAAGGAGGTTGTAGCCAGGTGGGGTCAGTCTCTTCTCCCAAGCAATAAGTGATAGGACAAGAGGAAACAGCCTCAAGCTGGGCCATGGGAAGTTTAGACTGGGTATTAGGAAAAGTGTCTTCACCGAAAGGGTAGGCCCTGGAACAGGCTGCCTAGGGAAGGTGGGGTCCCCATCCCTGGAGGGATTTAAAATGAGTAGGTGTGGTGCTTAGGGACATGGTTTAGTGGTGGATTGGGCAGTGCTGGCTTAACACTTGGACTCTATTATCTTAAAGGTCTTTCCCAACCTAAATGATTGAGAATTGTAACAGGACAGCAGAGAACCTCATCACCTCAAGTTCACACTTCCAAAGCTGTTGCCTTCTTCCATCATCTCTGGATATTAGCTAATGCTTACCGATTAGATGCCATTTCAGGACAGTAACCAGCCTGAACTCCTGTTGGCTGTGGTGGACACATGAAAAAGCCAGGTCTTCTCCCAGCCTTGAGGAGTGAAGACCCCAACAACCTTCTTGAATGCCTGGCTGTAAGTGCCTAGGACCTGTGCCTCTGGAGGGACTGTGCTCCTGTGGCTCCAGGGCACAAGAGATGCTCTGAAAAGATAAAACATTGACCCACTTCTCAGGGGCTCCCAATTCAATCAAGCAGGGCTGTGCTCATACAGGGACAACTTCGCTTCTCTTGAGTGACAAGTAAACCTTACAGCCTCCTGCTTCTCTTGCCATGACTACTGCTGAGAAGAATGTTCAAGGGTTTCAGAAGTCATTGGGGCTGATCCACATTTGGCTTTGAGGCGCCTGGGAGATGCTGACTGACTGGAAAGTGCTGAGGATTGTCCCCTAAAGGCCTTGATGCTCTCCTTTAGCATCAAGAAGGATGTCTCCTTTAGCACCAAGCATTTTAAATCACCAGTGATGTCTGAAGCACAGTTTCAGCACCAATGTCAGGGTTTGAAACCTTCGCCTCAGGGAAAGGCTGCTAGCACTTGGCCTAGTGACACAACCCAGTTAGGCACCTCAGTCACAAGATGCTATTTCTTACAGAAAACCAAACCAAGCACAAATCACATGCCTCAGTTTCCCTTTCCACACCAGTGATTACACTACAGAGCAGCAATGACCAGTGCAAAACGAGTGAGTCACTGATAATACCTCTCCCATGCTTAGACCATGCTGGCACTCATGATGTTAAAATAAGACTTTGGCATTTCTCTTCAATACCAACTGGGTGAAGTTGGGTGGTAGCTGTTCTTTCCCTCCTACTTTTTGGGTGCAAGGACTGGGAGGGTGTTTATTTAACCTGCCCTTGAGTCACAGTCATGAGATAGAGACTTCACGTTTGCCCAGGCACTTCACAAGTACATGTGGATTAAAAAAAAAGACACAAAACCAAAAAAGAGTTGAAGACACCATTTCTTCTAAGAACAGCCTGGGTGCTGTTTGTGGTGCCATAAAGCTGAGCAGGATCCATGCTTGGTACCAGTAGGCAGAGCTCCATTAACTGGAATGATCCCAGTTCAGCCCTGCAAAGGAGCTCATTGTTTGCTCTGCTGCTATAATCCGAAATCCATTTGGACGCTTAGGACTTCTACACTTTCTAAAATAAACCACAAAAGCAATTAGAAATAGATAACAGAAGGAGAGAGCACTTCACTGAAGAAAGCAAAAGACAATAGCATGGCATAATTAATATAGAGCTGGCAGCAGCAACAATGAGCTGTAACAACTGTACTCTTGCTGGGAGCAGGACCGCAGGCTGAGCTGCAGATGTCTACTGCTTTAACGGGTCCTTTTGCCACCCAGCAGAGTCTGGCCTGAGGATGCACATCTTTAGGGCAGAAGGAAATAAAAGCATTCTGTAGAGCTGAGAGGACATAAATATTCCTTTCAGTCCTTCGCTGTGTGCCAGCCAGAGGATTGATCCCACTGAAAATGTGCTCCCACACAAAAAGAGAAAGGGAATTAGCACAACTAGAAAGGTGGGGGCTTCTTTAAGGAAAAATCCAGGACTGTAATAAGTGGAGGACTGGGTTAAAAATAAATGGGAGGCTGCTGTGCCAGAGACAGAGTGAGTGAGCTCAGAAACAGGAGAGGTTGCCCAGGGAAGAGCTACCTCTTTCGTTACGCTATTCATTTTTAATTTGTATTGTTAGAGTGCCTGGAAGCACCAGGTGGAAATCAGGGCCTCATTGTGCTAGAAATTGTGCACAAACATCATGATTAAATGTTGCCAGCTCTGCAGAGGTTGAAATACAATTCCTCGTCTCTGCAGCATCACTACCCAGCGTAATTGTTGCCAAAGAAGTTTTTCTGCAATTGCTCTTCTGGAGTATCTGTGCCACTTGATTTCTTTCAGAGTTACCAGGCCTGTGGGGATGAAAAGATGTTATTTGTGCCAGGTCCAACCCTGTAACCTTCACAGGTAATAATAACTGTCAAGAGCCAGAATCTGCTCACTGCATCCATGTTCAGAAGTCATTTGCTTGGGCCTTGGCTTCCCTTTCTGTAAAGTGGGAGTGCTGACACTGCACTCATGGCTCTCCCTCTTCATTTGACACCCATGATCAGTGCAAGAGAGCTCTCTTAGATCCTCAGAGCTGTACTGACAGCATCACATTCAAGGGTTCATTAGTGCTGTTGGTAATGATTAGAGATTAGCTGGGAAATAATAATTGTCATCTCTTGTGTGTTTTCTGGCTGCAAGGACTAGGGGCAGTGTTTGATTTACTGAAGGTTCCTTTCCTATTAATATTTTCTATTAACTAAATAATGGTATAAAAACAAAAAAAACAATTAAATGAGTTAAAAAAACTCAAAACTAACAAACCCACAACTGCCACAGCATAAATAGGAAGCAGCACAGCAAACTGTCATTGAAGTGGTCTTTGCTTGATAACCAAATCCCTTTAGGCTTCTGTGACAAGGTGTCTCACCACTCAGAGGTGAGAGAGCAGCAGGCTGCACTCTGACAGCTCCAAATACAGCTGCGTGCAGGCCACAAGCACAGAGAGTCTTCCCTGACCATAAGAGGTCAGGGAAGGTGCAGGTGCATCTGCAGCCTAGAAGGCCAACCACATCCTGGGCTGCATCACTAGAAATGTGGCCAGCAGACTGAGAGAGAGATTCTACTCCTCTGCTCTGGTGACACCTCACCTGGAATACTGTGTCCGGCTCTAGAGGTCTCAACACAGAAGGACCTGGACCTGGTGGAGTGTGTCCAGAGAGGCCACATAAATGATTCAAGGCACCTCTCCTGTGAAAACAGGCTTGAGAGGGTTGTGCTTGTTCAGCCTGGAGAAGAGAAGGCTCTGGGGGGACCTAAGAGTGACCTTCCAGTCCCTGAGAGGTGACTGCAAAAAAGCTGGGGAAGAGCTGTTCATGAGGGCACGGAGTGATAGGATGAGGGGGGATGGTTTGAAACCAGAAAAGGGGAGGTTTAGGTTGGATATTAGGAAAAAGTTCTTCAGTGTGAGGGTGGTGGATCACTGGCACAGGTTGCCCAGAGAGGTGGTGGAGGCCCCATCCCTGGAGACATTCAAGGTCAGGGTGGATGGGGCTCTGAGCATCCTGACCTAGTGAAGATGTCCCTGCTCACTGCAGGGGTAGGACCTTTAAAGGCCTTTAAAGGTCCCTTCCAACCTAATGCATCTTATGATGATGATGATTCTAAGAGCAAAATCAGGTCAAATCAAGAGGCAGGGAGTACAGTGCCACTGGCCACCCACACCTCCCCAGTGGGACCTGCACTGGAAAACCTCCCTACAAGAAGCTCAGTAGCTATGCCAGGATGCAGCAGCCTTTCTCAAGGTACATCTTAAATCCATCACAATTTCCAATTGTCAGCACTTTAAACATGCAGACACTGGACTGCTGTGTACTGTCCTGCACTCAGTATTTTCTATGAATTTTAGCCAACTGGAAGGCACCAGGAGAAGCACCTGGGAGCTGCAATGCTGAAATAAAGCATCTACACCAACAAAGGCTCAAGGCCCACGGGGCTGAGTAGACCTCCCTCCTCACCCTCTAGGAAAAGGATGAGACTGAAACAATTGCCATGGGCTTTCCCTGCCTTTTCACACTGCAGAGGTAACCACTGTCTTAAAATCAGACACACTTGCTCAGTTTCCTCCTGACAACTACTGCTCTGCATGGCACCCACCTGAAAGCCACAGGCACCAGCTCAGAGGAGGACATTGTTTCAGTGAAAGAATTAAAATTACACTTATTCTACTAGTTGCAGATGATTGGTGAATGAAAAGCAAAGAAAAGGATCCCCAAAGACAATGTGGTTTTTAAAACAAGCAAGTTTTTAAAACAACAACCCTCCCACATTTTTTAAGCAGTCTTGGGACTTTTAGGGACTCCAGATCCAAGGTTTTGAATAGCAACTACGGGGAATCATTTACAAGTATCATATTTTCCCAATTTCACATTCCACCTTGTAATACCTCATAGGGAAGAATGTGGGCTTGGCATTACCAGCAGCTTGAAAGATTAAGCAGGCAGAAAGGGCCCCCTGCTCTACTTGCAGCATCGCGCTAATTATTTTAGGTTATGACTGGAGATTGACCCAGTTTACGTGGGTGCCAAAGGTTACCCGAGCACTCTGGCTTCACTGCCTCCAATCTTGCAGCTGAAATTTCCCCTAGTATCTCTCTGTGAAATGGTCTTCCAGTCCCCCCTGCTGGCTGCAGCTCATGAAGAGCTGCACAGTTGCACTAGACCACACAGCACTGGGACTCGACGAGTGTTGCAGGGGAGCACATGCTGCATGGTGATGCCACCAGCCCCGTTCTGATGGCACTTTCTCCTCCCCAGACCAAGGAGCTTTCTCTCACCCTCATCTCCTTATCTTTAGTATAAGCACCCACCCCTCTCTCACACAGGAGAGCATCAGGAAAAAGGCTGAAAGTTAGCAAAATGGATAATCTTAAGAAAACCCTACCTGACAAAGCCAGGATGTCCCTCTGAGAGCAAATAATCTCCCCCCAGGGAATGTAGGGCTTGAAATGTTGAGTTTAAGACCAAAATCACCTTCTACTGTTTGTGCACATGTCTCTGCATCCCTTCAAGCAGAGTGCAGTGTGTCCATCCCGGGGCTCCCAGCTCAGCTCCCACCACAGCCAGCAGCACCGCAGTCACAGGCAGAGCTACCCCTGTAGCTCCTGTACTCACTGTCCCATGGCCACTGGGATCCAGTTTTGAAGTGACCACAATTTCATCTCTGGGGTGCAAAGCTGGCATTCAGTCTGTGCAGAAAGTCTGTGCTGGTACCTCCTGGAGAACCAAGCCAGCAGCACGGGGCAGGAACTGTGCACAGCGATGTGTGGCTTAGGTGTAGTTCATGATGTCCAGCAGCACACACCAAGTGGTGTAAATCTTCTGGCAGAGAGGGGAGGTTTTGTTCCTGGGTGCAACAAGCCTGTTAGTTGTTCTATGGCTGAGAAGATCAATTCTGACCAGCATGAGAGCAGAAGACAGAGCCAATGCTGTGTAGCCATTCCTGACAGCCACCATGTGCCAGTGCTCTCCCCCAGCCAGCCTGGCTGAGGAGGAGACCCCAGTGATCCCCAGTAACAACCCCACTCGTGGCCAGACCCCCAGGGCCCCTGCACAGGAAGGCAGAGCCTGGGGGTGCCTGCACTGACACTGCACAACCCTGTGCTTCAGACAGATTTACAGGATTGTTTTGCAAGCACAACACCCCCACCACCACCCCCACCCCCCCAGTGCAGAACAACACCCCATACCTCCTGTCCTGGGGCAAGCACGGGCACTGCAAAGGGATGTAGTAGAAAAACTAAAGGTTTATTTATTTATTTTTAATAAAATACATCCTTACAAACTATTTTTCTCCCACGCTGAGGGACTGGGTATGGTTCTTGCCAACTCTTCTTCCTTCCCCCTCTCCTCAGTTTGGAGCTGTCCTAGGGTGCCTCTGGAGCCAGCGATGCTCTCTCAGGACAGATGGCCCCAGCACACCGGGCAGGACGCAGCCAGAGCCTTCAGAAGTGCTTGCAGAGGTGTCAGACCCTGTGCCCCGCAGCGGGGCTGGTGGAGGGCCCTGCAGGTCCCTTAGCTGAGCCCACCCACAGCATCGCAGCGTGTCCCACTGGAGGGAGGACCCCGGACCAGCCGGAGCCCGCCCTGGCTGCGGGGCACCGTGTGCCCATGAGTCGGTGTCAGACACTGCTCCTGCTGGCTTTGAGGCTGGTGATGGGGGATAACGATGGAGGTTTAGGAGAGGAGGAGGAAGAAGAGGGCGCAGGATGTTGTTGTTCAGCGTGGATTCTGCCAAGAGAGAGATGTGCACGGTGATTTCCAGTGTCTTGCCCCCCACTGCCCCTCTTCAAGTGATGCTGCCATCAAAGATGTAATATCAATCCCACAACCTGCACCCAGTGCAGCCCCATGCACTTCCCTGAGCCCAGGTTAGATGTTACAGCCCAGGGCCAGATCTCCTCTGTGCCTCCCTGGAGCCTTCCCTGGGGGCCTCAGGGTGGCCCTGGGACCCAAAGTCCTCACAGTCCTCACCCCCACCAGCTGTGGGCTAACAGGGCTGGGCAAACACCACTCACCTCTCACTGTCTGTTGTCCACCTCCTTTTCCTTCTTATGTGACTTCGACTGGAGGTTAAATGTGAGAAAACATTAATTGAGAGAACACAACGAGCCTGTCACAGACCTGCCCCTTCCTAATGCCAGGGAAAAACGTGGTGGAACAGAAACTTCTAAGCCCCAGTGTATAAGCAGATTATCAGAAGAATGTGAGGGGAGATGTTTGTATCCTATGAAAGGCCACAAAACATCCCAGAGTCATGGAGATGTTCTCTGAAAGCAGAGAAAGGGACATCTGCCAGTTTGTTAAAGCACCTGTCTGTCCCTGCTTCCCTTAAAGCAATGCAAAAGTTACCAGGCACTGGAACATCTAGAGACAAAGGTAGGGAATAAAGCAGCTAACAGCGAGTCTCACACAAGCCCTCTGTAAATTTGGAGAGGGGATTCATGGATCCCACTTGCTGACAGCCCTGAGGGATTGGGATTCCCACTAGCTCAGGGTGGTGCCTGTCTTGTCCTCAAGACAAATGTTTTCCTGACTCACACACACATCCACACTCACTGCGCAGGGACGGGACTCGCTGGTACTCACAGGCTCTGGCTCCGCGTATTTGAATTTCTTCTGCTTGTAGTAGTCCCGTCCTTGGAGGAAATGCAGCAGGAGCAGGTCACAGAGGACAGAGGCCTTGAAGCAAAGCACAGTTAGGGTTGGGACTGCCCTCCCAGCCCTGTGCCACCTGTGCCAGCTTTGCATGTTCCTATGTGATCTACTCTAGATGATCCTGCTCGGGCAGGGGGGTTGGACTGAGTGATCTTTCAAGGTCTCTTCCATCTCCTAATATTCTGTGATTTGGGTCACTTCTACTTCAAGCCACCAAGTGGCAGCTGCTGAAGAGTATCCAGACCCTGGACATCCACTGAGGACGGCAGTGAAGTGTGCTGGGTTCAGGACTGGGCTATTTAACGCCAACAGAAGTTAAATGTTTCCACTTTAGGTATATGCAGAGCACAACACCCTTTGGGTCATGCCAGAGTCTCTAATGACCACAACCAAAGAGGATGCTGGTTTTCTGTCACATGTGAAACACTGCTCATCACCTCCAGCCCCCATGCTAGTTTCAACTTGAAACCATCAAGATACCCTGCCACCAACTCCTGCCTACCGCTCACTTGGCACGGCACCGGTCAGCAGGAACCTCTTTCCCTGAGCTAGCAAGGCAGGAGAGCACATCCTTCCCCATTTTTACCCATCCCCACTATTTCATTATGGCCCAGGGACACTTCCCCACGGGTGACATGAGCAAGGAGAATAACCAGAGAGGCTCCATAGAGAATTCGGAAATAAAACTTACCACTCCGAAAATACCAATTCCAGAGCCGATTGTGGTCATTGTTGGGATGATGTCAAATTTGCCTGCCTGAAGACATCACAGAAAATAGGAGATAGATTAGAGTCAGGGGAAAGAAAAAAGGTGCTGCAGCTGAAGTGCTCTGTGGCCAGCCAAACCACAGCCTCAGCTCAGAGAGGAGCAGCTGGGGAAGAGCTGGTTTTAAGCTCAGTGGTCAAACAGAAACATGTGGCAGGTTGGCTTTAGGTTGACACAAATTGAAATTACTTTGCTTCCTGTATTTTTAATTTTTTTTTTTAAGTATAACCTTTCCAGTTCCCAGTGAGAACACAAGGAAAGTCTCCTCCCCCAGTGAGGAGAAAAAGGCAAAATAGAAAGATGAAAGTGAAAACATTCAGCTTTCACAAATAGCAGTAAAACATTTTGACTTTCCACAGTTTCCCACTGCCCCTCCCAACCCATCATGAGTTTTTTTGTGATAAAACCAGCTGATAAAAAGACTGCAGCTGATAGATGGACCTGTAAAATGGGCTTTCCCAAGTGCTGCTTTGAGCACTGGTTTCCCCTGGCCCCACGAGCCCCTGGTGCTGTGTTACTCTTCTCCACATCCCTGAGGACATGGCATCAAGGATCTAGGGGGGAACGCCACCCCGGCCACCCTTACCTTGCCGTTCACCAAAATGTCAAACCGGATCCCAAACACCTTGTAGAGTGTCCTCTTGTCTATCCCATCTTCTTTGTAGTATTTGGCATATCTGTCCAATTGGATGGTGAGTGTTAATGGCCTGCCAGGATGTCTAGCAGTCCCCTGCAACCCAACAGCATCAGATCTTGGTGGGCTGCAGAGCAGGACAAAGATCTGGAGATGTGCTGTCACAGATCTGCTTTGGACTCTCTCGTTAACGACCCCTCACCTCGAAGGAGCTGGGCTGTTGGCACCTCACCCCTGTGTGCCTCAGTTTCCCTGCCTGCAAGTTGATGTTAAAGCTTGTGCTAACACCTGCTGATCCCAAGTGCTACATGACAGCAGATACCAGTGCAGCAGCTCCACACAGAGCCGCAGTTAGAGCAGCCACTCCAGCTGGTCATGTTGTGACTGAGCATCTCAAAGTGTGGGATGACCCTGTACCATCTCCAGTCTTGCAAGGGGCTTCCTGAGAGCTCATCCAAGTGGGAGAGTCTGCAGGGGGCAGGAGATGTACAAGGAAAGGCAACAGGGTAATTCTGAAGCCAAGGCATGGGCTTTCACTTTGTTCATGCCATCAAACTGCAATTTCATGCACTGCAATTTGGGGAGCACTCCCATGTCTTCCACCACACTTGAATCCACTGAAATATGTCTCTCTGAG
>VXBZ01000929.1:159481-176654 GCA_013399135.1 Heliornis fulica
GGGCAACCTGTTCCAGTGCTCAAGAAGAGTGCACAGAGGACAGAGCTGCTCCCTGGGTCTCTCGGTCAGGTCAGTCTCATGTTTCTGTGCTGATGTCAGTGTCACAGAATCACCGAGTCACAGAATCACCAAGTTGGAGAAGACCTTTAAGATGATCGAGTCCAACTGTCCCTGTCCTCTCCTGACCCATCTCCCTGAGCACCTCATCTCCCCATCTGTTCAATACAGCCAGGGGTGGGGACCCAGCCCCCTCCCTGGGCAGCCTGTTCCACACCCCAACAGCTCTTTGGGGGAAGAATTTCTCCTGACATCTCATCTGAACCTGCCCTGGTGCAGCTTGAGGCCATTCCCCTTGTCCTGTCCCCTGTCCCTGGGCACAAGAGACCATCACCCACCGCTCTCCAACCCTTCTCACCAGCACAGCCATGCATCCCTGTGGGCATCCCACCCCTGCTGCTGTCAGGACCAAAGCTGGGGTAATAGTATCTATATAAATATCTGCCTGCCAAAGTTGCTTTTGAAGAAGAGGGGAGCTCACACATCATGGCTTGGTGCAGGCAGGGAGCTGAGGGTGGTTCAGCAGGCAGCAAGAGGATGCCCATGGCTGGTGGGGCTACGGGCAGCCACGCTCAGAGGCAGCTGCTTGCTAATGGAGCCTGACCCCACCAAAATGTAGGAATTACAGCAACTCCAGGCCAGCCTCCCCTCTGCCCCAGGCTGTACCCCCAAACTGGTTCTCTTTTTGCTCCCTCCTGGCTGCCTGGCCGGTTCTAGATGTGTTGCTTCAGCCGTATTTCCTTAGGCAGTTCCTCTCTGAGCAGCTTCTTTGTGGTTCCCCGTATGCAGGAGCAGCTGCTCCTGGCCGGGGCTGCTGGAGCTGGGGGGCTTCATGGGCTCAGCCCTTCGGAGAGCCAGTAGCACCAGCCTGGGCCAGGAGTGATGGAGCATCCTCGAAACCTCGTCTCAGCAGCAGTTTGGGATGAGGATTAGCCTTGTGAGCTGGTGAGCAGGGTGGGAGTGACACTGGGGTCCCACGACGAGCCCTTGGGAAGCTCTTCCCCTTTCCAGAGGATGTGTGTGAAAAGCAGGAGTGGGCACTATTGCTCCCCAGGGCTACTTGCAGAAGGTCCTGCCTCTCCTTTGGGCACCACTAGGCACCCCCTGCCCCTCAATTACCCATTTTTTTCCAATTCATGACCAGATACCCCCTCACCCTGCAACCTTCCTGCCCTGGGGCCCTTCCCAAAGGAACAGTGCCAGGCTGAGCACACACCAACCATGGGGGCACAGCAAAGGTTTTTATCCACCATCACATCCCATGGCACGACCCGTCATCCTGCACTGAGGGGACAGGGACCGAATGGCCGTGGCTGGAGCAGCAGCCCCTGGGGCAGCTGAGGACACGCATCCATCCACACACGGCTCTGAGCCCGCCTGCTCCTCTCACTGCCTTTTTTAAGCAGCAGCTCTTGAAGCTGCCTCCAACAAGCAAAGCAAACCAGGGATTTTGGAGCGAGGCTCCATCCTGGCCCCAGCCTCGGCGGCGTGGTGGACGGGGAAATTTATGGCCCTGTCTCACTTGGGTCTCACAAATCACCGTGCTGGCCCCAGCTGCCCCTTATTTAATATAAATGAAAATAAAAATAACAACAGCCTCTCAGGCCACCATCCAGCAGCTCGAGAAGGACTTGGATGTGGCTCAGCGAGGAGCCGGGGCCCCAGCGCCGAAACGGGGCTGGGCAGGAAAGAGCCTCCAGCCCTCACACACAGCAGCTTCTGGGGAGGATGTGGGTACTGGGCGGCCGTCTGGGAGACTGATGGTGGGACACTGGGCAGCACAGGAGCAGCCCCAGCCAGGAGGATGAGCTGCTGTCAGAGATCAACCCTGCAGCACTGGGATGTAGGGCTGAGCCCCTTCATCTAGAAGACTTTGTACCACGGGAGCAGAGCGTTAACTGGGGGGGAAGCAGGCGCCTTACCCGATGATGTACGCCAGGACGATGAGCTGGATCAGCCGGAAGGTCAGTCCCACCTTCTTGTTCCTCACCAGCACCATCCTGGGGGTGTCATACTCGAAGAGGAAGGAGGATAATTTCTCCATGCACTTCTGCCCCATGGCTGCTCCGAGGCCGTGCCGCAGCCTTCTGCCGCCGCTCGCCGCGTCGTGGGTCGGGCCGTGCCCGCCGCTGCTTGTGCAACTCCTCTGTTTGCAGAGAGGGTGAAAAAAAAAAAGAAAGAAAGAAGAAGAAAAACCAATAAAACCGCTATCGGCGTTGCTCTGTGCACATCTGGGCGGCTGGGTTTCCTCCTCTGCGCAGGGACAGGGTTTCCTCTTCCTATAAGCTCGGGGCTGGGAGCTCCCGGTGCCCTACATGGTCCGGGGGTGGGACAGGGTGCAGGAGGGTGCTGGGACACTCTACTGCCAAGCCCACGTGCCACTGGGATGGAGCCTCTTGCTCGTGTGGGATGCAGCTGCACCCGGGCAGGGGCCTTCCCTGGGGATGGAGGGGCTGTGGGTAATGCTCGGGGCTAGCGGGGACCCCGGGGCATCCCTGGGATGGAGAGGCAGCGGGAGTCCCAGGAGAGGATTTGAGGACTGGGGTTTGGGTATCTTCTTTCCTGTGCCAGCAGCCACTCAGGCTGTGGGTCTCCCATTTGTGTCCCTAACCCCCATCCTGCTCTGTCCACAAAAGCTGCCCCAGAAAAAGTGTTGGGAAAGGGGACGTGGGGGCACGGAAACCCCCAGCCCAGCAATTCGGTACCGACACACGGGTCAGCCTGGTGCCTGGCTTGGCCCCCTCCTGCAGTGAGGCCGCCCAGCTGGGGCTTGGCTGGTTCCCAGCTCTTGCATGGGGCCGAGCTCAGCACGTTTGGAAGCATTTCCAGCATTTCCTGAAAGACACGGCTGGGAGCGGGGCCGGGCGGGCGAGCCTGGGTCACAGCGAGGGATGCTCGGCAGGCACCGCTGGCGCTGAGTGTCACTGAGAAAGGGGACGGATTTGGCTGTGCCACACTGAAATTCAGGGCCAGCATTGGTGCAGTGGGAAGTTTGTGGGGTTTTTTTTTGGGGGTGTGTGTGTGGGGATTGGCTCATTGCTGGGAAAAACACAAGCGGTGGGTGAGGGACCTTGCGCTACGTCCCACCAGCAGCCTCAAGGGCACAGCCCCATGGGGCTGAGCTCTTTTCTGGGGTGCACTGGGGCTGAGGAGGATTGTTCTTGGGGAAAAGAGAGGATGTTTCCCTCAAAAAAGCCCAGAGTCCAGCAGCTTCAGCACTCCCTGCATGGACAGGCTCCATCTCATGAGCCTCATGTTTTATCTGCAGCTTCCCCTGACCTCGACAGAGGTGCTGGCTCTCTGCAGCCACCGAGCATGGGACAAGGTCCCTCTCTGTGGCTTTGGAAATATGGAAAAGCTTAACCTGCTGGGATAAATATTTCCAGAACATTTCTTTTAACATCAGCACCTCTCGTGTTAATTGCCCATCTCTTGGCGTCGCGTTGACCTATTGACTCAATATTTTGCAAACCTGACAACCGTGAAATGGGTGGAACAAATCAATTGTCTTCACTGGGCAATAGGGAAGACAGGGCAGGGGAAAAAAAGCAGATGAGCCATTTATCCAAATATTTTAGGCACACCATGAACCTTGGGAATCAAAATCAGATGATCCCACGTTACAAGTGACGCGATGCCATCCCAACGCCCCGGTCCTCGGCAACATGGAAAGCTGTCACATGGAGAGCCAAAAGCAGATGTGAAATGCTGATGCTAATCATCTAAGATTGAAGGCTGATACTGCTATTGAGAGGAGCAGACAAACCTTATAAGCTTAGATATCTGTCAGGAGAGAGGCAAATAACTTACTGTATGAAACGAGGCCTTTTAGGGAAGGCTACTCACCCTTGCCAAAGCCATGGGGATAATGAAAATAGGACAGCTAAATTTAACAGCAAAATGACTTGTAAAAGAGTCACTTCTAAGCTTCTCTCTGGTACTTGGAGTCAATAAAATGGTTATAGCATGGATTTAGCTAAAATACTTTCCATTGGGAGATAATATGCATCTCCCATTTTAGTATCTCCTCAAGCCACGGTGCAGCTGGGGCGTGGGGCTGGACCTTGTGGATACAGCTGTGGTGATGGGGGGACAGGAGCACCCTTGTGGCCTGGGTCTCCCCCTGCCATGTCAGGGCTGCCAGAAGAACCTCAGATGGGCACCATCTTCACCATGGCATATAAAAGTTTGAAAAAAAAATCATTGCCTAAAGCCCCGTGAGCTCACACGTCACCGTCGCTCACGCCTTTCCATGCCTGTGCCATCCCTGGTCTTCCAACCTTCAAATTACTTTATAACAGGGAATTTAAGAGGTTTGGGGTGGCATTGCTAAGTTACCTGGCCCCACAACAGTGACATGGGTGTGTGAGTGGTGCCAGCTGGCTGGCGTGCCCGGCTGCATCCTTCCCACCCCTGTTTGCAGTAGTGCTTCTCCCGGTGATAACCCCTAGCTGGGGTTATCACTGGGAGCTGCCAACAGACCCCACCACACCCTCCCCCCCACCCCAGACAGGTGGTTATCGCAGGGAAGGGCTCTGCCTTAACGTTCAGTTGTTGAATTACCTGCCCAGGCAGGGTATCTGCCCGTGGGAGATGCTGAGCCCACGGGGTGGTGATGCTTTCTGCCTCAGCTGAGGTGCTGGCCAAGGTCAGGGCTTTGTCTTCTGTTTGCATTAATCTGCTGTTATCATAAACAGATCACTGCCGTGCCTGAATGGAAAATAAAGAGCAAATTAGTGGAAAATGGGGTTTACATGTGTGTAAAGGACCTTGGGAATGGTTTTATCTTGGGTTCCTGAGGACACAGAGGTCACATGATGCTGTCAAAGTGCTCAGTCTGTTCCTCCAAGCAGAGCATGGGGAGGCACCAGGGGTCCTCTGCCTGGGGTGCCGGGGTGCAGAGACAGTGGGTGCTGCTGGAGGTGTGACAGTGGGTTGAGCTTGGCTCCAGCAGGACGTGGGCACCGAGGTTGTCCCAGGCACAGAAGGTGCTGAGATGGGCTCGACCCCCAGCAGTGTTTGAACATGGGACCAAACACAGTGTGAGCAGGACAACTTGGGGACCACAGAGGACAAAACCAGGCAGACATAAGGAAAATGAGCCCAACTTGCACCACTGCCCATGGGAGGTGAAAATAGAAGTGGCAACAGCAAAGGAAGCCCTAAAGGCTCTGTGTTAGTGCCCAGGGTTGCAAAGCCCCTGGACCAGCTGGCATTGCCCTGTCCCCAGCATCACCCAGCATCTCCTTCAGCTCCAGCTGGGTCAGACACCAAAGGCATCGAGAGCTGGTGACCCACCAAGGGCATCCCTGCTGCAGGCTCAGCACAGGACTCTGCCCATGGCTGCCAAAGCTACTCCCTTGCCCTACCCATTGAATAAACTCAACCTCTGCTTGGGGCTGTCAAGAGAAAAATGTAAAAAATGTTTGTTTTTTTAAAGGGAGATGTTTGCAAATGTGAGTTCACCCCTGCTTCAAGCTGGGACACAGACCCAGAGAATGGAGGAGCTTCTGGGACACAAAGAGGAGGGTCTGAAGGTCTCACCTACACCCAGGAAAGCAGAGCTGTGGTAGGCATAAAAATCTATCAATCACATCTTTCCAGGCTCTCAGGCATTGCTTCTCCAAAAACTTACTGGGGAGGGGTGGGGGGAGTGGAAATCAAAAATAGATGAAGTGTATTACACAATCCAGGCTTGCACTTGGCAGCTTCCAGCATGGAGCTCTGAATTTCAGGGCAAAATATGTGCAGCACGCTGCAAATCTGGGGATGGGGAGGAATAATATGGTGGGGAAGAGATTTAAAATATGACAGTGGGTGCAAAGAGGGACTGCAGGTCAGCAGGAAAGGCCCCTGAAAGTCGGTGGCTCTCCCCAGCGATTTCAGCCACCGTGGACCCCCTTTGTCCCACCAACCAGGGGAGACACTCACACTGCCCCAATGGCAATGGGAAGGGAGGGGGTGGTTGGAGAAAAAAACCTGGCAGATGGGAGCAAGCAAGGTCCCACGAAACGGCATGTTCAGTTTTCTTTCCAAATTTAACTTGTCCTTGACCTCTCTTCGCTCCTTCCCAGCGAGGTTGGCTCTGCTCCGTGCCTGTCCCACACTGCAATGCCCCAGCACACACAGATGTTTCTGGTGGTACTCACCTCACAGAAGTGGCACTGCCATCCCTGGTTGCTATGGCAACACGTCTCCCTGGCAATACCTTGGCAGCATTGTAGCCAACACCACAACAAACCCGTGAGATGCTGGGTTACCGAAGGCATCTACAACCCTATTCCCATGACAGCTGCTGAGAGTGCAGCATCCACATCCACAGGGCAGCTGAACACTTGCCACAGGGACCCCTGGGTTTGTGGGTTTTGGGGGTAACACCTATTTTCTGACTCTTGCCTCTGGGAGACACACACAGCCCTAGCAGTGATGGTCCCCATGCCCCAGGAGACGCCGTCGGGCAACTGAAAGCTGCGCTGGAGCCTACAAACAGGGCTGGGCTGCTCCAAGGACCCTGTGATGGGGATGGGGTGCTCTGAGGACCCTATGATGGACTGGGATGCCCTGAACCAGGTCCTGCCTCTCACAGCATCCTCAGGAGCAGCTAGTATGAGGGACCAGCTTGAGGGTCACCTCCAGCCGTGGTGGTTGTGGCGGTCATTGCACTGATGCTGGAGACCAGGTCCACATTCGGAAAGCAGAGGCCAAGCAATGACCCTTCCCACCACTCAGCATTCGCCCAGCATCCCATGTCTTTCTTTGCAATCTCCTTTAGGTTACTCCATGCAGCACCTCTCTCCTACTCACAGCATCAGGAAGGGGCACAAGGGGCTGCAGCCCAGCAAAACAGCACCATGGTGCCACGAACCCGCTGTGTGATTTTCTGCTCAGAACACGACTGCAGGCAGAGCCTTGGGTGACACAGAGATGGAAACACCCAGCCCCGAGGCCCTGTGCCACCCCCAGAGGAGGTAAAACTATTGAATTGTTATTTATTTAATAATTATTTCTTTTGGAGGTCATTGCAGGGCTTATTTAAACCTCCTTTCTCTGCTGGGGAAGATAAGGTGAGGACTATTCTGGATACAGTCAAAATTAGCACTGTTATTTGTATTCTTGTGCCCCAAGAGCGAATTAACTGGTACTTGAAAAAATTCCCAACAGTTATATCATGCCACTCCTTTCATTTGGACTCTGTTTGTCCTATGCCAGAGACAAGCTCAGCTCCATTTCTAGTTTGGCTGCTCTGAAAACCCACAAGAAATCCTGGTCTGGTGAGCACAGCTCCTTTTACGGCTGAAGAATGCCCGCAGGCGCTCCCGTACGGCTCCATGGGCTCCCAAATACCCCCCATACCACAAACAGGGTAAGGAAAGCAAAAAAATCTATCAACAACACAACAACAACAACAAAAGGCAACCCCAAAAACCTGCCACTACCAAAGTAATCCAGTAAAATTGCTTTTATTTCTGTAATTTCATAAGTATAAAACAAATCAGCCCAATCTCGTGTGAACAGAGTGGATTGTGTAGATGTGACCACGAGGAGCCTTCCCACGTCTTCCCGGCACACCTGGTTATTTACAGTCAGACAAAGGACATCATTTAGGAAGCAGTAATTTACTGGAAAAATATCTCTCATATAATAAAATAGGAAACCTTGTTTCTTTCAATTCTGTCCCTCAAATAACACCCTCCCACCCCCCACAAATCCCCCCAAAATGATTTACCCTTCACTACAAAGCATAAACTCAGAGATTTCTAGGTTTGGCTACTCAGGCATCTCATATTTAAAAACATTATCATATTCCCAGAGTGAAGCCACTGAGGGCACCTGCTGGGAGCCCAGCACTCACCCTCCCCTTGATCCCAAGCACCCAGCTCCAGCTGGCACCAGTGCCCGTGTCCCCATCACTCCAGCAGCACAGAGGTTCAGGCCCATGGAATGCCCCACTCATACCAGCAACTCATCTACCTCCCCACTGGGAACAAGCACTGACAGAGAGTGCTTGTGAGATGGGGCTGGGGCAGGGCAGGAGGGGTTGGGGAAAGCCCATGTGGGGATGAACACAACCGAATCTCTGGTATCTTTTATAGAAGGTGATGGCCATGGCAGGTATGGACCAAACATCACAGTAAGTCTTAGCAGGTGTTAATGGGAACACCCATGCATTTGGTTTTCAGGAGTGCCATGGTCCCAAGGTCACTGAACCTGCTGAACATCTCCCTCCAACCAGGACCAGGTCAGCCTGACCTCTGCACAACAGTTATTTGATGAGTGTTGAGGTGCAGGACCCAGCCTGGGAAACAGCATCATCATCCTGATATCCAAAAGAGGGACCAAAAAATTGCTGCTGAGCTGTCCCAGTGCTCCTTTGGCTCCTCCTGCCACCCACACCGAGACCCTGCCTCAAGTCCCAGCTTTGTTGCTGTTACAGGAATAAAGTCCCCCAGCCCCAGCCACAAAGCCTGTCCCTTCTCCTGACTTCCCCAGCACCTGGTGGAATCACCCAGCCTTGGTGGAGAGAGCATCAGAAACACACATACAGCATCTTCACAGTGCCAAGGTGTCAAACACACAGACCAGACCCCTCGTCCAAACCCTGAGCTGCACAGTGCCCGCGTGGCAGGGCGCGATGCTCTTTGCTTTGAGCAGCGTCTCTTTTCCCATCTCTCAGTTGGCTCACACACCACAGCAGTAAGAGCTTATCCAGCAACTGGCCACAATGTCCTGAAGCAGCACAAAAGACTTTCCACAGCTGCTACCCAGAGCTGCCCCTAACAAGTGCTCGCTCCAGAGATGCGGGACCCTCATGTCCTGCCTTGGCTGTAACCCAGAATGGTTCCAGGCCCCTGAGAAAGGGTGCAAAGTGCTTGGCACAACCCTGTGCTGCCATCCTGGTATGTCTTCCACAAAGCATCCCCAATCACTGCTTCCCTGCTCGCAGAGGATCTACAGAGCAGCACAGGGATCCTGAAGATCCTGCTGGGAAGCCCTAAGTTTTATTTAAAAACTCAGAACACAGCAGGCAGTGCCATGAAAAATAAAATTCAAAAGGAAATAATTCCTAAACTCTGCTGTCAAAAAATCGAGGATCCCAGAGGCTTTTCTCCCAAGCTAATTTTTTTCACAAGCTCCTTGGGCAAAACAGGCACCCAGCATCTGTCTCCCTTGGATCACAGTCAGAAGCCTCGCTAAGACACAAGACTGGTGGCATAAGTACAACAAGTAACTGCTTCATGGTTTATCCTGACCCTTCACCAAAGCCTAAAGGACAAATAATTTGATCTATGGGTTGGGGTTTTTTTACTTCATTAAAATATTTGAACCACGAGCCTCTGTAACCAAAACACACGGTGTGAAACCTGTGTTCCAGGCAATTAAAGGATGGGGAGAAAGAAGGGGAAATGGGGATGTGCCAAAATGGTTCCTCCCTGCTTGAGGCAGCCTTGGAGATGGTTTCCTTCAGTGTTTTCTAGGTAGGTCTAGAGGCCTGTGGTGTGGAGGCAGTTTGCTGCTGCTGGGACACAGCACTGGTGTCTTGCCTGTGACAGCTTGGGAACTCACCACTGCAACCCAACAGCACAGGCAGACCCACCTCGCTGCCTGGGCTGGTCACAGTGTGGCATCTCCACCACTGATGATCTAACAGCGACTTGGCATCGCTGTCAATGACAAAACAACAGCCATGGCATCTCTTCACAGAGCCTTTCTGCACAAGGGTTCAGAAGGGTGCCTGGCACAGCCATCCCCAGCTCCCCAGCAAAGGTTACCAGCAGGAATTTAACAGAGAGTTCAAATCCCACGACTTCATCTCTGCTCAGAAACAGAGCAGCTCTTCTCTTGTTGCCATCTCCTTACGTCAGGGACACCCGGCCATCCCATGGTGCATGTCAGTGGAACCTTTACACAGTAAGTCCCTCTACACACATGCCTGTGTCTGGGTAAAGTTAATAACCCTGCACCAGGTATGAAGCCCAGGGAACGTGGTTTAACTCGAGTGGTGAAGTCTGAAGTGGAGGGACCAAGCAATTCCCCATAGGTGTGATGGACCAGGGCCACCATGTCCCAGGGAGATGCTGTCAGGCAACCGAAAGCTGTGCTGGGCCCTACAAACAGGGCTGGGCTGCTCCAAGGACCCTGTGATGGGGATGGGGTGCTCTGAGGACCCTATGATGGACTGGGATGCCCTGAACCAGGTCCTGCCTCTCACAAACTGGTTTTTGGCCTTAGGGAAATACAGAAGCAGTTTCCTCTGAAGTCACCAACCTGGTACCTGATTCAATTCCGGATGGTTCTTTCTGGCATAGAGAGCTGGTCTGTGAAATAAGGTGAAATCCATCCTTTTGAGGAAGGGCAAATCACAAGTCTACAGCATTAGTCTTACTGAAGCCTTATTTTTGAAGGCTCAAGCAGTACCTGGGTCAATCCCTGGTGCCAGGGTGAATCTCATCCACAGTGAAAAATCTTTAGAGAGGAATCCATTTGCCCCATGGGATCACTAATTAAATCAATTAGACATAACACATTTGAAAAATAAAACTTCTTCGAGACAAAGTATAATAATATTTAAAAAAAATCAGCAACAACCTTCTAACCACAGAGTATCTATAAAGATCTTTTTTTTTAAAGAGCTCCATATTAAAATTCCTTGAATACATTATATATTAAATACAGTAACAACATTTCATGCAAGGTTTTCTGTACAATGAAATCAGCTCAGTAGTATAACAAGTCTGTACATTCCCATTGGTCTGGGGGCTCTGCTCATCTTCAATGCTGGTGATGGAGAAAAGAAAGGAAGAATGATGTTTGGCACCTCTGTACAGAGGAGGAGTTGCTCTTGCCTGGGTGAAGGAGAAACAGAAAAGTACTGGCAGCTTTTAAGAGGCAGAATAGTAAAAGAAAGGAAAAAAAAACCCAACCAAAAAACAAGAGCAAAGGAGCAAAACACAATGCAAAGCCCTGTCTCTAGTGCTCTGGCTGGAATTTAAGAGAAAGGAAAGGAACGGGGTCTGGCTAAGTAAATGTCATCAGGACGGGTCACAGGGGAACCTGAGGGAAACAGGAGGGAGGATGTGGAGAGCTGGAGAAGAAATCACCTGCTATCAGCTCCTCAGCTGACACAGCTCCATGGAGAGAGATTGATTTACTGGATCCCAAAATCCACTCCGGATCCACAAACCCTCTCTGCAGCCTGTCACTCCTGCTGCAGGAAAATCCCAAGAGGCTAAAATAAAGTCGGTGCCGTATGAAGGGGGATGCCAAGACAAACACCACCCACTGGAAGGACTACACTATGTACAGGCATACATTCAACCCTGTCTCGAAGGCAGACCACTGGTGTCAGGGACACCCTGTGCAAGACAGCGACGTCCTCCAGAGCAGAGGACACGAACTCACGGGCGTGCTCCTAAGGACTTACGCTCCACTCCTGCTGGGGAAAATAGTTAAAAACCAAACAAGTACAAAAGTGTGACCAGGAGTGAGCAGCAGACACGAGGAACATGAAGCTGGTCATCCCCATGCTGTGCTTGGAGAGGTCACCCCGATGAGGAAGAGGCTGGAATAGTGGGGATGGGATCTAACAAGGTGCCCAACGGAGAACAGACACGCCAGGCTTTGGTGTCGGAGGAGCCCACGAAGGTGCACAGCTATTCACAGCACAGGGATCCAACAGGACAGCGTGATAACAGGGAGAACTTCACTTCCCACCACGTGCACCTGACCTCAATGTATAAACCACATCATCCACGAGATGCCCACCACCAGTGTGGTGTAAAGCTGTCCTCAGCTGCTACAGCACGCCGGCACCGAGCCCACCACAGCCCAGCACAGCAATGTGCTCACCGACACTGTGACATCGAGGGCTGGTGACCCCAACCCACAGCCCCCCCTCACTCCCTCCCCTACCACCAAGCCCCTCCTGGACCCACAAGCTGCCCTCACATCCTGCCCAGCCAGGGGGGGACAACTTCCCACCTAAAGCCCCCACTGCCCCCTCCCACGAAGGATGCCTTGCCTGAGCTCACCCAGCTCAGGGTGAAAATTGGAAAGAGGATCTCAAATTTTGCAGGAATAAATCTCCAAGGAACCACATTACGATGACCCAGGTCCACACAACCCCGTCCCCAAACCCCTGCCAGCCATCCAGTATCACACTCTTATGTACAGGAAAAAGAAAGCTACAGAACAAAACAAAATCAGGAGTTTTCTTGTCGAGGATTCACCCGCATTTGTCTGGTAGTGGGACACATGCATGTCCTGCTGGCTTCTAGCGGCGGTCATGCATGCAAGGCTTCAGTCCGAGCTACGGGTTAGGGATCCCTCCCTTAGGAGCATTTCCTTGGCATCATTCACTTCTTGTCCTCTTCTCCTGAAGTGAAGGGGAAAAAACAAGAGGAGAACAAGTGTTGGTGAGGGTTTCAAATCAATCCATCTCCCTGGTTTTGGTACATAGAGAGGTTTCCTCCTGAGATGATCCCAGAAGGGACTTGGGATCCCATCTGTGCAGAGCTGGCCCAGATGTGGCTACAGCAGTTCAGGCTGCATGAGGAGGAGGATGCTGGGGTGAGGAAGGGCTTGGAACGCTCATCCTGCAGGAGGTAGGACAAGGGATGAGCCCTGCAGGCAGGAACTGTGGGCAGGCGAGCAGGCAGAGATCCCTCATTATCGTCCCTGACTAGAGCATCAGGGATCACCCAGGGAAAGGCAGTGAGTGACATGGACAGGAGGATGCTCACCACATCCCACCACCCATCCCAAAGCCCCATCCCCGACACAGCCAGATGGGTCGATGCTGCTCCATGGGCCAACACCACTTACACACACACTCCACGTATACAGACATATATATTTACATCCACATACACCTCCAGGAAAACTAGGAAGGACCAATCTACACGTTGTGGGGGCTGCCCCAGCCCCAGGGCTGCCCTTCTCCCCACCCTGCTGATGGAGGGAGTCAGAGTGGAAGGTAACACATAGCCTGAAACACAGCTACAGCAGGCAGCTCCCACTTGCTGTGAGCCAGAGCTTGACATACACCAGCTGACTCCCCGATTTTCAAGGAGTCAACAGCAGCAACCCCAAGGCACCAGCTACTCCTCAGCCTGGGGCAGCTCAGTCTGCCCAGAACAGTTCTTTTTTTCTTTTAAAAAACTCACCCTCAAGGCACTGCTTTCTGAGAAGAGTTAGAAAAATCACTTATCATGAATCTCTCAGCCCTCTTTCTCTATCTGTCATCGCTGCACACATCGCCAAGCACATCCCCCAGAGGCCTGCTCTGGCTGTGCTGTGATAAATAGGGGTCCTGCCCGGGTTATCAGCGAGGCTCCGCGCCCGCTGCCCGCCCTGGTGCCAACAGGCTTCCAGGGGATCTAATAAATAACAGGAGAGAAAGGAAAAACCTTTTTACAAGGTCTGCCAAAACGTCTTTCCAGCGCTGGCTGGAGAGCCCAGCCCCCAGGTCCTGAGATAAATCGACTGCTGCTGCGGCAGCGTCGGCCTGGATGAGCCCTGTGCCACGGGGACCAGCGCGAAGCCGGGATGCTCGTGACTGCACTGTGTTAGATCTCGTTGCAGCCATCAAAACTGGCCTCCTCTGAGCTGCAGGGCAACTTGCTCTTGCTCAACAGGCTCTTGGTGAGCAGCCTGTGCCAGGTGACACGCCACTTGCCAGCCACGGCATTTCCTCTCAGTGCTCCAGCCTGCGGGTGTGCAACGGCGGGTGGGGGACACAGCAGTACTGGCCAGGAGCATTTAAATACTGGAATACATCTCCAAATCGTTACTCTCAGGCCTCCAAGTAAGTCCCCTGGCACAGAGTGAGAAACAGGGTGTTTCTGTGAGAGCTGCATTCAGCTGAGCATCCAGCCCCCGCTTGGCTGTAAGAGGATGCTGGTCCCCAGACACCGGTGCTGGGTTCTCCTCTCCATATGCAGGACTGTGGACCTGTTTGGAGGGTCGATGGGGTGGTTGTGATCCACCTGCTCCCATCCAGATCTCACCCCACACCACCAAGTTTCTCAGTGTTCCCACAGTCCTTCGACTCTTGCACGCCCTGACAGCGCGAGCTCATCTCCCACGAGCTCTGCTCCCCACCAGAATTGCCGAGGTTTCCAGGGTGTTTCCTTATTGCTTTTGACTTCCCCCTCAGCAGTTTCCACCACAGGTGAGGCTGGAGGGGTGCAGCTACTTCCACCAAGGGAAACACCACAGCCCTTCGCTCCGAAAACTGGTTGTCTGCCTCGCTCCACCTTGAGCTTCATCTGAGACCCCGTGAGAAAACCAAATGGGAGACACTACTGCCATCCCTTTGCAATGCCAGGGCAGCAGCACTGAGAGCTTCTCTCTGCTCTTCCACCTCTAAAGCACAGCACATACACAAAAAAAACCCCAGGAGGGAGCAGGAAATAAAAAGAACAAGGAAAGCAGCAGAGCTGTGAAATCCCAGCTGAAGGGATTCCGGCACTGAAAGGTGCCGCGTCGCAACTCCTTGGAGCATCCCAGAGCTCAAACGAACGACTTGGCCCGTGGGGACACATTCCTGCCCCAGCACCCAGCCAAGGTAGCTCTGAGCAGAGATTACCCTACAAGGGCAGCCGCTGCCGCTCGCTCCCGGCTCTCCGCCACGCCGCGGGGCGGGATGCCTGCCTCCACCGCAGGGAAAGCGGGCAGCTGCAGCAGCCCCTCTGCTCTCAGGGGGTTTGGGGGGCTGTCTCCACCCCCCAGAGCAGAGATGAGGGTGAGCAGCTCCTTTCTGCTACTTGCTGCAGGCTTGGTGTGATGAGACATGGACATATTGTCTCTGCGGGTTTCAGGATGCGGAGCCCTGGGGAGGGAGCGTGACACACTCGTCACCTCTGCCTGGGTGGCACCTCCTCTGCCAGGATGTCAAAGCACAGAGATGACACTGACTTTGGAGATAAGAGGCCAAGTCCTGGCAGTGCAGGTGCTCACCCAAGGGTGCAATCCTGCCAGCACATCGGCTGTGGTGGCAGGAGGCTGCACAGCACCATGCTGCACCAGGGAGGGGACAGGTGGGGACAGGGACCCAGCGGTAAGGCCACCACCTTGCTGCTCCTGCAGAATCACCCAGGGGTGGCTGTTCTCACTGGGTGTAAGGGCAAACAGCTGCATCAATGCTGACCTGCCACAAAGCACACTGAGGGGCACCAGCACTGGGGTCTTCTCAGTGTCCTGTCTGGATTCTGTACCTTTTGAGAACCACTCAGAAAAGAGACTTCTGCGAGGGGTTGGCACAGAAGCCTGGAAGCCTTCCTTCAACATGCCACAGGGCTCAGAACCAGCAGGCTTACAAGCAGAGAGGACAGTATATATAGAAATACTAGGGCAAGAAGTCCTCAAGGGCCATCAGCCCTTGTGAACTCACCTGTCCATCTGTATGATGGACACCTGAGGCAGCTTTGGAGAACATCTTGTTCCTCACCAGCACACCTGCAGGTCACACCAAGCCCAGCCATGCATTTTCACTTCTGTCTCACAGCCACACTGCCTCCAAAATTGAGAGAGCAGAAACCTCAAAGGGGTCAAGGATGGATGAAGGCAGCAATACATGGACAGCATTCAGGATGAGAGGATGGAAATGACCGGGGTGGTGGGGAGAGGAATGGAAAACACAGAGGCCACAGTGAAAGCTGAAGAGTCTTGCCTTTGTGGTGCTTCAAGGACAAGGAAAATCCAGCATAATGGAAACACAACTTATCTAAATCTGATCAAGAGAGAAAGTTTTCCATCCAAAGCCTGAATCAGCAGAACTCACAGCTAGAAATTTGCATCCCTCAACTGACACCCTTGGAGATCCCTCGGATTTTGGCCTCAGATAGTCCCACACTGGAGACCATCCCCTCAGCACTGCCTTGCAGAGGCCAAGCAGTAGCCTGGTCCCCTGGCCAAAACCACCACGAAAACAGTTGCTTAGTGTCCCTTTTAGACCATATTCTGAAGCAAAACAGAGGCTAGTGTGGGAGAGGAGACCCTGGTTGGGTGCAGAGGCCCCAGACTCAATTCTCCAAGCCATGTTCATCTGGACACGCTCCAAAGAGGTCCCCACCAGACATGAGCAAGACTTTAGAGGAAGCACAGGAACATGGCACTCAGGGATAAGACATGTAAGAAAGGAAAGCCAACCCTTGCTCTGGTTTCCTGCAGGTTTTCAACTGGTGGTCCCCACTCCATGTGTGTCTTACCGTCCTGAGAATGCCTGGCAAAGAAATCACAACACCACATTGAAACGTGGCTTTTTGAGTCTTTTTTTGTTTCTTTGTTTGCTTTACAAAGCCCAGAGGGATTAGGAAGATGCAAGGTTTCGATTATTTCTTTCAAATGTGATGATTTAAGCGTGATGTCTCCCCGTAGCTGTGATTGAACAGCTGATGGGAAACTCTTGCTGGATGAGACACCGAGCGACCCATGAGCATCAGCAGCAGTGAGATCATGGAGATGAGGGCAGCTCAAAGGACCCAGCACATTGGGAGCACTGCATGGGAGAAGTAAAGACTCTGAGCTGGTATGATGAGACTCAAAAGGGTCGAATGCCTGCTAGAAACCCCTCTATGGTCTAAGCTGTGCTGGCAGAGCCAAAGAAAAACCCTTCATCCAACAGCACCGAGTTTTTCAGGAAAATGCAAAGTGTGGGAGAAACAAAGACTCATCCCCAGATCACAGATGGTGATGTGAAGACTGAGGGCATGCATGGGATGCAACAGCCAGGAATTAAAACAGCTCTCCTACGCCCCAGCCCGGTGCCACGCCATGGAGTTGTTGCTACAGGGTTGTAATCATATGATAAAACAAGCCTGGGTGATGCAAAGCACAGGAACACAGAATCTCAGACTGGTCTGGGTTGGAAGGGACCCCAAGGATCATTGAGTTCCAGCCCTCCCACCACAGCCAGGGCCACCAACCTCCAGGCCTTCAGCTAAACAAGGTTGCCCAGGGACCCATCCAACTTTGCCTTCAACATCTCCAGACTTGGGGCATCCCCCACCTCTCTGGGCAAACCCTTCCAGCACCTCACCACTCTCTCCATGAAGAACTTCCCCCTGATCTTCAACCTGACCCTTCCCTCCTCCAGCTTCAATCCATCCCCTTGTCC
>VXBZ01000929.1:184624-199692 GCA_013399135.1 Heliornis fulica
AGGACCCGGCATTTGGCCTTGTTGAATGTCATATTGTTGGCCCCAGCCCAACCATCCAGCCTGTCCAGATCCCTCTGCAGGGCCTTCCTACCCTCCAGCAGATCCACACTCCCACCCAATTTGGTGTCAAAACTGATGTTTGGGTGAAGGAGAAGATGTCCCCAAAACCCCGCCAGCGCACGCGTCCTGGCACAGCGGCTCAGCGCACTAGATGGCAGCCTCCCGCCGACTGCGTGGGGACCGTGGTGGGAAGGACGAACCCATGGCAGGTCTCCAGACAGCAGGATCTGCTCTGAGGGGAATCTGTCTCACTCCCACAAAACCTACATGTCTGCCCAAGATATTCCAGCACCCCAGAGCCCCCTCTCAGACCGGAGGGGATCAGGGTTGTAAATGTCTGCTGACAAAACATGCTGTCTGCAGAGTACTCCGTGGAAGGTTGTGATGCCACTGTGATTCAGGAAAATGTCCTGCAGCATCATAGCATCCCACCCCATGCCTTCTGACCTTATAAAGGACCCCCAGCATTGCTTTTTAGCATAAAACTTGCAATCCTTTTATTGCTTCTCTTAAAAAAAACCTTGCCCCAGACCGCCAGAGCCACAGATGTGGTGGCTCTGGAGAGTCCTGACCTGACCTGGAAGACAGTGTTCACCCGCCCAGGAGATCTCCCAGTAGAAACAGCAATATACAAATGTGCTCAGAGTCAGCAGGGGGAGATACCTGACACATCACTTCTCTTGGGAAAAAAAATGCCTTTTTAAACACTGTTTTATTTCTGGTTACAGTGGAAAGCTGGACATCACCCTCTAGGCACTACTGGTGTCCTGAAGGGTTCCAGCCTTTAATAGAGGCAAGCACTCAAGTTTTGCACAGAGGCACCTATCCCATGGCCCCAGAACCAGCACACCCAGTGCCTTTGTCTTCCTCTAAATCCTTTTACCTCTCCTTTTTTCCCCCTATCGATACAGAAAAGCCTCACCTCCCCCCTAACCACACCAGCTGACCTGCTGGTTCCTGAGCCCTGGACAGCTAAGGGAGGAGACAAACTCCAAAGCATCACCGCTTGCTGCATTAGAGGCCAAATCCTGCCGGGGAGTGTGTGGAGAAGGAGGATCCTACAAGGTGCTGAGGACCTTCTCCCTTACCTTGACGAACATCTTGCTGCCAGCGGAGTTGAGGCTGGGGCTGGTGGGTGTGCAGTACACTGACATGGACTTGCGGTCTCGGGAGAACTCCAGGGTGCACTCCTTCCTCATCAGCTGCTTGATCACCTGTGGGGACAATGGGGCTGAGCTGGGACATGGCAGGGACATGGCAGCCGGTGCCCTCCACCTTGGCTAACAACCCTGATGAGCTGGCACAACACCAGTGACCGGAGTCACTCATGTTGTCCCACAACCATGGGAGCCAGAAGGGATGGGACAGTGCAAAAAGCAGAAGGATCTTTCCCAATGTGATTCTGGGGGAGAATTTTAACCCCCTGACTACACCATTGCTGCCCAGCCCACAGCCCATACCAGCGTGTGCCAGACTGTGATTTCACTGCCCCCATGCAGGATGCTGAGCAGCTGCTGTAGCCTGGGACAAAGCTCCATGTGCCAGAGAGCTGGGGGAGACCTTCCCCTGCACTGGGTTCCATCTGTGCTGCAGGAGGGTGAATAGCATCCCACTCTGTACCGTGGAAGGGTCTGTCCTGATCCTGCAGCCCCAGGGGTCAGCAGGAATAGGAGTACCAGTATCACCCATGGCTGGATTGGTTCTCATCAAATTAACCAGCTTCACAGCTGAAACTCTAATGAGGCTCATCCCAGGACATGCTAATTACCCTGAGCACTGCCAGCTTAGCAGCAGCTATCATTCTCTCAGATGGTGCCTAAAGGGCGAGGGCAGCACAGGGGCTGCCCAGCACAGACCCACCAGCAGCACCCACTGACCGGCTCCTGCACCCCGCTACCCACTGCGAACTGGGCTCCACTTCACCCTACCAGTTAATTACTGAAGGAGACAAACCCCCAGCCCATCCTCCTCAGACCAGTCTCCTTCTCGTGCATCCACACTGGCATCAAGAGCCCAGCTCCTGGGAGGACACATCTTGTCCCAAAAAAGCCCAATGAGCATCTGGAGCTGATCCAAAGTGTTTTCCAGAGACGGTAGCGGGGATGTGGATGCCAACCTTGCCCTGCATGACCCAGCTGCTTAATCAATTATTGGTTTGTGTTGCCAGGAGGGTGTCGCTTGTGATGGGGACACACAAGTAGCTTTTTGCACGGGACATTTACAGCAACTTAAATCTAAATGAATCAGTGAAGGGCACAAAGAAAAAAAAAAGGCCACAACTCATTTTGGGCTAAAACCTTTCAAGATTGAAGTTAAAAGGATGATCCTAATACAGCAAAGCTGGGGAGGATGAGGAGGGATGCACAAAGGGGATTTACCCATGTGGAATGTGGCACTTTTGTGGATATACTGGGCAAACATCAAGTGGCTCTCAAAGACCAAACCCAGCTCAGGGTATGAGTGCAGTGACTACAAATAGGCAGGAAAAGTTGTGCCCACAAAAGCAGTGTTGTCCCTGCTGGGCACTGCCCGCTCAGTGCAGCGACAAGGACTCCCAGGAGCAGCCAAGTGCTGCATGTGCCCTGAAATCCCACTGGAGACCTCAAAACACAGAGCCACTGGGAGCAACACCAAGAAGCAGTGAAGAAAACACTGCCTGGAAACCCCAGGGATGGGATTTTTGTCCCTGGCTGGACACAAGAGTGAGGAGAGAAGCACCGGTGACCGGAGCCTGTCCCATCTGAGTGACAGGGCAGCGATGGGCACGCATGACAAAGCGGCTACTGGATTGATGTCTGGCTGAGAAACTCCATCTTCCTTATCAGAAATTAGTCAGGGGATTTACTATGAGCTGCATGGCCCTATCTGGGAAAGAAATGCCAGAGGAGAGCACTCTTCCTTCAAGCAAGCAAAGAGATTGGAAGATCTAACAGCACAATATCAAAGCCGAGTCATTCCAGACATGAAATGAAGTGTCTTTTCAGCAGGCAGGCAAGGAGGCACGGGGGAGCTGGGGTAGGGGAGAGCTGGCACGGGCTATGTGCACATCAAAAATAGATGTTTCTGAAGAGTAAACCTCCTTTGGGCAGGTACAGCTCCAGGGAGCAGTAGAGAGGACGGTTGCTGGGTGCAAACCAGGTGTTAAAGATCTCCTGCGGAGCTACCCAGCTCCCAACACCCTCATCTGCCTCAGAAGCTCTGGCCATCACCAAGGGGGGGTCTCTCCCACTGCACAGGGACTGGGCTGAACTTGATCCTCAGGGATCACTCTGAAGCTCCACATGGCCCCAGGTTAGTCCCCACAGCTCCCCTGACTCTGAAAACTGCTCAGCCTCCTGCAAGCCAGGAAATTGCATCCTCGAGGCAGATCAGTCCCTTAGATCGCTGCAAGCGGTTATTGCTCAAGTTAACAGTCCTCCCAGAGCCCTCCTCTCCTTCCCACCCCCCAGCACTGGAGCTCACCAGGGCCTCCCCCAGCTCACCGAATTGCAGGCGTTGGCTCGCTCCACCTTGGAGAGTTTGCTGGTGTCAGTGTTGAAGACGTTCATCTTCTCCACCAGGCACGTCAGGGCTGTTTCAGTGGCTTCTCCCACCTTCTCATAGACTTTTTTTGACTAGAGGACAGAAAAAGAAAGAAAAAAAAAAGGATCTTAAGCTTTAGAACACATCTACCATGTGCTGCTCCAACCAGGGGTGCTGCCCACTGTACCACCCCGGGGCTTCCAGAGCACCACCGTGGGATGTGCTGAAGCCAGGGACAGGGATCCCAAGGGACAAACCTCCTCTGGCTTTGCCCCAAAGCACAGTGAAGAGCATTGTGTGTCCCCCACACCACCCCAGCCCCTGTGCCCCCTGCACCTCGTTGTAGTCCAGCGAGGAGTCATTGCAGAGGGCGCAGATGGTGGCCAGCTCCACCAGCCCGTCGTACTGCCCACACTGCACCGGCCGCTCGTCCTTCAGGCTGCGGGGAGAAAACACCCCCCCAAAGCTTTACACCAGCTTCCACACCCAGATAATGCTCAGCTTCTCCTATACATCCCTTGTAAAAATGTTCAGAGAAGAGGGAGAAAGAGGTGAGTTAAAGCCTTGTGCTTGGAAATAAACACTTAGGGGTTTGCTTTTTGTGCTTTACCAAACGGGACAGGACTAGCAGCAAATAAAGTATCACAGGAGGCAAAGAAACTCTGGAAGTGCCCCAGAATCAAGGGGCTGCAGAAGAGCTCAAAAGAGCTTTGGACCTGAAAGCAGGAGCCAAAGATGATGGATGAGAAAAGGGGCAAAGAAATCCAAGTTAAGCTTTGCTGCCCCAGGGGTTTCTAGTTGCTGGGGATCCAGAGGAGTTGCTGGAGTGGCAGCAAGTCCTTCCTCCCCGAGATGCTGCTTCGCACGCCAGCAAGTCCAAGGGCACCCAAGGGAGCATTTCAAAGCAACAGACAAATTTAACTACTGTATCGCTGTGGCTGGTTCCAAGGAAGCGTTGAACTGTGGCCTTTCCTTCCTAAAGAGCAGCTCTCTGCTATGGGAAGGAGCACAAACAGTGCTGGAAAGGAGCAGCCCTGAACACACCAGTAGAGCCAGATGCTGCTTCTCGCCCGCTGCCCGGTGGTGGAAACGGCACCGGTGGTTTTCAGGAGAAGTCAAAAGTGACCCCGACTCCGGGAGAGGTAACTGCAGGTTAGAGCTGTACAAACCCAGCCTGTCATCTGCTTGCTGGAAAAATAATTTGTCAGGCATTTATTAGGATCAGTTTATTCCACTGCTGGTTCCCAATGGAAAGAACATTTTGGAGCCCTTGTTACAGCTCAGGAGCGGAAAACAGGGAGCGGCCAAGAAAATCTGAAAAATCCGTTTGCTGTGGGACAAGAAGCCGCACTGGGCTGAGAGCGGGCAGGGGGGAGCTGCTGCCTGCCTCCTGCCTGCAGGTTGCTGCCCAGCCCTGGCTCATGAGCAGAGGAAGGCAGCGGGCAGAGGAGGGAGCCTGCAGACATTCTGGACCAGGTTTTGATGTTTGGGAAGGTGGAAATACCAGGAATGGCTTATTCAGCATGTGCTCCCCTGGATATTGCTGGGAAGGGATGGGAGATATGTACCTCTCATCAACTGTCCCTGCTTGGAGCCTGGTGAGACTTGTGCTGGGCAAAGCATCAGCAAAGGTGCTGCTGGCAGAGTGTCACACAGGGATGCAAGCAAACCCAAGGTCAAGTATGTAATAACCCCCACGCCGAGGCCAGGCTAAAGCAAAATGAGTATTTCATCCCCCCAGCTCTGGGGGAGCAGAGGCATTTCCCTTAGGGACACCTTGAGGAGCCCTCACGTCCCTCCTGATGTGCAATACAAGCACAGAGCTGAAGCAAAACTCAAAAGCAACACGAATTGTTGCAGACTAACAGGGAGCCTCGCTGCAGGCAGTCCCCAGGGGGGAGAGGACTCTGAGCTTCAGGGGTTAGCAGGCTCGAGTTCAGCCCCTCAGTCCTCCTTGTTTCATTGAAATGCACTGATTGATACCAGCTTATGACCTGGCTCACTTTTTAATGGACATTCCTAGCCAAGGATCAAATTGGCTCTATAAATATTCATAAATTAAATCTGAAGCTGGGATAAATTATAGTTGCTACACAGATGAGCAGAAAGGACCGTGGCGAAGAACGTGCCTGGGATCACACAGCAAAGTGAAGGGGACCAGAGTGTGCTCCAACCATCAGCTGAGCTTCCCCTCTTCCTCCTCCCCAGACCCTCCCCATGCTGGGGAGCATCACCTCCCCAGGTGGGAGGAGAAACAAACACAGCAGAAAACCCCACACATGTAACAACACAGCACAGAAAAGCCTCCAGCTCCCACTCCCCACCCTTGACTGAAGGAAAACCCCCCATCTCCCCCAAAATGCATCCTGACATCAGTAGGATTGTTCCCTGGGCACAGCTGCCACCTCAGCCATCCCTGCTGAGGACACAGGGCTCGGGCATTCCTTTCCTGGCTGGGTTCACAGCTGCTCCCAAATGTCCCCACGCATCACCAGTGGCTCCCACTGAACACAAAAGGCAGCCACACACACTTGCAAGCCCAACACAGCCAAATCCCAGTGCCCAGCAGGTATCCCCATGGGCACGGATACCCCCTTTCTCCCCAGCTAGCGGGGTGAGCCTGGGGTGCCCCAATGTGCCAAGGAGCTCGACCTTCCTGCCTCACTCCAACCCAGGACCATCCCCCATCCCACCCCCCAAGGTCACCCACAAAGCAGAGGGGACCCACACTCACATCTGTCCCTCGGGGGTGTAGGTGGAGCCGGTGATGCTGAACTCGTGCAGGCTGCACTGGGAGCCCTCCACCTTCTCCATAATGAACATCTGCCAGGGGGAAAGATGGACACAGAGCATCAGGCTGAGATTTTTCAGGACGACCCATGTGCCCAGCCTGGAGACCCTCCAGGCAGGACTGTCCCAGTGATGGCCCCAGGCACTCCTGGCTGTCCTCGAATCCTTCCAGCTCTCCCCTGCCTTCTTCACGTTCACCTTCTCCAGCTCTTTTTTCCATCAGAGAGGAGTGATCCCAAGCCCGTTCCTAAGAAGGTGACTCTCTTTTCCTTGGAGCAGAGGAGTCAGGTCGGTGTTTCCACTCTTGCCATGGCCACCCTGGAAAGCCTCCATGGGGCAGAATCCAATCAGCTGCCCCTGCCGCCCTGTCCAGCCAGTTCTCAGCCACCAGCTTGCCCAGTGCCTTACTGGAATCGCAGCTCTGCACACTGGCAGTGTGGCAGCTTGGTAATAAAGCCCTGGGGAGCCGTGAAAGTCCCACATGCTCTATTTTTAGTGACTTTTGCCTTTCAGACTCCTTCCAGTTTCTTTCTTGCTGCCACAGTGAGAGCAACAATGCAAAAGAAATCCCCAAAACTAAAGCAAAAATCCCCCTCCTCCCAATCCCCCCTTGCACAGCCCATTTGGGGCACATCCAGCAGCAGCAAGAGCCATCACCAATTCCAGCTGGGGGTGACAGTTTGCTTATTTCTGCTTAATCATTATTTATGACCTGTGCTGAAGCCAAGAAGTAACATAATAAATAAATTAATTTTAAGAATTCGGTGTGACGAATGCGTTTCTCCAGCTGCGAGCGCCTGCGGGGAGCAACCGGGTGGGAGGATGGTGACAGGAAAGGGATGTCCTCAGCTCTACAGCTCTGCTTGATGGCTCCAGAAAGTGGTGCAGGGGCAACAGCCCCTCTCTCCCTGTCTCAAAACATTTATTTTTCCTGTTTATTTTCCTTTGTTCTATCGAGATATTCCCCAGGAGTTATCAAGAGGTATCGCAGCATCAGAGGTGCAGCAGCTCTAGGTACCATCAACTCCTCTCCTCTCTGTGCTTCCTCAAAAAGCTAACACGGGTAAATTCACTATTATTATTAATTACTGTTAATGATGCCAGGACAGCCCAGCAGTGCAGGAGGGTGCTGATGGGTGTGAGACTTCCCTGTACAGCCCTTATCCCCAGGTACAAGCCTGGTGCCAAGCCAGGGCCACGCTCAGGGAAGCTGTTTATGGCAGATTTACCCCCAAGACACCTCAGCAAGATTTCTCACCTCTGACTTCTACAGGTTTAGGTGAATCAAAGCAGGGCATTCAAAGTGTGTGTGTCCTATGGAAATACTTCTGAGCCCAAAGCAACCTCCCCACAGCCCCACATCTATTTGCAGATACTCTGTTTGCTGGGCTCTTGCCCTCAACTGTTTTCCCAGAGCCCATTCCCAGGGCTCCACAGCATCCCTGAAGGGTTCCAAGGAAAGCCATAAGCCAAAGGGTTGCAGAAGAGACTCAGGACATCCTAGGCCCTCCTCCAGCCACATGAGCTGCAAGCAGTGATGCAGGAAGGACCTCGATATGGTCCTTTGATGAGGCTCTTGATAAGGAGAGCCAAAACACCATGGCTGCTCCAGCAATGGAATTGCCCTGAGATGACTGACTCCAGGAACAGAGGTGAAGTGTGGCTGAAATTTCCTATATAGCACAGGCTTTGTCAGCATCTAAAGGGACCTTAAAAGGGCAGGCACCCTTCATCCTTTTTTGAGATGTCCAGCCTCATCAGCCTTCCAGAGAGCCAAAGTCTCCTGGTCTCTTCAGAAAAGGGACTCCTGCATTTAGAAATTCCAACCAGACTCTTAGTTGTTAAAAAATCTGAAAACATCCACCCCAGCCACGGATGGTCTTGCCTGATATGGGCCTGTTTGTTTTCAAACACTCCCAGCTACAAAACAATTACTACTTTCACAATAGCAACTTTCTTATTAAAAAAGGAAAAGGGAAAAAAAAAAAGTCATTCCAGGCCCTTTATTTTTCCATGCTTATTTAAAAAGGCACCGTGTAACCCACAGCAACCAGAGGTTATATCAAATTTCCTGCCCGCCTTGCATGACTGGCAAGGCGAGGAGGTGGCCAGGGGATTGCAAAGGTGTTGGCAGGCTTTTGGTGCAATGTTTCAGCACATTTCCAGTGGAGACAGCCCAGAGGAAATAGCTGTGTTTTAATCTGCAGAGGATAGGTAAGGTTCCCAACACAAAAATAATATCAGTAATTACAGGAGCAGTAGGAGGAGGTGGAAAAGCTGTGAGCCGCAGCTGGGAGGCTGCTGAATGGAGATGCTCACAGAGGGGCTGCCCAACCACTTCACGGTGACCACCAGCTCCAGTATCCAGCAAGGGGAACCCAGGCAGTAACCCCCAGAGCTTCCCCCTGCTCAACCCCAAGCCCTTATTCCTTCTAAAACCCTGACAGTGATTCTGGGGTTTAACACACAGACAGGTGGAAAGGAAAGCACTAGTACATGTGTGTGAGGAGCTCACCCTGCCCTGCAGATCACACTTGTATCTCGCAGCAGGACGCTGCCAGAAAGCAAAGGGCAGTTGCAGCTGCAGCATCCCTGGAGCAGCAGAGGGAATCCAGGCTCACAGGGAAGAGAGACACGAAGGATACATCTCCACACTTGTGTATTTGCTGTGTTACCTCTCAAAGAGCTACTCCTCAGAAGGCAGACAGCAGAGGATCGCTGTCTGCAGCGGTGAGAGGCTGCAATCATCTGTCATTTACCCATCAATCAGCCCACGGATCAGCAGCGTTTCCCTCCTGTGCTGGAAGCAGCCCCAGCCAACTACAGCTGGCACAGCTGGTGGCTCAGCCACAGCCCCTGTGAAACCCCCAGAAAGGTGTCCCAGTCACTAGTGACTGGTTTGGACAGATAAACCTGCTGAACCAAGGCGCAGTGTCCTGGAGATTAAAGAGCAAGTAGTGCCTGTGCTTCTCCTGGGAGCGTGTGCTGGGGTTGGGTGTTTGCACATCCCAGGTTCTGCTACAAGGTTTACTGAAAATAAACCCTCTTTTGTGGTCATTCTCCAAACACCAGCCATCTTGGAGACATCACCAGCCCCGTCTCTCTCCCAGGCATGGGGTACCAGCATCCTCCCCTCCAGCCCCACCATGCAGCAGCACAGCCACACTCATGTGTCCGCTCAGGGTCCCGATTTTCAGCACCCTCATGCTCCTGGAAAACTAAGTCATGGGGCATAAAGGAGTGCTGCAACTTTTAGGAGCCCAATTTAAACGTGCAAGAGCTGCAGTGCTTCTCTGTCCCTGTTCCCCTGCTAGACTCCAGCACTCCCCTCCGTGTGCTTGGGTGTCCCTGGCTGCTCCGCGCCCCAGAGCTGGGGCATGTAGAGGCCTTGGACACGTGAGAAACAAACCAGGGATCTGATCTGATTTACCAAGAGAGTTTGGGGCTTTACTGCATTTCTGCAGAACTACAACCCTGAGACCTTACAAAGCAGCTGAGGGGTTTAAAACAGACTCGAAGCCTTTCAAAAGTCACTTTACAGCTCCACAGACCAGACACTGGCAGCCAGATGTAATGAGCAGCATCCTCTGTGGATGAGCTGCTGTGCTCACGCAAATTAAACGTGTGTGTTAATTAAATTGCACTCATTTAGTACGTTTTTCCCCAGGTTAATGATAGGGTTTCCTGGCTTTCACACCACTGCCACCGAGGCAGCCACTGGGCACAGGAGCACGTCCAGGACACGCCGACGGCCGCCCAGTGCAAATATTTGCCCACCAGCCGCTCACAGAGCCCCCGGCTGTGTCAGGGTGGGAATCCCTGTCAGTTACACATTAACAGCTGTGTCTGCGTGTCCTGGGGCCAGCCTGGCCCTTGGTGTCACACCCTGAGAGTCAGGATTCAGCCAAGGGGTTACCATGGCTGTCAGAAAGGGGCTGTGGGGAGGTGGGCTGGGGGATATGCTGAATTTTAAACTGGATTTGGTCTTTTTCAAAGTCATTCTGTGTACGATGATCGGGGCAAAAACGGTGCCACTGGCCCACTCTGTCCCCCTCCTGCCTTCTCCCTGTCTCACATCGCTAATCCCACCTCTCCCAACCATGCTGCACTGTGGGAGGTGGTGGCTTTCTGCTCAAGTTCCAGGAGCAGATCCTCTGGTAGGCTTCCAGGTGATTCTTCTGGATTCACTTCTAGGTGATTCTCCCCCTCTACTCTGCCCTCGGGAGACCTCACCTGGAGTACTGTGTCCAGTTCTGGAACCCCCAACACGAGAAGGACATGGACCAGTTGGAGAGGGTCCAGAGGAGGCCACAAAGATGATAAAGGGGCTGGAGCACCTTTCCTACGAGGACAGGCTGAGAGAGTTGGGGCTGTTCAGCCTGGAGAAGAGGAGGCTCCGGGGAGACCTTCTAGCGGTCTGCCAGTACCTCAAGGGGGCCTACAAGAAAGATGGGGAGAGGCTGTTCAGTAGGGCCTGTTGTGACAGGACAAGGGGTGATGGTTTCAAAATAGAGGGAGGGAGATTTAGATGAGACCCTGAGCAACCTGATCTAGTTGGGGGTGTCCCTGCTTCTTGCAGGGGGTTGGACTAGATGACCTCTGGGAGTCCCTTCCAACCCAAAACATTCTATGATTCTGTGATTCCCACCACACTACCCGAGTGTCAGAGGGGACGGACAGCGGCCAGGTCTATTTTTCCCCACAGCCACACACTTTCCAAGGTTCTTCTACAAGAACATGCCAAGACCATGAAAGAAAGTTTTCCTGAGATGGGAGGATTAATGGGAAAACTGGAAATCACTCAGATAACTTTGGCATTCCTAACAAGTCACCTCCCATACATGCAGGAGCAATGCTCCCTGGTAGACCAGGAGCCTCCAACCTATTTGCCAAAACACCCCAGGATTCCCTCCACCAGATGTGCTTCTCAGCCATGGCCCAGCTGCACACCACTGCTGATAGCAGACCTTCCACCAGGCAAGGATGACAAACCAAAGCATCATTTGAGCAGGTCATGGGCACCTTCTCTTAACCTCTGGATTCTGCATGAGCTCATCATGGACAGCCAGACCCACGCACTGCAATGACCCTCCAGGTTTTGGCCTCATAGGTCCAGATATCACAAATTTGCCAGGTCCAGGATTTCTCACTGATTTGTTTAGAGATGCAGAGGAGGCTGATAGCATTGGTATCTCCAGGAGTTCTGCCCCAAAACCACATGCCAGCAGGAATAAATACCCTCTGGAGGGGGGAGCCTTGAAATAAGTCTGCAACACAGCACCTCCAAAATGGTGTACTCATAAAAGGGAATTTTATAATTACAACCCCACCAAGAGAAGCCATAAACCTCATCCCTGACCAGACAGAGAGGAAGCTCAGGGCTTCCTACAGATCATCTTCCATGCTCACCTTCAAACTCCTAACACAAAACGAATCTGGTGATGACAGCCTAGCCCATCACCCCAGCATTGGAAGGGAATGGTGCAGGGTGTTTTGGGGGGTTTACAGACCATCCCTCCTGCACCCCCAAAACCCAGAACACCCCTGGCACTCACCCGGCAGACAGACATCTGGTTGGTGGTGAGGGTGCCGGTCTTGTCGGAGCAGATGACAGAGGTGCAGCCCAGTGTCTCCACCGAGGGCAGGCTCCGGACGATGGCGTTCTTCTTGGCCATGCGGCGCGTGCCCAGTGCCAGGCAGGTGGTGATGACAGCTGGGAGACCCTCAGGAATGGCAGCCACTGCCAGTGCCACCGAGATCTTGAAATAGTAGATGGCTCCCCGAAACCAGGAGCCCCCGTGGACAGGGTCACTGAAGTGGCTGACGTTGATGACCCAGACGGCAATGCAGACCAGAAAAATAACTTTGGAGAGCTGCTGGCTGAACTCATCCAGCTTCTGCTGCAAGGGGGTCTTCTCAGGCTCTGTCTCCACCATCTGGTTTCGGATCTTGCCAATCTCAGTGTACACCCCTGTCGCAATGACAACCCCGACGGCCTTCCCAGCTGCAATGTTGGTGCCCTAGTAGGGAAGAAAAGGGCCAAAGTGGATATGTGGGCATGAAACCTCTGAGCCTGAGCATGAGTCACTTGTTGTGAAAGCAGAACATGAGATCTTGGTTAAGGGGAAAACGAGACATCCTGGGACATTATATAAACCCACACTAAAGTAGCAGGAGCCTCCCCCTTGAGAGCTCTCTCTCCCCTCAAGGACTTGACTTCCACCTGAGAGGAGCACAAGCAAGCAGGAAGACCAAATTTGCAATACAGGCTCAACCCCAAACCTCTTCCCTGTGCATCATGATCCCACTTGACAGAAAACCTGCTGAGACTGCCTGAGGAATTTAAGGGTGTCATGTGCCACAGCCTGAGTGAAATCCATGGAAGCAGATCCTTGTTTTTAGGGATTTGGGTGTCTCAAACACACACTCCCTTTAAAAACTCGGAGATCCCCTGTGCCCATCAGCCTCTTTACTTGGTGACTCTTTGGAAAAGCACAGGAGAGGTGGGGACAGGCGTAAGGTACTTACAGAGAAAAGCATGTTCTTCTTGTCCTGGTTGACAGCCCGGGGGTCAGGGATGGGGTCAGCATGTTTGATCACTGACACAGACTCCCCTGCCAAGACAAGAGGGGAGAGATGACCCACCCGTGTCTCCTCTCCAGCCTCCACTTGACGCTGCCTCGAGTCTGCATCACAACCCCCACAGTTTTCTAAAGCAGCACTTTGCCACCAAACCATGAAAACATCCACCACAGGGATGTCAGAGCTGGCATCCCTGTGGTGATGAGGATGCTGATGATGGCAGAGAAATGACCTGTGTGGATCATTAGTGGCTGTGAGCTCCCACACAGCTCAAGGGGATGGGGCCAAACCCCCTGTGCCGGGGAGCAGGTTTGCGTGGGCAGACAGGGATCGGAGGGCAGCACAACAGGAAAGCTGCCCAAAGCCCTTCTGCTGAAGGTTTGCATTTCATCCTTGGCAGCTTGACCTTTGTCCTCAGAGAGCTGAGTTCACCCACAGCCACTTTTTCATGAAGACTCAGCTCTTCTCCCCGTGTTTTTAACATTTTGAGTGGTCGCTTTATCCATCCCTGCTGCCATCTCCCAACTCAATGCCTTTACAAAATCGCACAAGAGACCTGAAATACTAGAAGCCTTTTTGTCATCTGTCATTCACCAGCCTTCCCTGACAGCAGAGAGGAGTTTTGAGATACCACAGATTATCAGATTTATGGTCTTTTCCAGTGCTTAAAAAAAACCTCAAACCCCAAATCTTGTCACGTCTCCCTGAAGTCACGAAGCCTCGTGCACCAGTGGCCATCGTGTGATGGGGGCACTGGGGGTGTGTGGGCATGGAAACCTACATGTCACATGGGAAATCTCTGTACTTTGTGTCTTGCCAGGGGGATGCCAGAGCAGAACACCATCTCCCAGTGCCATGACGTTTAGAAGACGCTGGGACCTCTCCAAGTCTTCAATCTCATTCTCCCACTCATTTCCCACCCCAGAAAAGCACTTATCCCAGTGCCAGCCCCAAAACTTGCCTCAAGGAACACAGCAAAGGGAAAGCTCTGCCTTCAGCAGCCCCCTCCACCCCGTCACACCTACACTCACCTGTGAGGATGGACTGGTCGACCCGCAGGGTGGTGGACCGGATCTCAATGATCCGGATGTCCGCCGGCACCTTGTCACCAACTACAAGGGCAAGAGGAGAGCAGCTCCGTCAGGCAGTGCCCAGCACCACGGCAAACCCCAAAACACATGGCCACACTCCACCCCAAGGCTTGGGGACACAAATTTTCACCTCAGTTCCTGCTGCCATCCCTCAATTTCTATTCCAACTGTCTGGTCTCCAGGCCAGGATGGGCTTTTGCTGGGAATCACCATGTCCCTACGTAGCGCAGGCACACGGCAGCACCCAGCCTGCAGTAGCGAGGAGTCCATCCCATGATAAACTGGGATCCTGACCAGGGACATCTCCTTTCTGGATTGAAAACTGATGTGCATCCCATGATAAACTGGGGTCCTGTCCAGGGACACCTCCTTTCTGGATTGAAAGCTGATGGTCTAACAGTTACACCCCCAAAAAAGAACGTTGGAAGGAGGCCCCATCAGACATCAGGCAGGGCAGTGATGGGATGGAGGACTCTTTAGGGGATTATCTAGCAGAAAAGCAGCTTGTCCGGTGGGGAAGCCGTGGTGCCAAGCCCCTGCCAGTCTGGTAGGGCTGAGCTGCCCCTCCCTGCTGCACAGGGATGCTGGGACCCCCGTACCCACTGCAGGCAGTGAGCACCCACACCCCAAATCGTGAGCAGGAGGACAGGTATCCTTCTCTTCAGAGTCACCACTGTCTGAGGTGCAGGCAAATGGCCTTATGGGCAGCTCTGCCCTCCCACTGAACCCAGCATGGCCCTGCCTGCTGCACCACACTGCCTGCCCAGCCATGTCCCTGCCTCTCCTCTTCCATGAAAAAAAACCCAAACCTTTCCCATTTTGGAGAACCCTTGTCCTCCCAACACCACTCTTAACCGTTTCAAGGGCTGACTGGAAGCTGGTGACCTTCCGTGGCTGAGATGAACAGCCATCCATGGGTGTCCTGGCACAGCACAGCGGTTACAGAATCACAGAGTCCCAGACTGGTCTGGGTTGGAAGGGACCCCAAGGATCACTGAGTTCCACCCCCACACCCCCACCCCA
>VXBZ01000929.1:200061-219598 GCA_013399135.1 Heliornis fulica
AAAAACCCATCCAGTCCAACCCCCCTGCCTGAGCAGGATCATCTAGAGTAGACTCCACAACCTCTCTGGGCAGCCTGTTCCAGTAACTGTCACCCTCACAGTGAGAAAGTTCCTCCTTATATTAAGATGGAACTTTCTATGTTCCAGTTTGGAACCATTTCCCCTTGTTTTATCATTGGCCATCACTGAGAAGAGCCTGGATCCATCCTCCTGACAATCCAACCCCTTGTCCCACCACTCTCTGCCCTTGTGAAAACCCAATTCCCTCCTGTCCATAAGCTCCTTTTAAGTCCTGGGGGGCTGCAGTGAGGTCCCCCTACAGCCTTCTCTTCTCCAGGCTGACCCAGCCCAGCTCCCTCAGCCTGTCCTCACAGGGGAGCTGCTCCAGCCCCCCGACCATCTCTGAACTTCCCGATATCCAACCTAACGCGTGACAGCACCGCTGCCAACTGACAGCCATCGATCGCTGCCCACCGAGGCACACATGCTTCCTGAAGAAAGCCCTGCCATCCCCACTGGGTTTCCTCCTCACAGCTCCTTGGCACTGGAGCAGCTCTTCCTCCTGCTCCCTTATCGGCTGGATGCGGCCGCGCTCGCTCCGGCGCTTCGGAAACCCTGAGGCGAAGAGAGCCCTGGCTCACAGCACGTTACACAACACGGGCGGCTTGGCCGCTAACTAACCTCTCAAATCCCAGACTCTAACGAGCACTTCCTCCCGGGGCTCATAAACCTCCCCCCTTCCCCTCCCCCTGAGTGCTGGGGCGAGGGGGGGGAGCTGGCACCGCTCCACCGCCCAGCCATGTACTCCAGCTGCAGATGTGAGCGCTCTGGGATGGGGCGTGCAAGAGCTGCTGTTGGACGGACCTGACCCACTCCCCAGTGCACCCATCTCTGGGGCTGAGCTGGGGGGCACTAAGCACTGGGACTCAGAGAGCCCCCCAAAAACATTTCCCTCAGATTTTGCAGCTGCTCAAGGGAGGTGGAGAACCTTACAGGAGTAAAGGGGTGGAGAACTTTAAGGGGAAGCAAAGAGTTGGAGAACCTTAAGGGGAGCAGTGAGCTCCTATTACCCCCAGAAAGGCAGGAGGGTTTGCAAACATCAGCTCAACCTGCAGATGAAAAATCTGGTGCCAGCATCTAAAGACACCACTGAGCCCTAGGGGTGGCATCAGAGAATCACAGAACATTAGGAGTTGGAAGGGACCTTGAAAGACCGTTGGTTCCTACCCCAATCTGAGCAGGGTCACCTAGATCAGGTCACACAGGAACACTCATGAGTTTGAGTGTCTCCAGAATGTTTGAACTCACAAGATGGGTTTGAATGTCTCCAGAGAAGGAGACTCCCCAAACTCTCCACTCCAGGGTGGATATTGTGACAGCATCCCAATGACTCACACAGCATGGGACAGACATACAGCCCCAGAAGCTGCTACCAAACACATCTGATCACCCAAGCACTGCAAGTGTCTCCCATGCTGAAAGATGAGGGACAGAGGAAAAGGGGAGGAAGCCTGAGGGGTGTGGGATGACAGAGCTGCCTCTGCAGGCTGGATTAACCCCTGTGCAGCTGCCCACACCACATCTCACCTCAGTCACCTTGCTGTGAAAGCAAAAACCATCTGGGCTTTACAGCTCACCAATATGCACCCACCATTCCCCTCTGGCCTTGCAGCAGGTTGTCCCCTCCCTGCCACCATGTTCCCTGTGTTTGCACATGCCAGACCCTCCCAACTGCCCCAGGATGTCACTTGGATACCCAATGCACGTTCAAAGCTATTGCTCCTGGCTCTCTTCCCTATCAGGCAGCCTGGCAACATCCCCACCACGTGCTACAACCACCTAAACACAAGATTTGCTAATTAATTTGCTACCAATTTGCAGATCTCTCCAGAGGAGAGCTTAGCTCCTTCCCTCCCAGTCATGATGCTGGTTGTGCCATTAGAAAGTAACACCCAGCCACTGATGGGCAGACAGCAAGGACTTGATGTGGGGGAAACATGGCAGAATTCAATTAATTAATAAACAATTTCATTAAAGGCCAGGCCAGCAGCTGCAGTGCATTGCCGGAGGTGGGTTGGGAGTGCTGCCAGCACACCCAGCTGAGGACCTGGCCGATGCTCCCGCGCTTCATCCTCCCTGCGTTATTTTTGTGTTCATCTTCCAGCTGAAGCCCAACTGGAAGACATAAGTAACAGTAAGCTGGCTGGCCAGGAGGGATTGCAGCATGTTTCCACTAGCAGGGCCACGAGGAGGAAAGGAGAGAATGAGCTTTCCGGCCCTGGGGGTTTACAGCATCGTTGGAGGAACAAACAAAACGGGATAATTGAAATACATCCTCTTTAGTTGGGGTGGGGTGGGCAGGAGTCACCCCACACATCCTTCACTGGGTGTGAAACCCCGACAGGAGGGTTGAGGGGGACACAACGTGACTCGAGGCAGAAGCACCGTGCAGAGAGTCCCCTCTGCCTGTCACCCTCCCTGAATAACAAACCGGTTACCAGGGAATCCTGCCCACGCAGGCAGGACCAGCGCCGCTGCCTGAAGCACTAACCCCACCCCCCCCACAGCACTCACCATCACAGCACCCAGCACCAGCCCTTCACCCCGCCGTGTTCAGGGGGTGCTCACAGGGTAAAATTAAACCTTCCTGCAGAAACCAGGGAAAGCTCCTGAGACACAAAACCTGCCCTGGAAATATGCATTTTGTTGTCTTTTCTGCTGCTCTCTATTGTGCTACGCTTGGGGCAAAGCCTTGACCCCAACTTTGGCCCAAATCACTTTGTGTCTCTGGATGTAAAGAGAGAAACTGATCACAGAAATGATGGGTGGTTTGGCTCCAGCACTGACCCTCCTCAGACTCACTCCAAGATGTCCACATCCTCCTTATGTTGGGGGAAGGCCTCAAGTGTGTAAAACTGAGGTGACTCAGTGGCCATGCCTCCAGAGGAGACATGCCTGGAGACCATGGCAGAGCCCTCCCGCCACAAGGACCACAGGGTGCCCATCACCAAAGCCCCCCTTGTCCAGCCCCACCTCCCCATCCTTCCCTGTGCCCTGGGGTGATAGCACCCTACCTGCCACCTCCACGATGTCCCCGGGGACGATGTCTCGGGCGCGGATCCGCTGCACCCCGCTGCGGTCGGCACGGATCACCTTCCCCATCTCGGGCTCATACTCCTTCAAGGCTTCAATGGCACTCTCAGCATTTCTCTCCTGCAAGCAGAGGAGGAGCAGAGCTGCTGGTGGTGGGGTTGCTGTAGCCACAGGCTTGTTCCTCACCCATGTGAAGACAGAAGCACCCAGACCCCAGTCTGGCTTTGAAGTCCATTCACACTGTGGATGGGGCAAGTGCCATGTCTTCCAGCTGCCCTGGAATGGTCCCTGCTGGCTTAAATCACACCAGGTCCTGGACACTGCATGGACCTTTTGGTTTGGTTTTCTCTCAGTTTTGGAAGCAGCACATCCCACCCAGATGTACTTTTCCCCATCCAGCAACCCCACCAGAGATCAAGCTGCAGATAAATAAATGGCCATAAAGTGAATATAGTAGAAGAGGAGTATAGCTGGTGTCTACTCATCCCCCAGGAGGGCTACAGCAAGGCAAGGGGCAGCAAGGCAGCAACCACTGTGGTTTTCTGGTGGACAAGGCAATAAGTTTTCCTTAGAAAACACATTTTGCCACAGCTAGGAGACAAGCAGCACCTGCCTGGGTATCAAATAAATGCAAGACCCTACACTCCAACTGCAAAAGTTGCCAAAGAAAACTTGAAGGAATGAGTCAAAAGGCAGCCAATGACCAAGGATCTGCACTGGGGTGTGGGGCAGCATGGCCAACACAAAGTGAACCTTTGAGATATGAGTTTCCAACAGCAAGAAGCAACCAGACCTTCAGGTGGAGTGTCTCAGCCACGTGGAGCAGAGATCTGTGGGGCAGGAGGTGGGGGATGTGACTTACCTGCCACACACCCACCACAGCATTGGCAATCAGGATCATAATAATAACAATGGGCTCCACAAATGCTGTCGTGGTCTCCTCTCCTTCTTCAAACCAGGCCAGGATCTGGTAGGCAACAGAAGAGAACCACAATGTGGCTGAAACAAGAAGAGCCAACGTTTTGAAAAGAAGGACCGAAACAAGAGCCAACCAACATGTGTTTGCTGGAGAGAAGACAAGGGTTAAAGCGTGGACTTGCCATATCCCACTGCTGGTGCTTAGCTCTGATGCCTCCACTTCTCTGCTGAGGACACCCTGAAGCATCAGATGAGCAGAGCTGGAGCAAACCACCATGCAAAGCCTGGATGGGTGTTTGCACCAGGAAAGCATCTAGTTTGGTTTGTGCACCCCTTGGGAGACCACGTCCAGGAGCAGATGTGTGGGAACACCTGGCAGCACTGCCTGCCTCTCAAATGGCCACGGGCAGCAAGAGCTGGGCAGCCACTGCAGCACAGGCAGCCACTGAGACCCACCCTGGGCAGAAGCTGAGCAATGCAATACAAGTAACTGATGCAGCAAGAGCAGCTCTGCAGAGCAGGGACTGACCTTCTGGTTTCTTACCACCCTGAGCCCCCTCTCCATCCCATAAAGACCTCACACCATAATGCAAATAAAGCACACACACGAGTATTTTCACTCCACTTAACTGCTTGTTGATCTGCACCCCATCAACATAGCAACATCTCGCTGCTCTGCAGCACAGGCACTGGTGGAAAGGACCTCTGACACCGGGGTTCACGCCTGCATTACCTCGATTAAATCACACAGGAACGTGTCCAGGTTGGTCTTGAATGTCTCCAGAGACAGAGACTCCACAACCCCTCTGGGCAGCCTGTTCCAGGGATCTGTCCCCCTCACAGGGAAAAGGTTTCTCCTTATATTCCCATGGAAGTTCCTCTGCTCCAGCTCGGACCCATTGTCACTTGCCCTCTCACTGGCTATCCCTGAGAAGAGCCTGGATCCATCCTCCTGACACTCACCCTTTACTTGTAGACATTAATGAAATCACCCCTCAGTCTCCTCTTCTCCAAGCTAAAGAGACCCAGCTCCCTCAGCCTGTCCTCAGAAGGAAGATGTTTCACATCATCACCTTGGTGTCTCTGTGCTGGGCTCTTTCAAGGAGTTCTATGTTCTTCCTGAACTGAGGGGCTCAGAATTGGACACAATACTCCAGGTGTGGTCTCACCAGGGCTCCTTATCTGCCCATGCATCATATCAGGGAGAGGACAGAGGACTCAACTTTACCATCCCAGTGCCAAACAGCCTGAGTACATTCCAAAAGCCTAGCACTTCTCCAGAAGCTCCATAGGAAACATGTCCTGACATCGAGTTGCTCCCAAGGTAGATTGTGGGCAGAACCGAGCTACCGGCTCAGCACTCGGGCACTGGAAATAAATCAGTGATGGAGGAGCGAGGTGCTGCTGATGCCAAGCACTTCTGAGGCACCACAGAGGGCAAGCACAAAGGGCTTCGTGGTGCAATCACTCAGTGCCACCCATCAAGGCAGCTTTGACATTGACACTGAGTTCAGCTGATCCCACATCACCTCTCAGCATGGTTAAGCCTGGAGGGGGTCAGCAGCGCTGGCTCCCCAAGCCCAGTGATGGACCTGCTGCCAGCTGGCTCTGCCCACACCTTCTGGGGCAATCTGCTCACAGGAGGTGCTGGGGGTGTCATGGCTCCTCCTAGGAAAGGCAGTAGGGATGCAGGCTCTCCCCGTGGAAAGAGCCACACTGGAGATAAACTACCGAGGACAGAAGTTTCTGAAGATGATGAAAACCACTGTCTGGGGAATTAGAAGGTGGATGGTGTCACCTTGAAGGTGAAGGCACCAGGCTGGCAGCTCCAGCTGCAGGACCAGCCTGTGCTGGGCTTCACACCCAGCTAAACACCAGGAGAACCCAATTCCAAGCAGTTCCCTGCCCTTACCTGGACATACACACGTTTTCCTGCTCCATGACACAGGGAGGTGTATTTTGTCAGCGAGCATCAGCGCTTCCCCACACATCAGCAAGGGCTTAAAGGAAACCTACATGTCCCACACTGCCCAGCAGTACCCAGCTGAGCTGTACCTGCCCTGAGCATCACTGTCCCAACACCCTGACCCCTCCTGGTGATGCTCAGGGCAGGATGGGAAGGCAGCAAACAGCAGGCAGGAGTCACCCCCCACGCAGGCAGCCTAAACGCTGCCAGCCCTGCTCAGCCAGAGGGAGGGAAAAAAAGATTAAAAAGAAAAACAAAACAACACACCCCCCACCTCATAAAATCCCCCAAAAAAACAACAACAGATTGGATTTTCATTTTTAATTGAAAAATGAGCAGAAGGGCTTCAGGAGGGAACTTCAGCCTGAGGAGGGCAGCTGCATGGGGTTTGGAAATGCTCCCAGACCCATCTTTGTCCCTGTATGTGGATGCACAATGCTGCAGGCAGCTGCCTGCACCCCACCAGAGGTGAAGGCAGTGCCTGGAGTCTCTGAATTGGCTTCAGGTGCCTGAGGAGCTGGTGTCACCTCTCACCACCCATCACCTCCAAGCCTGGGGTACTTACAAATGACAGAAAAGCTGCTATCAAAAGGATGCGGACAAGGAGATCTTCAAACTGCTCCAGCACCAACTCCCAGAGGGACTTTCCTGGGGGAAAACATGATGCCACACACAGTCAGAAAACACCCTATGGGACAGGTGATTTGGACCACTGCAGCCACTACGACCAACAGGACCCTGTCCCCTGCTCCAGTGCCCACTGGTGGGCACCACTGAGGACATCCAGCACAGAGAGTAAACTTTCTGTCACTGCCTGGGTTTGCTACGTCTGGTTTTAACTACAGAAACCCTGTGCTTCTCTTTACAGCTGGAAGCCTTAGAGAACCCTAGAATCCCTTGGGTTGGAAGAGACCTTCAAGATCATTGAGTCCAAACACAGCCTGACCCTGCCTAGTCCTAACCCACCTCTAGCCCATGTCCTTCAGCACCTCATCTCTTGGCCTTTCCAATCCCTCCAGGGATGGGGACTCCACCACTGCCCTGGGCAGCCTGTCCCAACACCTGACAGCCCTTTCAGGGGGGAAATTCTTCTGATGTCCAACCTCAATCTCCCCTGGGGAAATTTGTGACCATTTCCTCTCATTCTATTGCTTGTTACCTGAGAGCAGAGACTGACCCCATCTCCTTACACCCTCCTTGCAGGGACTTATAGAAAGTGAGAATGTCTCCCCTCAGCCTCCTTTTCTCCAGACTCAAAAGCCCAAGATATCCTTCAGCTGCTTCTCGTAGGACTTGTGCTCCAGACCCTTCCTCAGCTGCTCCTCATAAGACTTGTGCTCCAGACCCTTCCCCAGCTCCTTCAGCTGCTCCTCATAGGACTTGTGCTCCAGAACCTTCCCCAGTTCCATCACCCTTCTCTGGACACAGTCCAGCACCTCAACGTCCTCCTGTAGTGAGTGCCCTTGCCATCACAGGAGAGTGCTGCTGTCAGCCCAGCCTTCCCTGGGATTAAAACCAAGATTAACAGACCCCAAAGGCCTCATTCCCACACCCTCTGCCCAGGCTCAGGGCAGGTAACCACCCTCACCTCCTGCCCATGACTCACCTTCCTCTGCAGGGAGCTCTGTGGGGTTCATTGGCAGCCCAGCAAGCACAGCAAAGAGACAATAAGAAGATTAATTAGTGATTTTAGCTGATACAATCCTGTCCCTTATGCCCCAGCAGTCCATTCACTACCCCACAGCACAACTTGTCCTGCACAACTTCTCTCATCACAGCAGCTGGTCCTCGGACTTCTCAGCCGGACACAGAGCAAGTCGCTCTGGACACCCCCACCCCAGGGAACATCACTTCCCTGCTGCAGCAACATTTATTCTTGCATATAAAATACTCCTCAGGAGTTGCTCCCTCCAGACCCAGGAGTAAAATACCCCACCAGAAACCCAACACAGACCCACTGGGGACTGTAACTTTCAGACCACCTTTGCTATTAATTGGTTGTACTCTAAAGAAATCCAAAGCTGAAGCTCGGCTGGTCCAAGTCATCCTCACAAATCCACACTGGTGAGTGCAGAGCCCCCATCCATATCACTCCCAGTCAAACCCAACACCCTACACAACCTGTAAAGCCCCAAGGTCTCCCAAATGCCTGCCCTGGGCTCCCAGTACTCCCACATCCCCATGACATGACCGTAGCCTTCGCAAGCTGCATGTGCTGAAGGGTCCTACAGCTGCTGGCAATGCACAAACCTTGGTGCCCACCAAGGGCATTGCTCACATCTCCTCACCCACGCAGCAGTGGATGTGCTGGCCCTGCCATGGGCAAGGTTTGGCCAAGGACTGCGAGGTCCTGCACCCAGGGAGGGCTCAGGAGTGACTCAGCTGGTTTCACAGAATCACAGAATATCAGGAGTTGTAAAGGACCTCAAAAGATCATCCAGTCCAAACCCTCTGCCCAAGCAGGATCATCTAGACTAGATCACACAGATCACATCTCCAGCCTGGCCAGGTCTCGCCCAATGGCAGAGCAGCATTCCTGCGTGTCCACCACTCCTCCCAGCTTTGGATCACCAGGTACTTGCTGAGGGTGGACACTGTTCCCTCACCAATGTCGTCGATGAAGATGTGAAACCAGACCGGACTCAACACCAACCCCTGTGGAACACCACTAGTCACAGGTCTCCAGCCAGACTCTGCTCCACTGATCACAACCCTCTGGGCCTGGCCCATCAGCCAGTTCTCGACCCACCTCCCTGTCCACTCCTCTACCCCACACATCAGCCCTCGGCTGCCTGCAGACCTGCTCCCGGGAGAGCTGGTGGCCAGGCCTGAAACCTCTGCCAACTTCCAAGGAGGGGAAACACGGACACTGCAGCTGTCCCACGGAAAAGGAAATCCTGGATTTGCTGAGCAGAGCAGAGCTCGCTGGACACAGAGAATCCCAAGCCACAGCCATGTGTCAGCAAACCCTGGGGAGGGCTGTGCTGGTGGCTCAGAGGCACCACACACCGCTGGAAGGGACAGCGGGGTGCCAGCACCACCAAGAGGACCTGATAAGACACCAGCTGAAGGTCAAGAGATATTGGCCCCAGGTAGACACGCTTGATGCCCTGTCACTGGACCCAACCCAGGGTTGTCTCAGTGCTCCCAGCACAGAGCTCTGAGAACAGGAAGCGAAACCTGCTCGGCTGTTTTCCATCATCTATTTTCATTCAGAGAAATGAAATGAAAAAACAACAAACCAACCCTAACAAAAAAAACCCCAAACCCAAACCTACCTTCACCGAACAAACCAGTGAAAACAAGAACCAGAATGTGTTGATGCCTCAAACTGCACCAGCTCCTCAGACACTCTTACTACAAACGGGTTTAAACCCACGTCCCCCCGGACAAAGCTACTCCAATCCCCTCCGACAAACACAGACCAGCATGTCATGCCCATAATTATTCTTACAGCAAAAAAAATTAGATTATATATATATAATCTTGGAGTAGCTTCAACATTTTGAATCCCTCTGCAGAGCATGTCAGAAGGAAAGTGGCTCTTCGCCCTTTTGCAGCCGGCTGCTCTCCACCCCCGGCTTCCTCTCCCCAGCCCAGAGAGCCACCGAAATTAAAAGTAGAGGAGATCTGCTGCTGCTATTTCCATCCAAGCTCCATTTTAAGGGTGCAAACATGCAAGGTGAGCGGGTTAGGGGGGGTGTGAGGGAGGTGGCCGGGTTCCTGCAGGTTCCTGCTGGGGTGCCCAAGGGTGGCTTTGCACCTCAAGAAGCCACCAAAGCGCCGCGGTGGCCTTAGTGCTTCTCCCGTGTGGTGTTTGCGTGACGAGTGGCAGCATGCACAGGCCATCTGCAGAGCGGGGACTTTGCATGAGCGCTTGGTTAAAGCATGAGAAGGGGTTTCTCTGAGCTCGGGAGGAAACCCACGTGGTGGGGCAGCCAGCTGAAACCCTGCTGGTGGCACGGTGACACTACGCACCCGACCCCAAACTTCAGCAACGCTGCCACAGGCACCTTCCCCTACATTTTGAGGACCCCAAGACCTGAGGACCTCCCAAGCTACCCATGACTCCTTCCAACACCCGTCACATGGCAGCTTGCCACCCCTTTTGCACCAAAACACCCCACAAGAAAGGGCAGAAAGTCCCAACAGACTCACTCGTTTGGCTCTGAATCAAAGCTGCCAGAAAACAGGAACATTTGGGGGTTGCAGGTTTCCTCTCTCCCTTCCAACCTCTCACTAGAAGGTTTGCCACTCGCCAGAAACCCAAGCTCTATGTGAGTCAGCCCCGTGGCACTGGGCAGGGTGTCAGTGCTGGCACTGCTCCGCTGAGCTGCGGCATGTCCGCGTCCCCCCCAACCGGGCTGGGAAACCCTCTGTGGGCAGGGAACCAGCTAAATCCCAAATCTGCAATTTCCTTGGGACAACATGCTGAGCACAGACAGGCTGAAATGGAAACTCCTGGCTGGCACCTGAATAGCCCTTTTCTTCAGTCAGCGGCCCGGAGCTCAGCACAGAGATCCTGCCCCAAGCACCCTGTGGCCAGAAGACAAATACAATGACAATGCCAAGGGTAGAAGGTGATGGCAGTTGCTCAGAGCATCCCAAAACGGGGCCACCCACTCGCACCATAAATTTTCAGCTTCCTGAACTGAGCTGTCCTGCAGCTTGCGGACGCGCATCCGCGGTTTCTCCACTCCTGCGTCATGGATTTGGAGAGAGGAGCCAAGAGGAGAGTGATGGGTGCCTGGTGGCAACCCCTGGAGATGCCAGGACCGTTCCCACCAGCGGAAGAGCGTGCTCTCCTCCAAATTATCAGAATTACCAGGGCAGGCAGCCCTGGCTCCACCACAAAACATCCCCAGGAGATGCTCTGAGGGCACACAGCGAGCCCGGCCGCCCCGCACAGACGTGGGGCTGGCGTCGGGCTATTTTAACCGGGAGGTTAATCTCCGGCTCTGCCAACTCAAACAGGGCTGGCAGGGCACGGGCTGGCGCCTGCAGCATGGCAGGGCACGGTAATCGGGTGGTGAAAAGGTAAATAAACACGGGTGCCACCCACGAGCGAGGCGGGACGGGTGCAGGCTGCTGTCGCGGGGCTCTGCGACAGCCTCGGTGCCCCCGGGGGAGACCCTGCCTCGGGCCAAAGCAAACAAATACAACGCAACACGGTGGTGGAGGGGTCACTTTAAGGCGCCGTTTGAGTTTTTCCCTCTGTAACAAGATGAAAAAAAAAACCCCTCAGAGCAGCTCGGCTCTACAGCTGCCGGCGCCTCTCCATCGCGCACTGGGGTACTGCATCCCACACTGCTTTCAGGGAAACTGAGGCACAAGGCGATGCTTTTCCAGCGCCAGTACACAGCAAGGCAAACCCTGGGGCACGCTCTAATCCAACCTATGACCCAAACCAGCACAATTCTTACCAAAATGCCATTTCCCCCACCATTTCAGGAGCTTCCCCAGGAAACACTTCTCCCACCAAGTGATGCAGGAAGAGTGACAGCACAGAGCCCACCGAGGGGGGTGACAATGAGCATCATGCTTGGGTCCAGCTCTTTTCCCCCAAGCATATTTCTATGTCACAAACATTTTTCCTTTTCTCTTCTTTTTTCCTTTCCTTTCCTTTCCTTTCCTTTCCTTTCCTTTCCTTTCCTTTCCTTTCCTTTCCTTTCCTTTCCTTTCCTTTCCTTTCCTTTCCTTTCCTTTCCTTTCCTTTCCCTTTCCCTTTCCCTTTCATTTTCCCTTTCTTCCCCTTTTTATTCTCTGCCTTCAATTTCTTTTGCTGCACATGAGGAAGAGGAAACAGATGGGCAAAGCAAGGGGCACATCCCAAACCCAGCCTTTACCAACCAGCAGGAAAAAGCACCAAAGAGTGCAGTGAAAAAAGTGAGACCCAACCCCCCCACCCCAAAATATCCCCAGCTGGGAGAGCAGCCCCCTTCCCATGACACAAAGCAGGAACCCCATCAGGGCTGCTCTGGGATCCTTCCACTGTCCCACCAGACACCAGCCAGAATAAATTGTTATTTTAACTGGCTGCCTTTCCCAGGACTGGCTGGGCTGGAAGGATCCCGTCCCAGTGGGATGCCTGCTCTGCCTCATCCCCAGTGACAGCCGGCACCGCTGCGCATCCCCGGGGCTCCGGCCGCGGCACCGCTGCGTTGCCCAACGGGGAAAGACTCTGCTGGGTTGTTTGAAAGGAAGCTCAGCCCGTCACCTGCTGGGTGTAAATCCCACCCAGGGATGGAGGAATCATGATGCTGCTCCTCACCTTGTACTGCAGAAGGATAAAACCAGCAGTGGCTGCAAACTAATCCCGGGTGTTTCAGCTTTACCTGGGATGAGAACCAGGCCAAGCCCAAAGGTGCCAAGGCCTGTGCTCACAGCAGGGAAAGCCCAGTTACTGATATGCCTCAGCTGTGTGTTACTTTAATTACCCCAAACTGCTTTGCTTTTACTTGCAAGTTCACACGAGTTTTCTGAATGCTGCTGCATCCCTCCTGCACCTCGTGTCTCAGCCTGGTTCTGACCATGCACCAGGGCAGGATGAGGTCCCACTCAGGTGCAATTAAAGGGATTTTCTGAGGTTGCTTCTGCAGAACAAGCCAGGTTTTGGCTGAGTGTCCCCTTTGTCCTGCACAGACACCCCTTTGCTTGCTGGAGCTCAGACTGGCTGCAGGGGAAGCGGGACACACAGACACCATGTGCTCATGCAGCGAGACACAGAGATGCTGCAGAGCTGAACATGCTGTTTACCAAAGCAGCCCCATACATTCCACCCATCCGAATAACAGTGGGGCTGGGGGCTGCCCCAAGGACACCCCAATCACGGGGCTGTTCACCAGCTCCAACCTCAATGAGAGGGGCCAAGGCAAAGGCGAGGGCAGGGCTGGCAGAGCGATGGCGGGCTCGTTGCCTGGGGAAGGGGCAGAGCAGCAGCTCACACGCCCCAACCACCCACAGGCGGAAATCCCGTCCCCGAGTGGGCACAGCGCGTGTGTGCGGCGCGTGAACCCACCGGCCTGCGGCAACCAGCATCTCCACTGGGCCCCAACACAAAGAGCAGTTACACATGTGGTAGAAGGCCCCTCATGGGTGCATTGGGACCATCTCCCTCCTCATCCCAGGCAGCCTTGGCCAAGGCTGCCTGGGATGAGGAGTGGGATGGTCCCAAGGTCTGTTTTGCACCATGACCCCTCCTGGAGAGCCCAGCTCTCCCCAGTGTCCTCCATCAACCCCCAGGAGGTGGTCCCAAAGCTGTGGGTGCTCTTCCTCTTGCATCTCTCCCTCCTGAGTGAAGGTGGTGGTGGCTCTGGGTGTGCCACAGGCAGGGGAAGCACCTCCAGCTCCCGGCACCTTATTTGCTTACCGCCGCCTCGCAGCTGCTCTTTCCTGCGCACCGGGTGCGTTTTGGTTACACCGGCTGCCCCGCGACAGCCGCTCGCCGGGGGCTGCTCCGAAGGGCAGCAGGAAGATGAAAGGAACGAGACACAACCCTCCCCCTCCCACAGCAAACACGGGAGGTTTGATGTTCCTGTAACTCCCCGGCGCTTGTCCCTGCTTGAGACCTGCCCCGTGCTTTGCAAAAGCCCAGTGTCCCTGCTGACCCCCTTCACAGCCCCCAAATAAATAAATCCTGTTCAGTAGGGCCTGTTGTGACAGGACAAGGGGTGATGGTTTCAAAATAGAGGGAGGGAGATTTAGATTGGATATTAGAAAAAAGTTCTTTCCTGTGAGAGTGGTGGAGCACTGGAACAGGTTGCCCAGGGAGGTGGTGGATGCCCCTGGATCCCTGGAGACGTTCAAGGCCAGGTTGGATGAGGCCCTGAGCAACCTGATCTAGTTGGGGGTGTCCCTGCTTCTTGCAGGGGGGTTGGACTAGATGACCTCTGGGAGTCCCTTCCAACTCTAGCCAGTCTATGATTCTATGATTCTATGATTCTATGAAATCTAGGGCTGGAGGAAGTGCCAGGGATGGTGGCAGCCCTGGGGTGGGCAGAGGCTGGTGGGGCAGAATGTGAGCAGGGTTAGCAGAGGCTGAAGGGCCAGGAATGTCCTTGCTGTTTTCTAGGTGATGCTCTAGGATGAAACCATCCAACTGGTTTTCTGGCTGGCACATGGATGCTGTAAATGGCTGGCGATAAAATCAGCCCCCCAAAATTCTGGTTTGGGCCACAGCAGAGGGTGCTCCCTACTAATTGCTCATCCTACCCTCGGGTTGTTCTTCCAAACCACCTGGGATTGAGCTCAGCCCAACCCCACTGGTCCCTCAAGGATGGTGACAGGGTCCCAAGGAAAGTGACTCCCACAGCTCCACTGCTGGAGAGGGGAAGCTGAAAAGCTCATTTGTTCCTTTTCTGCCCAGCTAAGCTTATCTCAGCAGGTCAGGGGATAGGAAATAGTTCTCCTGGATTTGCCCCTCAACAGCAGCAAAGCACTGTGAAAATCTGACCCCACAGTATTGCCTCTTCCCTGGAAAATCAGCACATCCCCATGCTGAAGCATCAGCTGCCACCACCACATCCCACTGTCCAGGCAGAGGGAACAGGGATGGAGGAGAGAGAGCAGCATTGCACCAGCAGCCCAAGGAACTGTGTGAAATAAGAAAAGCTTTGCCCATTCCACCCCAAACTTCTATCCCTGGAAATGGCTCATCCCCTAAACATCAGAGAGCACAAGGTTCTCTCCACCGTGGTGCTGGGGGTCCCAAAGCCTCGTCAGTCCTGAGCATCCTCCTCCCATGCTGCAGCAAAGAGCACATTGATTCCCCGCTGCCAACCCACCTCTTTTCCTTAGTTCTATGAAAACAAGAGGAGAAGATTTAGCCCATTTTTCTGGGCTAGTGTATTTTTCTGTTCAGTAGGGCCTGTTGTGACAGGACAAGGGGTGATGGTTTCAAAATAGAGGGAGGGAGATTTAGATTGGATATTAGAAAAAAGTTCTTTCCTGGGAGAGTGGTGGAGCACTGGAACAGGTTGCCCAGGGAGGTGGTGGATGCCCCATCCCTGGAGAAGTTCAAGGCCAGGTTGGATGAGGCCCTGAGCAACCTGGTCTAGTTGGGGGTGTCCCTGCTTCTTGCAGGGGGGTTGGACTGGATGACCTCTGGGAGTCACTTCTAACCCTAATCATTCTATGATTCTATGATTCTATTTTGCCCCCTGCCCAAAATGAAGCCACCACTCAGGCTCACGGCTCCAGGGCCCACGTGGTGTGTGCAAGAATAAAGCCTTGGGAAATTTAGGGGGAAAACCATGGGGAAACAGGGCTGCAAGCATCAGCCTTGTCCCCATCCCTGTCCCCATCCACACCCACAGCAGATCCCTGGGATCGGTTTGGAGTGGGAGGGAGCGAGGTGGAGGAAACCCGCGGCTCCAGACTGGGATGGATTATTTGAGCAAACTAAAAGCAGCGGTTTGTTCCCTCCTGCACCAACGCAGTGGAAAGAATTTCCAGCTCCAGCTCCTGGGTGGAAAAGCTAAAAATCTGCATTTAAATAGTAACAGGTTTTGGAAAAAGAAAACAAAAAATAAAACCGCTACAGGAGCTTGAATAAAATAAAGCTTAAGCTGGGGTGTTTTGTTGTTTGGGTTTGGGTTTTTTTTTAGTTTTGGGGTCATGTCAGGGTTTTTTTTAAGCTTCTCCTTACTGCTGGATTGAGCAGACCCCTTCCATAACTGCGGGGAAAGGCACGGGAGCGACCCCGCCGCATCCGGGAACCCTCTGCCAGACCTGCCACAACCCCAACCAAGAGGCACGTTGCAATTTCGGTCTGTCCTCAACTTACACCTCACAGGTATCACTTTGTTTCCTCCTTGGTTGTCCTAAACCCGCTTTTTCAGCTACCTTCCCACTGGTCCCCAGCAGTAAGCATGAAGTAAACAGGGGATTTCTGCCCAGCAATTTTTCATCACCCATTTGGGCTCCGCTGCAGCTCGACGGGAGGGGAAGCGCTCTGACACCCCCCCCAGCTCCCATGTGCACCTGCCAGCACAAGACAAAACTTGCTCCCTTCCCCCCAGGAGCCAAGGGGCTCCCTCTGCAGCACTCACAGCCCAGCAAACCATTTGCTTTCCCACTTCTTTTTTGCCCAACACCTTGCACGTGGCAGGTTCTGGATTGAATTATGAACGGTGAGGACCCATCCCATGACCACCAACTCTGGGACCAGCTCCTAAGACCCAGTCCACTGGGAACTGCAAGATGAATTCACCCCAAAGGCCCAAACACAATAGAAAGAAAAGAAGAAAAGAAAAGAAAAGAAAAGAAAAGAAAAGAAAAGAAAAGAAAAGAAAAGAAAAGAAAAGAAAAGAAAAGAAAAGAAAAGAAAAGAAAAGAAAAGAAAAGAAAAGAAAAGAAAAGAAAAGAAAAGAAAAGAAAAGAAAAGAAAAGAAAAGAAAAGAAAAGAAAAGAAAAGAAAAGAAAAGAAAAGAAAAGAAAAGAAAAGAAAAGAAAAGAAAAGAAAAGAAAAGAAAAGAAAAGAAAAGAAAAGAAAAGAAAAGAAAAGAAAAGAAAAGAAAAGAAAAGAAAAGAAAAGAAAAGAAAAGAAAAGAAAAGAAAAGAAAAGAAAAGAAAAGAAAAGAAAAGAAAAGAAAAGAAAAGAAAAGANGAAAAGGAAAAGAAAAGGAAAAGGAAAAGAAAAGGAAAAGAAAAGGAAAAGAAAAGGAAAAGAAAAGGAAAGAAAAGGAAAGAAAAGACTACAAGGTATTGCTTTTAAAGCCAAGCAGCATTTTCTCCCCTTCCCTGCCAAGATGAGGATGCTGCTCGCTCGCTCTGCTCCAAACCCCGGTGTTCCAGCAGATAAGCCAATGGACAGCAGGTCAACAGATCCTGTTGCCACTGTACCCACACTACAGCACATGAGCTGGGCTCTGTATTTATGGATCAGTACCCCCACAGCAGGCTGGAAGGAGACCATGCCCCAGCTCAGAGCCGAGGGCAACTGACTCCATCCTGAAAGCACAGAGGACTGGGGGTGGGTTGGGTTTTGGTTTTTTTTTAAACTTGTTTGTTTCCTGGAGGAAATTCCTCTGCCACAGCAAACATTTGTGAAATTCAAACGTTTGAATACGGTGTCTCAACCCATCTCCCATCTGCTGCTAAATAAAATCAGGCAGATAAAACACAGCCAGCGTATCCGTAGGGTGGTGCATCCTCCACCCCGACCCACACAGGCACTAAGGAGCTGTTTTTCAACTCAATTAACTCAAATGAAGATTATTATCCTCAGCTCCATCAGCAGAGTGGTGGCAGCAGGGATAGGGAGGGGATTGTCCTTCTCGGTTCTGCCTTTGGNGGGGAAGTTCTTCACAGAGAGAGTGGTGAAGGGCTGGAAGGGGCTGCCCAGAGAGGTGGGGGATGCCCCAACCCTGGAGGTGTTCAAGGCCAGGTTGGATGGGTCCCTGGGCAACCTTGTCTAGCTGCAGGCCTGGAGGTTGGTGGCCCTGGCTGTGTCAGGCTGCTGGGAACTGGATGGTCCTTGGGGTCCCTTCCAACCCAGACCAGTCTGGGATTCTGTAATTATTACTTTTATTTTTCTGCAGAACTCTTTGCCCCAGCATGTGTGTGGTTTCCCCCCACCCCCCAACACACACATTTGCTTTTTCTGTTATCTGTTCTCAGAGCACTGTCTATTTTCAGCAATCCTCTTGGATGGGTTTTCATGGAAAATCAAGTCTATGCTGCCCTTAGTTTAGATTATATCAGAAGAAAAAAATTTCTGTAGTATAGAAAAGATCTGCTCTTCTGGGTGGGAAAAGGGGGTGAGTTGGACGATTCATCCTTTTCATGAAGGACTCTCTGGGGATCACATGTCTCTGTGGAGTTGAAGCAATTCCTTTCCTTGGGCAAGATACTGAGGTCCCTGGAAACATGAGTCCCATCCAGACTTTTCCCATAATACATGTAATATCTCTGTGTGTCTATGAGGATGAAATTATATATATATATACACATAGATACCTGTATATATTTGTGTATAAGGATAAAACCCTTTTTATACATGCACATATAGATATCTATATAAGCTTATGTCAAAACTGCATGTAAAAGAGAAGAACAATTTGAATTAGGCTTTTATAGATGAAGGAGGAGCCCCAGAGGAGGCCCGAGCTGGCACACAGAGCATCCCTGTCTCCTCCTGGGTCACTGCAGGACACCCCTCTGCAGAGGAGTGGACCAAGCACTGATGCTCCTCTGAAGGGATTTCCATTTACCTGCCTGCAACAGAAGGTCCCTGGCCTCCAAACTGTGCATAACCCCAGAATATCTGCAAACCACCCCCCCCTCAAAGGACACAGTGCCCCAAGGGGAGCCCTCTGCGGTGGCCTGGAGCCAGAGGGCCAGGGACAATGCTCCATCGCTTCCTCTCACCCCGCACTGCTGAGCTGGTCTTTTTTATGTTCATTTTTCCACTCACTCCCCACACTTTCCTTATTTTAGACCTTCTGTTGACTTGGAGGTTGTGGAGTGGAAAAAGGAGAGTGCAAACAGGCAGGTAAAGTGCCACTTTGGGAGGGTTATCCTGACCCTGGTTGAGCTGATCCCTGGAGATTGGGCCACCACGGCCACCCGAGGGGCCGGAGCTGCTGCTCAGCGGGTTGAGTTCCTCCTTGAGGATCTCTGTGCTTTCACTGCCCCGTGGTGAAGGAAGCAGAAGAGAGAATGTCCCCCACCCACACACCCCTCTGATTCTTATCAGCAACAAATGCAAGAAAAGCTGTTCCCAAACCATGAGGAGAAAACAAAATGACAAAAAATAACAAACAAAAAACCGCCATACAATCAGTGTGACATCTAACATACACAACACAGCCCTTGATTTACTCAGGGGGTGGCTCTGCAAGGGCTCCAGGGACCTTCTCTGGTAGATGGGGGAAGGAAAAACAAGGGAGGGGGGGAAAAGAAGAATTTATTTTTTTTTTAAAGTCATTTTGGCCATTGATCTCTCCAGGAGGAAAGGGTTCACCATGGGGACTGGTCCCAGTGTGAGGGACAACTGGACAGCTTTCCCACCCAGCTCCTGGAAGCCACACAGCCACAGCCACAGCTTTGGGGACCACATGGATGCACTGGAGGTGGTTTCACCAGGACAGAGCCATACCCACCAGCCCCACGTCTGCCCTCAGCACCTTGTCCCACACCGCTCCCCAGCCACCCTGACCAGGAGACCTGGCACAACCCTGCCTTTTGATCCGAATTAACTCACACCCCTTCCCCACCCCCCACCCAGCACTGGTTTAAAATACACCCAGTGGCTAAATAGCAGGAAACACCCAAAGCAAAAATACCAGGGACAGGAACCCTGGGGCACAGGGGACACGCAAGAGCAAGAAGCGGATTTCCTCCCCAAACATTGCACCTCCAACGCCGACGGAGACCCTGCCGCGGCGCTGGGACGGGCCACCAGTGCACTGTCACTTGTCCTCGAGTGTCTTCACCCTGCAGAGCTCAGATGGGTTCAGACCTGACAGATCTTGGCAGGGGGTGCACGGCTTTTCAGTGGCTGTGATTTGTTTTCTCTCCAAAAAGGGATCTTTAATCCAAAGGTGCGACCCACAGTCA
>VXBZ01000929.1:230352-255391 GCA_013399135.1 Heliornis fulica
CCCCCACCCCACAGGCCCTCCCGCAGGAAGCACAGCTCCCAGCCCCGTGGTCTGGCCTCCCTTCAAGCTCTGTTGTGTTCATCTACCTCTCATGACTGTTTTGGGGGAAAAAAAAGTGGAGTTTCTGCTGCTGAGCCCCCTGGGCCATAGTGCTGTGGTGGGTTGGGTCTCTGCCTCCAGGGCAGTTCCACCCGGTGCCTGGGGAGAAGTGATGAACTCCGATAGAGTTAAACTTGACATGGGCTTGACAAGGTGCACAGAGGACTCGATGCAATGGATCACCCCCAAAGCTCAGGAGCTGCCCTCAAAGCAGCTGCATTAGAATCATAGAATCATAGACTGGCTAGAGATGGAAGGGACTCCCAGAGGTCATCTAGTCCAACCCCCCTGCAAGAAGCAGGGACACCCCCAACTAGATCAGGTTGCTCAAGGCCTCATCCAACCTGTCCTTGAACATCTCCAGGGATCCAGGGGCATCCACCACCTCTCTGGGCAACCTGTTTCAGTGCTCCACCACTCTCACAGTAAAGAGTGGGGTTTCGGACCAGACTTCAGCCTGCAGCTGGGGTAGGAGCTGCCACAGTTGGGCTTGGTCCTTGTTGGGTTTGGTCCCAGGGCAAATGTGCTGCTCTGAGAACAAGGCTGATTCAAAAGAGGGTTCTTCTGGGTGTGATCTTGGGGCACCCCAACACCACAGCCTGACAAACTACCTTTGTCTGCACCTCATTGTGCAAATGGAGAACAAGGCATGCTGAGGCCATGCTGCAGGACCAGGGGACCCTCGTTTCTTTCCCCAGCATCATGTTCTGCAGCTGCAGTGGTTCAAGCCATGGGTACACCCCAGCCCAACTTTCAGCACCCACCACGGGCCAAGGTGCAGGCAAGGTGCTGTAAGCTCCTACAGCATTCCCCACTAGCACCCTTCCAGCACTTGAGCATTTCATTCAGTAACCCCCAATGATCTCTCCTCCACTCCTCCAAGCCCTCCCCTCACCTGCACCCAGGCACAGGCCACCTCCTGCCCACCCCGTGCTCTCGGGGCTCTGCTCAGCACCTCATGAAAACCCACTCCCGTTGCTCCTGCTCCTCCCTGATTCATTGGATGATGCCAGACAAGCATGAAAATGATGTCCCAGCTCCCAAAGTTAAAGTTTCACAATGTTGGGAGTGGTTGGGAAGAGAATTTCAAAGGGAACATCTGGCAGCTCTGGTACAGGCAGCACCATCCACTCCATGCATAATTAAGCAACCCATCGAAATTATTAGCGACGCGGAGTTGTAAATTAGTCGGTTCAACAATCACCAGTGAGAGAAAAGGGTCTGGAGTGAAAGGACCCTCAGGGTTGCAACCAAAGGGCCTGCAGCCACTGGAGTGAGCTGGACTGGGGAGGAGTGGGGCTCTATCCCTGGCATTGCCCCCCGGTTTGGGGGATTCCCTTCAGCAGCACATCAGCCCTGAAAAAAAAAAAAAAGGCACATGTCCTTATTTATCTTCACCTCCCCCACCCCCAGTAATAATTTCTGGAGGTCAACAAGCTTGAGAGGGTCCCAAGAAGCAGAAAGGAGTGAGTTTAACCCCTCCTGAGCTTCCGAGGGGGGCCTTAGCAGCGGTGCGAGAGGGAGACCAGGGCCCAGTTAGTGCTGACTGAGCACGACACGAGGTGCAGAGGTCTACAGCTGGTTTTGATTTTGGTCTTGTTTCTACAAAAGGAAATTGGGAATAATTCTCCTGAAAGCTGTGGATTTGCACTGATTTGCACTGCCACTCTCCTGGGCTGGGGGCGAGGGCAGTGGGACAGCCGGAGCCTCTCCAGAGCCCCGGTCGGAGCTGGTGGAAAGGGTGCTGGAGCCGGTGGAAAGGGTGCTGAAGTGACACCACACTCCTCGCCCCGAGGGTTGTACAATGAAGCTTTTACCTCCACTTTGTTCCTCAGAAATGGGGGGAAAAAGTTATGTGTGATGGGAAGGCTGGGAGAGCAGCCAGTGGGATGGTAACCAGGGCTGCTCCCCGGAGGGGAGCTGGGAGCCCAAGAAAGAGCAGATTCAGGGTTAACCACCCCAAACAGAGCCTAATGCAAATCTCTTCTGTCAACAGCTCTGGGCTTCATAAAGCAACTCAGGGCTATGTACTGCTCCAGCACCTGTCCTTGTCTCTGGGGCCACCACACAAAGTGGTGTTAATTAATTAAAGGTGATGATGCCACTGCCATTTGCCACCCAGCTCTGAGTCTTTCTCCCACTGCATCCCCTCAGTTCCTGTGGAATGAATCCCCTTGGAACAAATCCCCATCCACAGGGGAGAGTTGGGAACAGGTTTTTTTTTTCTTCTGCAGTGGTTTTGATATTTGCTTTTCCTATGGAGAGAAAAAAAAAAATGCTCCTTGAAATAACAGTCTGAGGCTCTTCTAAATGTTATACACCGCCTGACCTTTCGCAGACAGGCTTAGGGGTTTATTTTTAATCCCCCAGCCAGGAGTCCCAGCAGCAGTGGACCAATCCTGCTCCCCAAGGCCTGGATCCAAAGAGCACTGAAGCATCAGCTGATGCTCAGAGCTGGAGCTCCAGCATTTCCACCCTTGCTGGAAATATATTCCCTGGGATGTGTCTTAGGGTGTAGTTACTGCTGGGATTTGGCTTCTCGGAGTGTAATGGCAGCTGTTGAAGGTGGCAAGGAAGTGCCAGCCCTGCCACACACCCCACTGGGATGCAGGGCACGCTGTGGGTTTGCAGCACGAGGTTGCAGTGGTCCTGGCTCTGCAGACCCACCCAGGCAGCACCTGGCTGGCACAGGGCTTCAGGGTAGGCAGGAGGTTACATCGGGTTGTACTGGGCGCTGGTGAGGCTGCACCTTGACTGCTGTGTCCAGTTCTTGGCCTCTTGGTACAAGGACATGGAGGTCCTGGAGCGGGTCCAGAGGAGGGCAACCAGGCTGGGGAAGGGTCTGGAGAACAAACCTGCTGAGGAGCATCTGAGGGAGCTGGGGGGTGAGTCTGGAGAAGAGGAGGCTGAGGNCCTGGGTGTATTTAAGACGGGAAATGAGGTGCTCAGGGAGATGGTTTAGAAGAGGACAGGGATGGTTGGACTCGATGGTCTTAAAGGTCCTTCCCAACCCAGTGATTCTGTGATTGTGAGATGGAGGAAGACAAGGAGGAATATCCATATGGACAAGGCTTTTCTGTTGGGAGGCAACAGAGGTGTAGGGCAGCCACCATACTTCCCAGCTCCACTCCCACAGCTATGGGAGCACCAGGAATACTTACAGGGGCAGCTATAAGCACACACCTCGAGGTTGCCTTTCTCTTCATGTCTCTGTCCATAATTAAGCTGGGGTGGTGCTGCCTCAACTGGGGCACTTCTGGAGCGCTCGCCAGAGCTCCGACGTCTGATTCCAGAGAGGATCCCGCAGCATTTCCGAACTCCCTGGCACTTCCCCGCAGTCAGCAGCAGCACTCTTAGGAGCCTTTGTTTATGAATCCAGGTTTATATTAGGGAATTATGATTTTTTTCTTAAACTGTATTCCAATCCTTTTCAAAGGTAGGAAAATGCATTAATATCCATCAAAGGGGGAACACTGAGACACTCACTCTGATGCTCAGATGTTTTTTTCCCTGATGTGAAATCCCTCCTGGAAAAAAAAACCACACCTGCCTTCATGGTATGTCACTCCCAGGGTTTTTTCTGGAATTTAGGCAACAGGGAAGGCAAATAACACAATGGGAGACACCAAGATGGTGCTGAGCAAGGCAGGAGCCCTACACATACCTGGGGCTGGGCTGATGTTTGAAGTGGTTCCTTCAGCCTTCTCACACCAGGTGAAATCTCACTCCACATTTCCCTCCAGCAACAGCATGAGCCAAACATGGTCAAAAATGTCTGGTTTTAAGTAGGCAGAAGGACCAATCCTGGCTCTCCAGGGAGATGGAATGGCCACCAAGGGGATGTAGGTGTTGGCCAACGTGCTCAGCGCTGAACCAGTGTCAGGAGGGCTTTGCCTCTTTCACATCTACAACACCTTTTCTTCTACCAAGAACAAACCACTCAACATCCCATCAACAGAGCCAGCCTGCTCCAACCCTTGTCAACAAACCCATCCCAGCAGTGTCCAAGCTGAAGATGCAGGTGGGATGTTGCCCCTCCAGCTGGAGCAAACCAGCTGTGGTGCTGCCCAAAGGGATGCTCTCATCCCCGCTGCTCCCTGGACCATGGAAGGGTGGGTGCCATGGGGCTGGGGAGGAGGGTGCCCATCCCACCATCAAGCAGACTTCTGGGAAGCAGAGAGGACACCAGCACTCAATGTGCTGCACCTAATGAATTACTGGAGCTGTTTTTTTACTGTGCAATCTCTTTATGGCTGATTCCCAGGTCTGGAGGGTGGGAAATGGGGAGCCCAAGGGTATTGTGACTGCACCAAGTCCTTCTTGCAGTTTCCTAGGAGATGGGCTGACTGTGCTGAGTGATGCTGAAGGCAGGACTGGAGCTGGACCCCTACCCTGCACCATCTCCCACGCAAGCTGCTGAGGCCATGCTGCTGAGCCTGATCTGAGGACTGCCCTGACCCCAGGTGACAGCTGAGCTGCACAGGGGGAAAGAAAATGTAAAATATACAAAATTAACCATTTTTTAAATTAAATAATTACAATCAATAGGTAAAAGGTACAGGAGGGAGGGTTGGTACTGGGGGGAGCAGCCTCCACACACCAGCCAGCAGGATGCAGCTTCGCCAGGGTGGGAACCAAAACCCACACCGAGCCCTGAGCCACGCGTGGCAGGGCAGCAAGTTATCCCTCCTTCCTCCAGGCTCTTCCCTGCCTCCCAGCCATCAGAAAAGTGACAAAATTGGACGTTTGGTGACATATGTTTCAGCGTGGAGGCTGGGGGAAGTGACCTTTCACGAGGACGGGAACCCCGGCCGAGGCTGCCCTGCTATTTTTATCCGCGTATCGGGCCGAGCAATGGCGAGTTTCCTTCCTCTTTCTCTTTCATGAGCAAAGGGAAACCAGATAAACCTCCACAAACCCTCCCCTTTGAGGCAAGGAAGTACATGAGAAGCTAAAAAAAAAGGTAACCCAGTATGTATGTGCAGCGTCAGGAGGGATGGTTCGGGCTGAGCACCGGGAAGATACGGCTGTGACCCTGCTGATGCTTTTTATGAGAGAAAAAATAATGCAGTCAGGGGTAAGAGCAACTGGTTTGACTGGGGAAGCTGGAAGGAATAGGGGAAAATTAAAAAGTGGTGGCATTATTTTTTCCAGAAGTCCCAGGACCTTGTTCCAACACTTCCTAAACACAAAAATGGGATTTTATTTCTCCTTTAAGGTAACACAGAGTTGGCTCTATTTGAGAAGGACTAAAAAACCCAACGAAGTGAGAGGTTTCCTTTGTTGTAGCTCCCTTTCCCAAAGTTTTTACTTTTCATTTTATATCTTGAAAGTAGCAGCCAAACCATCCTCACCCCAATCTGATGCTCGAACCAAGACAACTTCCCAACCCCCTCCCTGAAAAATGTCTTGAGTTACTGACACACCTCTACAGCTCCAGGAAAACCTCAGTACCCTGAAACATGTGGGGAGCATCCCTGCCCACAGGATGGGCAAGGACCGAAGCCCTCGGCTTCCCCGGGAAAACACAAATACATTTAGCATCAAAAAGCTTCAGGAAATTGCCTGTGGGTCAGCAGTGTCCTGATGGTATTTACAGCTTCTGAAGGTGTCTTTGTTTTGCAGGTAGTCTGCAAGGGGGAAAAAAAAATTAAATAAATAAAGTGGAAACATTCTGTGGCATGAGATATATATGTATTTAGCTATAAATAGCTCACAAATATATCGAGCGCTACCTACGCACAACATAAAAGAAATTGTTTGCCAAATACTTAATACTTACTCTCCAATCCCCTTCCCTGGAAAAAAAAATAAAAATATAGATCCTGCAGGAATCAGGGAGCAAATATATATCATGAGAGGAACAGCTTTTGGCTCCGTGGAGGGAGAACATGTGCAATTGCTCAGTTTGTTTCGGTTTGGATGCTGAGCCCAGAAACGCTGACGGCTGCTGGTGCCGAAGGCTGACGGCCTTTGTGGGAGATGTAAAGCTTTTTTCCATCATTTTTTTGCCTGTTTTGGGTTTTTTTTTTTGTTTTCTTTTTAATTCCAGTTTGAGGAATTGCTGGTTTCCTGGCTCAGTCATCACATGAGCATCCCTCCAAATCTAGTTGCTTTAGTTGTTCTTACCTTCTCGCTGGGCTTGGACAAGGGGCTAAGGAGGTAAAAATGAAGATAACAACCCCCAAAAAAGTCCCTGTTCCCTGAGATTCTCCTCTTTGCACGGCTCCAGGGACCGGGGCTTTGGGAGCAGACGTCTTCCCGAGATGTACGGTAACGTGAGCAATGGCTCTGGTGTTGCCTGTGCAGCCAGAGTCTGGCTGAAATGACCCAAAAGAGCTGGAAGGGACTTGCCAGCTTCTCACAACACAACCCACATCTCAGCTGTGTCCATGTGGGTCCACCCTGGGTCCTCAACCAAGACCACCACTGTGGGCATCGCTTCTGCCAGCAGCAGCTCAGGCTGCTCCTTGCATCCCGCAGCATCCCTGATGATCCCAAGCCTCATGCAAAGCAGCTCCCATCCTCACAGGCTGCTCCCAACCCCAGCCATTCCCAAAAAGCATCTTTCCCTGGCAGGTGGCTCCCAGGGATCTCTGCTGTGCTGGGGCTGATGGGGACATGCAGGGATGCGAGTGGGAAGCTGGCATCTGAAAGGAAAAGGTGCCCACATTCCCTTGGGCTGCTGAGAGCAGAGAACATGGGCTCTGGGATGGTGGTGGGATGGACCCAGGCTCTGGGGTGGTGGTGGGATGGACCCAGGCTCTGGGATGGTGGTGGGATTGACCCAGGCTCTGGGGTGGTGGTGGGATGGACCCAGGCTTGTCTTGTCACCCCCGGCACCGGCGCGGCGGAGGCTGCCCTCGGCGTGGCGTCACTGCGGTCGGGGTGTCGGGAAAAACCTTGCCACAAAAACCGAAGCCGGGAATCTGAAAATAAAAATATCACACATGATTTCAGGCTTGCTGAAAGCATGATTGACTGTTTAATTCCCACACACACACTCTCCTTTCCTCCCAACACGTGTGACTCAGCCCTGGCACGGCCATGGAGGCTTCTCCCGACTCCTGCTCTCACCATATCGTCTCGTAAACGGCGGCAGCGATAATCAAGCCCAGGTCTTGTGGGGCAAATCTTCTACTGCCAATTAAAACAGAGCCAGCAGTGCTTTCCCACACTCAGTCTGGGTGGCAAAAGCTCCTGCTGCAGAGAAGACCCTCTCCATCGCTCCTGGATGCTGCTGGTCCTGCTCCACTTCACACCACAAGCTCCTTGCAGTGCCTCAGAGCGATGGCTGAAGATGCTGAGCAGCTCCACCACTGGGTGTGGGAATGCAGAGCACCAGCAGCTGCCCACGGGACATGGTGGGGTGGGAAAGCCAAAACAGAGGCCACCCAACAGTGGGGTGGCCTCCACTCCCAGCAACAGCCATGGGAAACTCTCCATGTCAGCCCAGGTCTGCACTGGGCTCGGTGTTCCGCAGGACCAGACCCGTGGAGGAAAATAAACCCCAGTGCTTGAGGGAAAAAGATGAGACCTGTGGGATAACTCATCTCCCAGAGCCACTTCTCTCCTTCCTCTGCACAGGTGTGAAGAGGAGACGTGAGGGAAGTGGAGAAAACATCAGTCCTGGAACTAGAAACGTGCAGCACACGGGGAAGGGTCTCCCTTGGGGGTGGCTCGGTGCAGGGCTGCCCGCTCCTGGGGTCGGGAGGGCTTGAGTGGTTTGGTTGGGTTTTAGTACTTTTAAGTCTCTATTCTACTGAGCCAAAGTACTATTTAAGTCTCTATTCTACTGAGCCATGGAACCTCCTCTGGAGCAGAGGAGGTTCCATGGGAATGTGATGAAAAACATTCCCTGTGAGGGTAACAGATCACTGGGACAGGCTGCCCAGAGAGGTTGTGGAGGCTCCTTCTCTGNAGTACTTTTAAGTCTCTATTCTACTGAGCCAAAGTAGCCCTGAAAAGGTGGGAAATAGGTGGGAAAAAGGTGGAACAAGGGGCAATGTGTCCAAGCTGGAGCAGAGGAGGTTCCATGGGAATGTGAGGAAAAACATTCCCTGTGAGGGTGACAGAGCCCTGGGACAGGCTGCCCAGAGAGGTTGTGGAGTCTCCTTCTCTGGAGACATTCAAGACCAACCTGGACACATTCCTGTGTGATCTAATCGAGGTGACCCTGCTCAGGCAGGGGGTTGGACTGGATGATCTTCCAAGTTCCCTTCCAACTCCTGACATTCTGTGATTCTGTGATTCTGTGACTCCTATGAAGAAGCCACCTCTAAAACTCCAAGGCAAAGACCACGGTGTTCCTGTTCTGCTTTCCCAGCCTATAAAGTGACACTTGTCTGTTTTCAAGCTTCCCTATGAGTCCAGAAGCTCTCCCCCAGCTCCCCCTGATCACACAAGATCATTGGTCCTGAAGTGCACTTCAAGTAAAACACAAAGAGCCAAATTCCCTTTTGAAACATCATCTTCCGAAGGTGCCCAACGTCTCAGAGGCTTTGCGAGCCACCCAGCCCGCCTCTCTCTGAAGACAGAGCGGAGCTGAGCCCTTGTCTCCCACATCAGAAGCAGCCTGTGATAAAAAGAAAAAGAGAAAAAAAAGAAAGAAAAGAGAAAAAAAATCACAAGAACATTTGCTGCTGGAAGCTGCTCAGGGGAAGGGCGCGATGTCTGCGAGGAGCCTGTGCACTCCTCGTGTGCCAAGGCAGGGGACGAGATGTGATGTCTCTACATCCACGCTCAGTGTGAGGTGCACAGAGCACTCCCCAGTCTGGGGCCACACTGGGCTCCTGGATGGACCCACCAGTGCCCACGGTGAGCAGCCGGGGCCCACGGCGAGCAGCCGGTGCCCGCGCCAGCCCCGGACACGCACAAGCCAACGGTTGGGTAAATTTAAATTTAACACAGTGAGGAGGCGGCTCTCTGCAGATGGCATCAGTGCCAGCTTCACTGCCAGCTCCACGGTGTGTCATCGGCTCTGCTCAGCCTGAAGTGATGCAAATATAGAAAACAATGTCATTGTTGCTAGGATTTTCAGGCTCTGGCTGCCTGGCCGGGCTGAGAACGCACGGTGATGCTGGGGAAGGGCAGCCACAAGGAACGGTGGTGTTCCAGATGAAGAGGAAGATGAGTAACTCTTCCAAAGGCCAAGTTCTTCCAGTGCATGAATGTGTTTTTTAAATGGCTCAGCTCTCAGTTATCAATAATGCTCTTGGCTCCCGTGGGACTCCAGAACATTGAAGTGTGGGTTGGCTGTGGGCTTGGGGACAGTGGTGACAGCCACCATGAGTGACCGGACATCCTGGGTTTGCTCAGGCCCAGCCCTGAGCTTGGACCTCACAGAAACATCTCAACATCAAAGAGCAAAGCAACCAGAAATGGGTGTTTATAAGCCACCAGACACCCCTCTTTACCCTGAAACCCACCCCAGTGCCAGCCTGACCATGGCCAACACATGAGATGTGGTGCAAGGGAAATGCTTTGGCAGCAGTGACCCCATCTCGGGTCTTGTGTCCCAAGTGTGTGTCTTGTGTCCCGAGTGTGTGTCTTGTGTCCCGAGTGTGTGCTATGAGAACCATCTATGAGATGGTTCTCATAGCACAAGTGGCTGAGGAGTGGCTGAGGGAGCTCTGGGGCTTTTGGGTCTGGAGAAAAGGAGGCTGAGGGCGACAGGACCAGAGGAAATGGTCACAAACTGCCCCAGGGGAGATTGAGGTTGGACATCAGAAGAATTTCTGTCCTTAAAGATGAAATGGTCTAGAGATGGATGAGACAGGGTCAGGCTGGAGTTGGACTCAATGAACTTAAATGTCTCTTCCAACCCAAGGGATCCTGAGATTCCATGATTCTGTCCCTTTTCCCCAGCAGCAGCAGGGACATGGGGAGTGGCTTTGCCAGAGGCAGACCCTGCCTGAGCTTTCCTTGGGGGGGGCTATGCAGGCATGGAATGGGGGAGGGTCTCACCTCCACAGGCTGCCCCCAGGCAAACACACCTGCAGTGAAGGATTTTGACTGTCCTGCTCAAAAAAGCCACCATTCCCCCCCTGCTTTCCAAATCCAGGCAGGTCAAGTTGGCTGGAAAGCTCTGCCTCCCCCTCGCTGTCCCACAGTGGGTTCCAGTGGGTACCACTGCCCTGCCTGTGGTGGGCAGCCTTGTAACAGCCCCCAGCTCACCAAGTGCCAGAGTTTGGGGGCTACTTGGTGAGGCTCAGAATGCTCAGGGTGCTCCATCTTTAAGCACCTAAAGCACCTGTGCAGGATCCACAGGGAGGGGGCTGGGATCTGGAGCCAAACCAGACTCTTTCCAGCCCCTGTTTTTCAGTGGGAGGGTTGGGCAATGCCATCACTCCTCTCAAAAATGGAATTTTTCTTGTGAAACCTCTGAGCCCGATGACTACCAGCTCTTGACACTGTCCTGGAGCATGGGGGAGGGCGAGAGTGGGGAGGGTGTCACACATCTGGAGGTGACACACCCTCCTCGCACACCCCACACCACCCACAGCAGAGCCCCGTTACGGGGAGACGCCAGTAAAATGCCATTTCCACCTAGTCGCTCCCCAGTGCAGCCCGGGAGCAGCACTCGGAGCCGCAGAGCATCTTGCTCCGGCAGCAGGTCGCAGGGTGTCCCTGGCGCGGAGCCGAGAGGATGGGGACGGGAAAGGCGAGGGGAGCTGCGGCGCACAGGAAAGCCTGTGAGCTCTCCACTGTCCAAACATCTGACAGCCAGCCCCACCAGCTCCACGTCCGCGAACATACACAGCCCTGACCTACTTCCAGGGGACGCAGGAGCCCGTTTAAACAAACCCCTGATAAATGGAGACAAGAAACCATTTCCTCCCTATTTCCTTCCATTAGAAACGAAACACTGCCATTAATCACCAGTAAAGAAATAAAACCCCTGAACGATCTGCTGGTGACTGCAGGAGTCAGGTCCTTCTCCTCCAGCAGACCTGGCCCCAGGCTCGGGGTGGGGGCTGATCTCAGCCCCCCTGAGCCAGACCCCTGCTCTCACCCGAGGCTCAGCCCTGGGTGCATCCCCTATCTTATTACTCCAATTAATTGAATTTTTCACTCCAATTAATTTATATCTTTTCCCTCCTCCAGGATAATTTATGTGTAAAAGCCCTTTAGGACACTCGTGCCCCACACCAAACGTGAAGCTGTTGCTACACCAACCCTTGGGCAGGCTCCAGCCCTTTTCCCCTTGGAAGGGGGAAGGGGAATCGCTCCGTGGGGACAGCGCCGAGCACACGTGGGGCTGTGACTAACGGCCTGGGGAAGCAGCCGGTCCCTGGGACACCCTGTCCTGGCCATGGGATGCCAGGAGCAGCTTGCTGGTAGCAATTATCTCCATCAAGGAGGAGGGAAGAGGCTGTTTCGCAGGAGGTGCAGGAATCTCTTGCAGAGAGAACTGGGAGCTGGTTTGGGTTTTTTTGTTTTTTAGTTGTTGGTTTGGGTTTGGTTTTTTTTTTTGAGCCAGATTAGGATCTTTCTTGTGCACCACGTGTGGGGCTGTTTACTAAATGCTGTTGGCAAAACACAGCCCACCACAAACCTCAGCGGTTGCTGTGCCAAATGTCTGCAGCTCCGGCTGCAAGAGAGGGTGCAACGTCTTGCTCTGCCATCAGCACCGAAGCCAGCTGGGGTGGAGGGGTCTTCTGCACCCCAGGAAGCACCAGGGGTCAGGAAATCACTCTGTGATTTCTGCTCCCTGTGCAGAGAGCACAAAACCTGCTCTTTCCCCCGGCAGCCTGGCTGGAACAGTGATGCTGCGGGTGCTGAGCACACAGAGGTGTCTATTTCCGTGCCGGGTCAGAGTGACACTTGTGTTCCCCCGCAGAGTGGGGTGACTTGTGTCACTGGGGTGAGCGCAGCACAGACTCAGGTGCTTGTGACGGGGACATTTGACCTGCTGGGTCACAGTCAGGGGGTTTACATGGATGGGGGGTGTTGGCAGGTGCTGCCCTGCCCCACAGAATCACAGGATTCTTTGGGTTGGAGGAGACCTTTAAGATCATGGAGTCCAACCACAGCCTGACCCTGCCCAGGCCACCTCTAGCCCATGTCCTTCAGCACCTCATCTCTTGGCCTTTCCAATCCCTCCAGGGATGGGGACTCCACCACTGCCCTGGGCAGCCTGTTCCAACAACTGAGAGCCCTTTCAGGGGGGAAATTCTTCTCATGTCCAACCTCAATCTCCCCTGGGGCAGCTTGAAACTTCCTGCTGCCTGCTCCAGTCCCAATATAGCCATGCTGGGTCCTTGCAGGAGAGGAGGACACAAAACCCAGGGACATCCCATCACCCTGTCCCGCTGGTGAGGAGCTCGGGTGCTGCCCTTCATCCCGCAGCCCCAGCTCCCTCCGTGCTGGGGAACCAAATCTTACTCTAACCCAGCGCGGAGCGAGCTGCTTCCTGCCCCGGCGCTTATCTCCAGGGCCAGGCAGCCTCGAGGAAGCTGAACACCCTCACACTGCTGCTTGCTGGCTCCCAGCCAAGGGTGCACTTGTGTGTCACACAAACACGGCGGGGCCGGTCGCTCCTGCGCCTCACACGGGGTTCGGGCGGCAGCGGCCCAGGACAGCAGCGTGTCCCCTCCCCAACCCCATCTGCAGCACAGAGAGAAATGGTTTTGACCTGATCTTCTTACAGCAGAGAAATCTGCATGGACACATCCTCACCATGCAAGGGGATCCCTGGGGAGCCTGATGCTCCCCCTGGGAAAAGCCTTTAGGGGACACGTTGCCTCAGGACACTGGGGGTCTCATGGTTCAGATGCCCAATGTGAGCCCAAATGTTTTCCTGGGAAATCACTTTGCTCTTGCTTGAGCTCACAGCAGCGCTTGGCCACGTGTAAATTCACTCCAAAGGAAGGATGGACTGTGCCCCTGCAGCCAGGGTGAATCCACAGGGATCTGGTCCTGTCCCCTAGCACTGGGTGTCCCTGGCACGGGGTGGCTCCTCCAGAGGCCAGCTGACCCCAGCATACCCTGCTGTGGTTTTTCTCGCCCTGAGGCATCTTTGCATCGACTTCAGCACATATTTTTTGCAGACAAGCTGAGAGGCAGGGTGGGAAAGCCAGGGAGAGACATGCTGGAGGGAAACTCTGTGCTCTGTGTAGGAAATCACAGAATCACAGAGCTGTAGGGGTTGGAAGGGGCCTCCAGAGATCATCGAGCCCAACCCCCTGCCAAAGCAGGTTCCCTAGAGCAGGTCACATAGGTCGGCGTCCAGACGAGTCTGGAATATCTCCAGAGAAGGAGACTCCACACACCCCTGGGCAGCCTGTCCCAGGGCTCCATCACCCTCACCATGAAGAAGTTCTTTCACACATTGGTGTAGAATGTGACATCCAAGGTCCCCAGGTGTCCACAGGGCACGTGAGCAACACAGAGACGCACCCCAAGCCTCTGCAAAGCCATCAGCCACCAACCATGGGCACGAGCTGCTCAGCAAACCTCAGCTGACAACTCATGACCTGAAAAAGCAGGGAATTTGCTGCATAACTTTTGCTGGGGGGGGTCACATCTCCATTAAAACACCCCCACACGGGGGTGCACCCCTACAAAGGTCCAGCAGCATCAGGGCCGCAACGCTTTCAGCACCCTGACGTCACCGGCCCTTTGCACCACGCAACCGCCCTGGGGACATGGAGAAACGCCAAGAGCATGTGAACCTCGATAAGGAAACACAGCCACCGAAATCCTTGAGCTTCATAAGGGGGGTGACAATAGCCCTGAGAGCTGCCAACTTCCCTTCCATGCACCCAGCGCCAAGTGCGCTCGGAAACCTCAGGGAAAAGAGCTGCGGGGAAAAGAGGTTGTGCTGGAGGAGGAGGTTCTGGGGTGGTTTTCTGAATTTCACCTAGTTTTGCAGTGAGAAATGTCCCCTCCAGTGTGACTGAGATGAGGGCTGCCCTTGTTTGACCCCAAGGTGGGAGGGAACAAAGGAATAAGAACCCTGAAGTTCAAGAGCAGAGGGAAGGCACCAAGTCTCGGCACAGATCACAGGCTGTGAGGGGTTGGAAGGGACCCCAGAAGGTCAGGTAGTGAGCTGGATCCCCTCAGAGGTTTAGGCTTTGCCTAAACTCACTGCTGCAGCATCTCCCCTCACTGCAGGGCACCTTTGCATGTCAAAGTTGGGATTTTCAATGCAAATGCTACTGAGCAGCCAAAGCTGGGCTCTGCTGTGGTCCAGGGGACCTCGTGTGTAAGGGCACCCTCGGCTCCGTGGTCACCAGCCACAGGTTTTGCTCACGGGGAAATCCTTGGTCCTGAGATGGAGGTGAAAACCCTCCAAGGGCTTTGCTCAGGTGGCACCAATCCTTGTCCCTAAGGGAGGTGGGAGCTGAGAGGTGATCACACCACTCTGCTTGGGAATGGGAGATTTTCAGCCAAGGGTCTGTACCCAGCACCAGTAAGAGAAGCGCACTGGGGAGCTGAGCTCCGCACCCGATTTGTGCCCTAACAGAGACCCAGTCCCAGAACCCTCCATGAAGCATTCAGTGACCTGGGATGATGCAGGGGTCCTCAAATCCCCCACCAGGTTCCCCTGCTAGGGGGATTTTGGGTAGAGGAACATCTGAAGGACCACACTGCCCATCCCCCCAGCAGGCACATGGTGCCATCCTGCCCCTTCCTGGGGCAGCACCAGCATCCCCGACCCTGGCAATTAACCTGCACGGGTCGCTGGGCTTGCAAAGTGTTTGGGATTTGCATTTCATTACAATTAAGTGCTAGGAAAATAAACTTCCCTATTGCAACTGGGCCAGGGTGAGGTGCAAGGGAAGGAGCTGGGACAGGGAGGACAAGAGCCCCAAGTTTGGTGTAAGAAGGGGGTGAGGCAGGGGCTTAGAGCAGGGACTGTGACCTGGCGAGGCTGATGCCATCAAGGCAAACACACACGGTGCTCTGAGCGCCTCCCGGGGCTCGTTGGGCTTCGTCCTCCCCGCGTCGGCACAGAATTTGTATATGGAAAAAACATGCCAGGCACAGGACAAGAGACCTGCTCCATCTGGATGAATAGTTAACCAAGTAGTCAAAATAGCCGGTGCTACAAACCAGCTGCTGGGACGGGAGACAGCGGCAGGGGAGAAGCAGCGCTGGAACACCCGAAGGGAGGAAGGAAGCGCTCGAGCGAGGGCACGTGTCAGAGGGGAGGGGGATGGGCAGCAGCAGGCAGACAGGACCCCTCCCTCCCTCCCAGCACTGACCAGGGCACCTCAGTTACCCCCTCACCAGCCTCCTGTGGGATTTGCTGGAGCATCACTAAAAGGGGTGCTGGAGCTCCTGCCCTGTTGCCAGTGCCCAGCTCATGCTGCAGGGACAGCACATGGGGGTGTCCCACAGCAATGTGGGGTCACAGTGGGATCCCCTGCTTGCTTCTTTCCCCCCCACCAGGAGCTCAGCACCACGGGGCTCCCAGGGGGATGCATGTTGGCTGTAGCTGCACCCACAACCCCAGAGTCAACATCTGAGACCTCAGGCTGAAGCAGCACCCCAAAAAAGCCACAGAAAAGACCAGAGGTCCAGAAAATCTGCTCACCGGGAGAGCTGGATGCGGAGACACACAATGGGAGGTGATGCTGGACCTGTGGAAGCAGGGGCAAACCTCACACGAGCCTGACCTGCACATCCCACCCCAGGCAGGACATCACAAGGGCTGTGGGTCCCTGCAAAGAGCTCTCAGAAGAGGGAATGGCCCCTTCCACACACCTGAAGCTGCTGCCCACACCCCTAGGCTTAGATAAACCTTCCCCACCTGGAGCACAAAAGGCATGGTTTTATCACAGGGAGGTTTCCCAGCAGGAAGCTCATGGGCAGTGAGCTGCTTCTCCCTAAATCTTCACCCTGGACCCCACCCAAAACCCCTGGCCCCAGTCTAGGTGTGTGCCAGGAGCTGCTGGTGCCTACTGGGGATGGTGCAGCCTCACCAGCTGCAGTAGACAACCAAGGAGTTTCTGTAGGAACGTGGGGCCACCACGGCCGTGACACCCAACCGTGCACCATGATGGGCTCAGACCCCAACAGCTTTTCTGAAGCATGTGCCCAGCACCAGGCAGGTTTGTGGTGCTGAGAAGGGGCCAGAGCCTTGGCATCAGCTCCACCCCCCCCAAGTGGCACAGTTGTGCAGGGTGAGAGGGATGCAGCCCCTCCTCACCCACAGGTGCATCACCATGCTTTGGCTGCTGCAGGGATGCCATCAGAATCACAGAATGATGAGGTTGGAAAACACCTTTAAGATCATCAAGTCCCACTGTCCCTGTCCTCTCCTAAACCATCTCCCTGAGCACCTCATCTCCCGTCTGTTAAATACACCCAGGGGTGGGGACTCAACCTCCTCCCTGGGCAGCCTGTCCCACACCCCAACAGCTCTTTGGGGGAAGAATTTCTCCTGACATCTCATCTGAACCTGCCCTGGTGCAGCCTAAGGATTGGAGGTGTTTGGGTGTGCAGGAGCCAAGAGAGATGTTGAGAAGGAAGGGCAGGACATGAACTGTGACCTCAGAGCCCCTTCCCTGGGGACAGGGGTGACACAACAATTTCTGGGATCCAAAGCACTCATGTCCCTGCTGTGACCCACAGAAGGGTTACAGGGACAGTCACTTCAGTGTTGTCCCAAACCCACCCCCGACTGAAACCCCCACGCAGAGACCGGATTTCACCGCGATGCCAAACCATGACAAAGAGCCGTTCCCGAGCCCGTGGCTGTCCCCACACCTCTCCCATCCTTCACCTCTCATCCCCTCTCATGTGAAACTGGAGGTGTATTCCCACAGGGGGCAGGGACACAGCCACACAGCTGTCCCCTGGCTCTGTCATTTTCCCAGCACTAATTACCCAAATCACTCCCGCACTCTCCTGCGCAGGGAAAACAACTCCAGCGGTTCACACACCCCAAAGGGCCTTACAGCCGAGGGGGGAAAGGGCAGAGAGAGGTGGGTTTGCAATGGGAAAAGATTTTCTCTTCAAATGCAGCTGTCAATACCTCTAGGTGCTCCCTGCAGTGCTCCTTATTAATGATTTCTAATTGATTTACGAAATCGCAGCAACGCCACCGAAGGAGCAGCAGATGCTCCTGGGGGTGGGTCTGGGCACGGCAGTAGGAAGCGTTGCAGATGGCTCCAGTCCCGGCAACCAGGCTGTGCAAATTCCTCAGGGTCTTTGAGGATTCATTAAAACATTATTATAAGATTTATTAACCCTTCAGGAATTATTATTCTATGATATAGTTGGACAAAGAGGGACGAGATCTTGCTCTGAAATTTCCGAGCTGGAAAAAAAACCCCAAAATGTCAAATGTTCCCAGGGAAAACGAGGAGAAAAAAAAAAAACTATTTAAAACACTCTTTCTGCTTTGGCCAAAACTCAGTATTTTTGCAAAAATCCCTTTGTTTTCCTTTGTGATTTTTCGAAGCGTGGTAACAGAGTGTGATATCAAACAAACGACTTCCAAACACCAGTAACTTGACAATGAAAAAATGTAAATATTTGTCCCAACGGAGTGAAAAGGGCTGCTCCAACACTGTCAAGACCTTCCCTCACCCCTGCTCCCCCCCATCCAGGGTGTTTCGCTGTAGTTTTTTATGAGAAATCAACAGTTGGAGAAAGCTCTTGGATTTTCCGATGGAAAAGAGCTGGAGGAGACGCTTTCTCTACCAGTTCCTCCAGTTAGCGCCTGGCTTCCCAGCCTCAGCTGCCCTGAGTTTTCCGTTGCTGGAAATCTGAACTATCAGAAGTGGCTGTTGTTGTAGGAGACGAAGCCAGATGTGGGGCAGGTCGGCAGCCGCCGCGCTCCTCGTGGCACAGACGCTCGGCTGAGCGCCACCGATTCCTCCCTGAAAGCTGCTTTTCCACCCAACAGCAGCGGGGGGTTGTCTGGTGGTGGTGGGAGAGCTGGACCATCGCTGAAGCACCCCAGCTGTTCGCCCTGTCCCTCCTGCTTGCACCCTCAACACCATCCCTCTGGGAGCAGCTGCCCAGATGTGCCTTACTCCTGATGCGCCTTACCCCAGATGTGCCTTACTCCAGATGAACCTTACACCAGATGTGTCTTACCCCAGATGTACTTTACTCCAGATGTGCCTTACCCCAGATGTGTCTTACTACAGATGCACCTTACCCCAGATGTGCCTTACTCCAGATGCACCTTACCCCAGATGTGCTTTACTCCAGATGCGCCTTACCCCAGATGTGCCTTACTCCAGATGCGCCTTACCCCAGATGTGCCTTACTCCAGATGCACCTTACCCCAGATGTGCTTTACTCCAGATGCGCCTTACCCCAGATGTGCCTTATTCCAGATGCGCCTTACCCCAGATGTGTCTTACCCCAGATGCTCCTTACCCCAGATGTGCTTTACCCCAGATGTGCCTTACCCCAGATGTGCTTTGATCCAGATGTGCAGGGCTGCTACAAACCCCCGCGGAGGTGGCATCGGCGGGACAGCGCGGTGCCGAGCAGACCCTGGACAGCGCCGGGGGAGCTCGGGCAGGTGCGATCCGGTGCGGGGGGTCGGCGTGTGCAGGGGGCTGGTGCGGTGCGGACCTCAGCAGCGCTGCTGCACTCAACCTCCTTCTACAAAGATCATTCAGGTCCTTTTTTCCTCCCCCCATCCCTCCAAGTGGAACCACTCGTAGCAAAGACATCACATTAATCAAAAATACAACCTCCAGTAATTAAATGTTGAGAAGTGACCCCACAGTGGGGAGTTGCAGGGCCATCCAGGTGAAATGAGAAGGGTGGTGTTTAGTTGTTTCATTGCCAGCTTGTGGCAAAAGGAAGGTCACCTCCTGTGAGCCTGGTCCCTGCCTCCAGCCCATCCTTGTCACCAGGACCATCACACCCTAGTGCCTGTTTGGAGCTGCGTGTCCCCTGAGGATTCTCCCGTCCCCTTTTCAGCATCACTTTGAGTCACAGAATCACAGAATCCCTTGGGTTGGAAGAGACCTTTAAGCTCATGGAGTCCAACCCCAGCCTGACCCTGCCCAGGCCACCTCCAGCCCATGTCCTTCAGCACCTCATCTCTTGGCCTTTCCAACCCCTCCAGGGATGGGGACTCCACCACTGCCCTGGGCAGCCTGTTCCAACCCCTGACAACCCTTTCAGGGGGGAAATTCTTCTCATGTCCAACCTTAATCTCCCTTGGGGCAGTTTGTGACCAATTCCTCTCATCCCATCACTTGTTACCCATCCCAGCAGAACAGGCTGGAGCTCCATTGCTGTGGGATTAAACTGGGGTGAATTTCTCCTGGCTGAGGGTTCTCCAGGATCTCGGTGTGGTGGTGAGTCAGCCAGGAGAGCGTGACACAGCCACGCTGAGTGCACCGAGCAGGGAAAGCAGCACGGCTGTGCCAAGCCGGTGGGTCCCACAGCCCCGGTGCCAGGGACAACCCTGAGCTGCATCTGGCAGGGGAAGAAATGAAACTCAGGAAGAGAGAAGCAGGATCCTTACGGTCAGGGTGCCCCAGTGAAGATCTAGATAAGCTCTCTTTGCTCATGGAAATGCTTTTGATACCCATCACAAATGGTCAACCTGAACCCGGTGCAGGAGAAACACCTTGCGCAGGGGTGAGGTTTGCAAATGAAGGGAAATTCCCCCCAGGTGATTTATTTCCATCTCTGGGTGTTCTTTTCTGGGCATGAAACATCCACAGCTCATGAATCTGGTACATATGTTGGGGTTTTTATGTCCATAAAAGGTGGTGCAACCCCCTGAGAAGGCTCCTGGTGCTGGGGACAGCCCAGGGATAGAGTGCTCTGGAGGAATAAACCTTTGCTCCGTGTCATGCTGCAGCCTGGGAGCCAGGACATCGTGTTGCCCGAGCAGGTGCACAGGACCAGCATCCCAAAGCACCAATTTTTGGGGGGTTTATGCCAGGGGGATGAAAAGACCCCAAGGTCCACCTGCCAAATTCCCACTGGCAGGACATCACCATCCCTGCCCTTCCCAAGGCAGCAGCTTGCCCCGGGGACGGCGCTGCAGACCCCGCTGCTCCCAGCCCGGCTCCACCGTGAGCACAATCATTTGAAGGGTAAAAGGCAGAAAACCGAGGCTGTGCCGGGGGTCTCCAGCCAAACAGGCTGGTGTGAGGCTGCTGCCCGCAGACAACCGCTCCGGGGGATGGGGGGGGAGCAAGGAGTTTCCGCGGCGCAGGACCAGGGCAGGGCTTTTCCCAGTGCTTTTATTTAGGTGGCAGAGAAATCTGATGGCAACAGAAAGGAGCTGGAAAAACAAACAGGTGTGTCCGGCAGCAAAGGGGCCGTAGCTATAGCAATGGGACAGGCCCTGTTGACAAAAGGCTGCACAAAGGACCTTCTTTAGAGATTAGAAGTGGTTTACGAGCTGGCAGGGCTCCCTGGGAAGGTGCTGGGGCTGTCGCCACAGGAAACAGCGCCTGGAAAAGCAGGATGGGGACGTGTGCGGGGCACGGACCTGTCGCCTCCAGCGTCCCTGGGACCTGAGCCGGGGTGGGATTCCTCGGTGGTCTGCAGCAGGCACCCTGTGGGAATGGTTTATTTGGGGATCCCCCCGGCTCTGCTCACGCTGCTCTTCCAGTGTCACCCCAGGGCTGATGCTTGCCGGATTTTAGAGGGTTCCAAAGTTTGGGTGGGGATTTTTGGCACCCTGCCTGTGCCTTGGCTGCCCTCAAGTGTCCCCCTCTCCTGTCCCAGGTACCTGCAGTGGGGGAGGGGAAACGCTCCCGCTGGGCCATGCCCAAAGGGAAGCCACAAACAAGACAGGACCAAGCCATCCCACTGCGTCGGGGTGCAGTGGCCCTGCGGGGCAGCGCTCTGTCCCGTTGCCCTTGCGGGGCTCCAGCTCAGCAAGAGCCGCCGTTGCTGTGTGGCTGTGGCAGGACATTGCTGTGTGACTGTGCTGCCAGCAGAGATCAAAGGACTGAGCAGTGCCATGGCGGGGGCAGAGAGGGCAGGGTGGCAAGTGGTGGCACACAAACCCCAGGCTTTGCCCATAGGGACCAACACCCCAGTCGGGTTGTGCCACACAGCTGGGGGCTCCTGAATACCAAACTGAGGTGATAAGGCCACCCAACACTGCACAAACATGGCTGCAGCTTGTGGCTCATAGGTAAAAGAGGAGCCTGGACTTCGCTGGCGAGCAGGTGTTCTGTTCCAGGGCTAGTGTGGGATGTCTGAGAGGACAAGCAAGTGGTGGTGCCTCTCCCTTCGGGATCCGGAGGGCTGCCTGGAGCACAGCGGCTCTTTGCACCAGGAGATGTTCCTTGGGCAACCACAGGAATGTGCTGGGAAAGAAAAGCATACCACAGGCAGCGTTATGGGTGCAGGAAGGATCTGCCTTCTCCCCTGGGAGTGAAAATCAGACACCCATATGAGAGTCACCCACATCTTACACCCGTGTGAGAAAAGCGATCGCCGCTCTCTGGTCTCCATTAGCTTGAAATGGTCTGAATTCTTGCTAAACCAGGTGAGGTTCTGCTGCTTTCTGAAATCCACAAAGGAGGAAAAGCCTTAAAGGCCAAAAAGCCGAAGGTTGCCTCAGGCAGACGGCAGATTGCAGGTATCAGCAGCCCATGGTGTCACTGGGGCTGCCTGCACTGGGCAATAAACCAGCTGGTCCCTCACTCCTGCACTGGGAGCCACGTCCCAGGGAGGGGACCCAACCCAGCATGAGCCCGGGTAAGGGCAGCGCTGCCACAGAGTGCAGCACCAGGAGGTGAGGTGAGGGCTGATTTCTGGGGTAAATCACGAGCAGGACCTTCCCACAGGGAAAAAAACCACATCTCCTGCTCGGCAGCCCAGGAGTAAAACACATACTGCAAAGGGCAGAGCTGTCCCAGCAGCAACACACACGGGGTTTGCAACTGGGAGAAGCTGCAGAGCTGCTCTCAGCCACAGAAACCGGTGCATCTCCAGCTGAGCCCCGCTCGGCTCCCCGGGAGCCCCGACAGGCACCCGGCTTTCCCCGCGGCGGTCCGTGGGCAGCGGCTGCCGGAGCCGGGCAGAGCTGGCACCGGCCCCGGTGCCGTGGGCAGCCGCTGCGGGGGCGGGCAGCCCGCCGAGGCCGTATGGTCGTCGCCGTACCGAGAACAGGCGCTTCCCAGTCCCCGCGACGGGACATGCTGTTCCCAGGCGGAGAGTCCCAGCGCTCGGCTGCCTGGCAGGGGCTGGGGATGTGCTTGAGGCAACGAGCTGGGCAGTAACCGGGTGATTTTTCTGCAGAAGAAACTCTCTAAGAGCAGCAGCAGCCGCTGAGCCGGGAGCAGGCGAGAGCACCGAGGGCTCCTACGCTGCGTGCAGCTGCCCTGCAACCTCCCAGGAGCACGGAGGTGAGTTGAGAGTTGGAAAGAAAGCAGGTAAAAACCCAAAGGCACCGGAGGGGTCTGTCTTGTGCCCCTCTAACATGGGTTTTGGCTGGGAGATGACCTCCTAGACCAGCAACAACCTGTGGTGCACAACAAGCACAAGCAGGACAGGCAGTGGGACCTCCTGGACATGGGTTTATGCTCCTCATCCATGGATCCCCCCCACCTCATCTCTGTGCAGACACAACTAAAATAAAGCTCTGATCGCTCATCAGTGGGTGCTGCCGCTTTCAAACATTATTAGTGCAAAATTCAGGAGGGTTTTCTTTACTCTTGCAGAGCATCTGAACTTCTGGCAGATAAACCCAACTGTTTTCAGCTCCCCAGGTCCTGCCTCTACGTGAGGTCTTCCCCCCTCGGCCGAAGGGAAGGCAGAAGCGGCAGCAGCGAGCCGGAGCGCTGGGGAAGGCGGCCAGAAGGAAGCACACCCCGTGTGCTGCTGCCAGCTTGGAAGAAGCTGAGACATCTTCCTGCAGAAAAATAAGGTGCCAGAAGATCAAACACATCAGGGTGTGTTTTGAGGCTGGTGAAGGGGTGGAGGGAAATGTAGATTTTCAGAGCGAAGCAGAAAGGACAATTAGTGATGGCAAAGTGATTTCGAATCCAGCCTTGTGCCCCAAATGGACCCCACAGGGGATGAAATGCTCCTTTCTCTTTGAATATTAACACTTGAGAGTGTGATGGAACAACAACGTGGAAAAAAATGCAGAAATACTATTGGTGGGGAGAAAAACAACCCAATAAACCCACAGGTGTGTGTGTGGGGGGGGATTACTGTGAAACCACTGATATTTTTGATTAATGAGTTTTCTGTAGGTGGTTTATGTAGAGGAGAAAAGGCAGACATGACTTATTCTCTAGAAAGCTGATGAGATAAAAGGTCTCCTGACTTGACACTTCTCAACTCAGTAATTCATCCAGGGAAGCTGGAGAGGGGCTGGGGCCAAGGGCAGGGAGGGCCAGGCCCAGGGAGGCTGCAGGAGAGCAGAGGGAGAGGAGCTGGGGGGCAGAAATCCTTCCCAGGGAGGGGAGAGGCCCTGGCACAGGGTGCCCAGAGAAGCTGGGGCTGCCCCTGGATCCCTGGCAGGGTTGAAGTCCAGATTGGATGTGGCTTGGGGCACCCTGGGGTGCTGGAGTGTGTCCCTGCCCATGGCAGGGGTGGCACTGGGAGGGGCTCTAAGGTCATTCCAATTGAACCAGTCTGGGACTCTGTGATTTTCTGCCTTTGCTGATTTTGCTGGATGCGAGTTTGTCACTCAGTTTGTGAACTTTATATCAACAGTGCAGCCTGTACAGTCTCCAGGGCAACAAAACCATTTAAAATCCTACCTTTAAAGTCTTACCTAGATGTAGAAAATGCACAATTCCATATTTAATTTAATTTATTTTAAGATAAACACGGTGATAAACTGAAGCCATAATAAAGGTCTAGCTCCAGATGCATCTTGAAGTCCTCCTAGTGTATGTGTCACACCATAGGAAACAACTCACTGCCAAGAAGAAAACACCTGTCTGGGACGCCTTTACCAATGAGATAGTCTGAAGTCACAAGGGGAAACACTTCCTGTGATTCCTTGGGCATCTGTCACTCAGAAATACTGACTGAGCTCCAACAACCCACACCCAGTGGCACAAACCTCACTGCAACCCTCACCTGAAGAGTCCCTCCCCAAAGACATCAGTCAGCCCAGACACAGCTGCCCCCTACCCCGAGGAAACTCGCTGGGTCTGGTTACAAACACACAGGGGATGTATTTAAATAAACTAATTCCCATCTATGTCACACATCACCTCTTGTCACATCGTCCCGTGCCTGGACACAGTCCCAACGTGGCTGCAAAGCCACTAGATGAGCAAAGCAGCAGCTCCTTTGGAGTCCAGTAAGGTGTTTTGTGGTCCCCAGAAACTGGTGGTTGAGGAGGTTAAAACCTTCAGGTGCTTGAAACAGTGAGGTGGAAGCTGAGGTCCCAGCCCCCCTCCAAGGAGATGTGCTGAAGGGGAATGACCAAGGAGGGAAAAGGATGTTGAATGCCAGGTACTAGGCATGTGGTAAGAAGGTGTGATGTTCAGCACTGACTTACCAAGACCCCTGGAAGGGAGCACACAGCACCCCAGAACCACAGCTGGCCAGCTGCAGAAAAGCATTAGCAGGAGAGAGTCCCCAGTGAACTGCCCAGCACTTCATGGAAAGAATGAGCTTTAATCTGACTTCCTTCACCTCTTACTCAATTCCTTCCCTATTCACTGTGGATTTCTCTCTTATTCACTCGAATGGCAATTGACTTCTTTGCTTTAAATCCAGAGGTGGGACAGATTTCTGTTTCCCCCTACAAAGCCCAGCACAGTTCCTGTTTTTCCAGGCCATTTCACCAACACACATTCTTTGTTCCAGTTAGCACAGTCTGACCTCCCACAGCCGTACTGGCCAAGTGTTGAAAAGCGGCTTCTTTGCAGATATTAATCTGTTTTCCAACGTCCTCATGGCTTTACCTAAACCACAGGGTCACCAGGTTGGAAAAGATCTTTAAGATCACTGAGTCCAACCATCCCTGTCCTCTCCTAAACCATCTCCCTGAGCACCTCATCTCCCATCTGTT